>JAWDGP010004169.1:0-59599 GCA_033675545.1 Elysia crispata
TAAAACGATGGATTGAAACAAAAAATGATTCGTTTAGGGTGGATACGGAAATCATGTGATCAAAGAGAAAAATCTATTGCAGCAAATGACTTTTTTTGGCGCGTCAATTACTTCTGATAGAGTTTTTCACGGCTGGTATTGGTAAAACTCACTTCTTAATTTTTTTTTTTATACAAGCAACGCTCATTTAGGAAAAAGGCAGTAAAATTGAGAAAAAACTAAAAAGCATTGGTTTAGGCTTCAAGTTTCTCAAGGCGATGCAGAGGCATATCTTTAGAGGCAAGATCTAGAGCGTTTAAAAGTTTAAATGCAAGACTACCCAAACTAACCCCAACCGACAGTAGATTCTACATTTTCCTTAGATCTTGAACTAGATCTAGACTCTAGAAGAATCTTGTGTTGAGTTTACATGGTCGTGATGCTGATCGAGGATTTTATTAGGCCCAGATCCGAGATTCTAGATCTAGATCTAGATCTAAATCTTTGAAATGAGTCTGATAGATTCCACTGTCGATGTACACATTAAAAAATCTGCAACTAAATTGAAACCTGGCCAGGCGGTATATATGATATGTTTGCATGTTTTGAATGATTTGTTGATTTTGTTAGATCTAGGCTACATCTAGATCGGTCTAGATCTAGATGGTGCCCTCAGTGGTGGCAATCCTGGGGCAAGCGGACTTGTACTTTGACCTGACGATAAGCAAAAAGTCTCAATGAAAGTTCTCTGGCAGTGCGTCTCTCTATGATGTTTAATAAAAGAAGAAGTCAAGGCGGTGGATATATATTCCTGCTTGCCTATAGTATTAGAAAATAAAAAGCTCCACAATCATGGCTTTGCGTACAATCAAATTTTGTTTTAATTTAAGGATAGAGTGGAAGAGAGTCCGCGCCTGCCTACGCCGTTTAATTTGACCGATTTCACAAAAAGTTCTGTAAAAATTTTTGTGTCCAGTTTTCATCCCTGGTATTGTACAGAAGCACTGCACCATAGACTAGATCACGATGACAGGACCATTAGAATATTTAAAATTTTAGAAAAACATAACAGACCTAAGCACAATTTGCCCATGGTAACTTTTTCGAGTTCGTAATGTCTGTCTCTTTACTTTGTTGTTGAAAATATATTTGTCGAACTTTTAAAGCCTTTTAAAAACTTGTGCAAATCTTGTTTTGAACATTAATAGCTCTGCACTTGCAACCCCTTAGAATGCAAAGAATGTTCAGTGACATGGTGCTTTATTTTTAAAAAGTCCCACATTTAACTTAAGTGTGAGCAATTGACATACAAACATTGTTTTATCTCATGGAAAACATGCAGATTAAGATCAAAAGAATCTAACTTTAACAGTCATCAAACTTAATCTTTAGGCAGTGACAATAGCTTCTAATACTCAAACATGAAAGTGGGATTTTTAACATAACATTAGCGTTTAAAAGATATTGGATAATTTTGAAGCAAAATGTTGCTGTGCATTGAACAAAGTGTTATCATAACTCTGATGCATGACGGACAGAAACTTAAATTAAAAAAAAGAGTAAAGATTCTAAAGACAAAAGTGGTTCTCTTGCACAGATACAGACAAGAGTCTGATCTATTACAAAATAACAAAATCTTAATTATCCGTAATTGTCACCCACTCACCCCATTACAGTGAGGGTTTTAGGCATGATAATTCTTTATTGAAATTAGCCTATTCTAGCTCCGGAAACAAATAGTATTGTCGCTAGTGTGCATCCTGTCAAAACAAGCTTGGCTTCACTATTGTGCTTAAATGAATGTTACAAACCAAGTATAAAGTTTAGTATACAATGGTGCAAACTCTTTGGCTCAAGCAAAACAAAAAAAAGCACACCTCCTTGCTTTTTGACTTGTCATAGTAAATTATATTGAGCCACCAAGTCATCAGACTCTTTAATGGTGTGTACTATTGGATGAGGCTCTACTGAAAGTCTTCGGGGCTCTAGTTGTTTTTGACAGTTTGCCCCAGCACTATCAGGTGGAGCCTAGAGAGAAAGTCCTAAATCTAATATCTTTTTTTTCGAGGGGTATGAAAATATACAAAGAATCACTCAACTCGTCTGGAAAAAAATAAGTTTGAAGTCAGCTTGTAAAAACTGTGACCTGTTTAACCCAACACAATGCTAACCGATGGCTAACTGGCAAGAGGTTGACTCAATAATCACTGTACATTGACTTCCTGGTCACAAAAAAGTTGACTTGATGATGACTCACAGCTCTCAAATTTGACTTACTGGACACACTTTCGACTCTTTATTTATAAATACTAAATCTCGTGGAATCATCCAGAAAAGGGATAACATAAATCATGCAAGAACATTCTTGGCACATGTAATGATTAATGCGCTGTAAATAGCAATCATCAGAACAAAGGTAAACAAGAGGTATAAAATAGCAAGCAATCAAAGCAAAGGTAAACAAGGAGTGACGAAATTATCATCATGCTAGGACTAAGTGGAAGATTCCAGAAGAATCTAAACCACAAGCATTCAGGAACTATGTTCAGCAAACAAAACTAAGTTCTTACGCATGAAATACAAAAATTATACAACTAAATAAAAGGTAGTACATATAGATCTAGTCTATCCGCTACCCAAAAAGTATACATCTATAAAGGGTCAGGAAGTCAGCAGAATGCATTACACATAATAATAATAATAATAATAATAATAATAATAATAATAATAATAATAATAATAATAATAATAATAATAATAATAATAATAATAATAATAATAATAATAAAAAGAATGGGAGAGTTATTTCCCCTATTACATTATTGTACATCATAATAATAATAATAATAAAAATAATGGGATAATTATTTCCCCTATAACATTATTGTACACAAAAACATTGCATTGATCATTATTATCTAATGGGCAAAACAAATATGAAATAGACGAGATGATGTGTTTTTACTCAACACTCCTCCTTCAACTCAGCATTTTACGATATGGACAATTTTTTGTCATGAGCTTAGAAAATTTTATGAAAAATCTTTAGACTTGAGAACAACTTGGCACAGAAATCTTTCAAGTCCAACATTACCCAATTTTAGGTTTATGTATTTTACTTATAAAAATGGAAGGGAAATAATGCCTTTTAAAGTTTATAATTTTTCATTTATATTAGTTGCTTCCCTTACATGATTTCAGGAATTGAGAAAACTATATTTATTGTAGTGATTCGACATTGACAATGAATAAAAATATTAGGTTTCTTATAATGAAATAGATATATGAATTATGATTGCAGAGGGGGAAAAATGAACATGAATGTGTTCAGTAATAATTATTGATCACAAATAAACATACTTAAAGGATGATTAAAATTGTGAGTTGCTTTTCAGACTTCAACATAAATGGAAATAAGTAACATTTTCTTTGCTTGTCTTAAAAGGGTAGGAAAATTTGAAAATGAACAAATTTATAAAATGGTTTTACAATGTAGTATTTACTTAGCTTAGGATGAGAATTCAAATTTGCTTAGTTCCCCATCATTAAAGATAGAAATTTATGATTCTTAATGAAACTTACTGGTTTGGTGAAAAGATCTGCCAGATTATGTATATTCAGGGTACCCATTTAAGTTCATTTCTAATAAAGTGGTACTTAATCTCTATGTGATTAGATCTTAGATGTTGCATTGGGTTCCTAGCTAGTGCAATAAATTGCACCTTAGTTGTCGCAATGAATTATCCTTATCAAATCCTTATCAAATATCTGAAACCTGAAACAGTCATCATTGCAGATTAAAGCATATCTGTAGCCACCAACTGATACTGGGTTGTCAGGACCAGCAAGGTCAAGATGGACGGGTTCAAAAGCTTTCTTGGCATGAGCATCTGGCACTCTGTTTCTACTTTGGATCATCTTCTCTAAGGTACACACTTCACATTCAAATATGTCATCAGAGTCTAAGATTGTCATACCATCAACACAGTTGGAATGTCTCAATATCTGGTGCCATTCTTTAAGTATGATTGATTTCATAGCATTAACACTAGCTTAACACAGAAAACTGATAGTATAGCTTGGCTTTCTTTCTTACTTCAAAGAGTGTGTAGCCACTCTGAAGTGTTGTGGTGTTGTGGCAAAAAGTGACTGAAGCACTATTTTTGAACGGAAAGGAAGGTACAAAAAGAGCATTTTCAGGGCTATTATCTGGGTAACGCCTGTTGTGTTGACAAGATGGATCAAGTCATCACCTCGACCTTCAGCCAGATGGGTGTTCTGTGATCCATCAACCAGTTCAATGATGTGACTGGCTAGATCGAAGCTTTGGTCAAATTGATTGAACTTTGACTGCTCTTTGAGGATGTGCAACGATGCCCCAAAGTCAACAAGAAGTGTGTCATTGCCACTGACATTCATAGCTTGATCTTGTTGCACATGGATGTTGTGGTGATGCATGTTCTGGTTCAAACTTTATGGCTTTAGCTTAATTAAGTTTTCTGTATACTCTCGTGTGTATTTGTTTTGCAGCAGTTGCATCATCTTTTGCCTCTGTAGAAATTTGTCTTGTGTGTTTGTTTTGCAGTGTTCACACCAACAGCTCTTAAAGTGTGCTTTTTGTTCAGACTTGTGAAATATGGATTCAATGTGTTTGTGATTGTGGTCGTAGGCACTCATCACTCATTATGAGCAACCGTGCATCTTGTCGCTGTCTTCGTAATAAGGAAGGGCAACTTTAAACTCCAGAAAAGATTTAGGTTGTTCTCTTTGGGTGATTACAGTTACGAATGGTCTGTATCTGTCAGACCCTTGAGGACCATGGCCTCTAGAAAGCTGACGCTAATTTCTTCTTTTGCGTCTATAAGTGAAGCAGCAGATGACTCTGCTCATATCAAAAGTCTGTGATGCTTTTATCTTCACTTTTTTTAAGTGAAGTGAGATCTGTATACAAGGAGATTATTCTAGGCTAACCTGTGGGGAGGTGGTGGTTTCTCAAAATCAAAAGGGTTTTCTCCCATCATTTTGTGCTTCTTTTAAGATAAGTGACAAAGACCTATCATCAAAGACTTGTACAAGCTTGGCAAAAGCCACTTTGTTTTTCCTCA
The DNA here is from genome assembly GCA_033675545.1 of Elysia crispata. Lineage (NCBI taxonomy): Eukaryota > Metazoa > Mollusca > Gastropoda > Plakobranchidae > Elysia > Elysia crispata. Next base: position 5,085 of record JAWDGP010004169.1, read on the forward strand.
GCATCAGGCGTTATTGATAGATCTTCAATTTGTTTAAAGACTTAATGTAGAGCTCTGACTCACATACCTCATAGAAACTTGACTCCCCACAGATGATACTTTCTTTCATTACCATCGAAATGAGCAAAGCGGCTCCTGGTTACATGACCTGTTAGATTGCTTGAAGCCATTGCTATAATCAACTCTGTGAAATTGAGGAATATTCGTTAGGATGGATCATATGCTACTCCTAAGGTTATGCTAGATCTGTAGATTAAATGTAGACTTGGATTTAGATATTTTCATACATGGATTTAAATCAAACAAGAGAGGTAGGCCATTCCTGTTTAATTTTTGAAGACAAGAAACGGAAGTAAATTTACATAATAATAATAAAAACAATGCAAGAGTCATTTTCCTTATTACATCATGGTGCACAAAAAGATTACATTGATCGTTATTATATAATTGACAGAACAATTATAAAATAAACAGACAAGGTTATAATGCGTTTACACTCAACAGGGTGGGTTGCAACATCTCATTTACCCTCTTACTCTGAACACAAAAAACAAAAACAAAAAAATAATGAATTAAATCGATAAGGAAAAGAAAGTGTGCCACATCAAATTTTGTAGGGGAGAGCGGGTGGAGGAATACCACCAGTTCCACCTGCGCTGTTCTCATTTGACTGATTTCAAAAGTTCAGCAAACAATTTTTTGTCCAGTTCTCATCCCTGGGATAAATCAGAGGAAATATATTATATGATATCTTTTATATTTTTTTTCTTCTTAGACAGTTTTCTTTTCCTCAACAAAATTGTTATCTAAATCTAGTGTATTATCAAGGTAGATTAGGAAATCCAAAATAGAGCTATAGTAAATCTAGATATATATTCAAAACCTGGGCATGGCATGACACTATGATTATAGTGGGTGATATTCATTCCAAAGCAAATGATTACAAATCTAAATCTAAGTTTTATTGACAACCAGATGTTGATCATATTCAGCTCAAATGTCTTTATTCAAGATAAAGTTAAGGAGAGCAGTGTTTAATATGTAAGGTTTATTCACCAGAGAATACTTGATATTCAGCCACTGGAATGCAGAGAGCATTTGCATTTGACCTACAACAGGTCATTCAACCTCTAGTCTCACCACAGAAAAATGAACAAAAACAGTTAAAAAAAAGTTTTAAAAAATTGATGCATGCGTAGCAAACTAATTTATCTATGGAGGGGGTAGGGAGAGGAGAGAGAATGCCCCTTCAATTTTGCCCAAGATATGTTCTCGCCTACACTGTTTGCATTGACCAGTTTCAAAAGTTATATAAAAGTATTTGTGTCCAGTTCGCATCCCTGACATACAGCCATGGAACCAACCATGGTTTACACCTATAGTTTATACTTCTATTCTAAAGGATATAACGTAGTTTGAAAAGAAAAAGTTTTAGTGTTCAGGGTTTATAACAGTGGTACTGGCGGCTGCCATCTGCAGATTTTGTCTCTCTGTCACTTTCTCTCAAAATTGTCTCTCTCACTCTCTCTCTCTCTCTCTCTCTCTCTCTCTCTCTCTCTCTCTCTCTCTCTCTCTCTCTCTCTCTCTCTCTCTCCATACATGCAGACACATACAGCCGATCTTCAATTCTGTAAATTTTAGCCTAAAAACATAGATGGCACTATTTTTGCAGTCTTGCATGTCTTTGTCTTTTTTCTTTTACCTTAATTAAATCAGCATCCTCCATGGCCCTATACAGTTTTTTGAAATCTTGTCTTTTCTTAGCTTTGTAAAGAAAAGTGCTAAATTAAGTCAAGAGACGCAGTTCTTGAGATACTTTCAATAAATAATTAATGCATTTACAACACGCGCAATGAGTTAACCTTTGATTAGTCAGCCTCTCAGTTATTGCTGTCTATTACTCTAAATTTTTCCCTTAACATTTTACATGTAATTATTCAGAGTTTTTGAAAAAGACTCCTCCTCATTGTCAAAAAGCTAGGCTCTTGAATAAAGTGATTATGCCACTAACAGTTTGGTGTAGCCTGTTCAGACAAAACCCGGTACTTATTGCATTATTTTATTAGTGATAAAATTACGGGCTGCTTGAAGATCCCAAACTAAAAAAAAATTTGTAAAATAAGCAGGGGAAGAATCCTGTCAACTCAAAGGAAAGGAATGAGCCAAGAGATATGAAGATCTGTTCAAAGTTGTAAAAGTTTGGGGGTTTTAAAGTATGTGGAGAAGAGAAAGATAGACTTAAAAACTGTGTAATATTTTGAGTCAACAATACATAATTTATCTTCTTCCTATTTTCTGAGGCTAACTATAAAAAAGAAAAGAAATATAAATAAATATCATGATGATAGTGTTTAGGTTTTGCTCTAGAATTATCAGATTTTGAAAATCATTGACTTGTTATTAGAATTGTATACAAGATTGGTTTTTGTTTCTTTGCTCTATCCTCTGGATTTTTTTTGTTTTGTTTAATCGTATAAATGTTCATAAAATCATTTTCTCTGCTTTTAATTTTTTGTATAAAAGTGTCCTATTATTAATTCATTTGTTTTATTTTTTTCATTCCTCAGGTTAAAAATAGCCCTGCTTCACTCTTTAATGCTGGTGTATTTTCTATCGTAGAAGAGCCATAGCAATTCTGTGAGAAGTGAAAAGAAGTTGTCTGTGGGTCTTGAATCATCACTAGAGGGCTTATAGGCAAAGTAAAAAAAGCACTTCTTTATGATTTCAATAGATGACCACATCTTGATTTTGTTCAATTTTGGAGCTGCCTTTCATAAGAATGCCTGATATATCTAATGCAGAAATGGGTGTGTTCAGTTGTGAATTTTGTAAGTTTACAGATTGCAGTAAGTCAAAAGTCTCATCCCATATGCTGACAAGACACCACTGCAATATTTCTTACAGTTGTACTCTATGTGATTTTCACTGTGGACTGAAAGAGATTTTTTGCCTTCATCTGCTATCTCATCAGCATTGTCGTGAATTAAATAGTGACACAGATAATACTGAAGAAGATATTTGTAATGATGTTAAAAAAAGAGAGCTTCCCAAACTCTTTGAAGATGATGTAAAAATTTTAAACCATCCTCTACATAAGGGGAAGAAAAGCCTTTAATCAGAGCTACCAAAAGGCGTAAGTGTAGGCATAAAGGGACCTTCTCTTCCAAAAACAAAGATCTCAAAGCCTCCTCATGCAATCATTTGAAAACATTGTCTCCTGGCAGGAAACCAAAACAGCTGAGTGCTCTGAGCAATCATGTGCAGTACAAGCACAAGAAGATTCAAGATTACATGTATGAATGTGTGGAGTGCAACAAGAAATTTACAAGTCTATCCTCTCTGGAACCTCACTTGAGGACTCATTTAACAGACGAAATTTCTAAAAGCAAAAACATGGTGATAACTTCTAGAGCAACTCGAATGAATCTGAGAAAAGCAAGTCCACTTGTGGCGAATAAGGCCGGTAGCAATAATGAAGCACAGACTGTTAAAGAACGTCTGTTGACTGAGATGAAAGAAACATTGATTTCTCCACTTAAGATCACAGAGAATGACTGCAGTGAAAATCAAGAAAGAATGACAGAAGTTGCAAGAGTTAAAGTGAGGGACAGAAGAGGCCATGCAAATAAAACTAAGGCAGGAACTGAAGCTGATCAGCACAGTTACAAAGGTGACACAGAGGAAATTCAGAAGTCTTTAGGTAAAGGAGAGCACCAGGAAAAAGAAAAAGAGGAAAAGGAGTTGCATTATACTCAAAGCGAGATTATGTTCCTTGAAGTTGCAAAAAGAATAGACCGCAAAGCAACAGAATTTCATTGTCCACATTGTCCTTACATTGGTAAAGTGTTCCGCAACTTTAAAGAGCATGTGATGGGCCATAGTAAGCACAGACCTTATGTGTGTTCCATCTGCTGTAGCAGTTTTGTTTGCAAGTCAAAGTTGGTAAGGCACCAGCGCCAGGTACACAATGAAGCTCGACCGTTTTTATGCTCTGAGTGTCCTTATACTGGGAAATCTCGTAGCAGTCTAGAAACTCATCGGCTGGTCATGCATCCTCGTGAAGAGCACCTACGCTTTTCCTGCTCTCACTGCCCTGCAAGATTTGCCCGAGCTTCCATGCTCAAGACACACAATCTGCAGCATGATACTGGTTCACACAAGCTCTTCAGCTGCCCATCGTGTTCTTTTTCAACTAACTACCGACGCCAGTTTGAGTTGCATTCCACTCTCCACACCGGCAAGTCTTGCTTGTGTTCCCTGTGTGGCAAAGCCTACTCAGGACAGGCCCAGCTCAGGATACACATGAAGGTGCAGCACAGTGATCAAAGTTTCCATTGTACCCTCTGTGATTTTGTCACTAAACGGCCAGAGGGCCTCACCAAACACATGAAAAGTCACAGCACAGACAGACCTTATTCATGCCCGCACTGTGACTATAAAGGAAAGCGGAAGGCCCATCTTCATAGGCATATTTTACGCCACTTGAAAATTGATCAGGCCCCAGAAAAAAGTGAAAAATCTGAAGTAGCAGGAGATGGTTTCCTATGCTGCAGCTGTAATAAAGTGTTTAAAACAACAGATAGGCTGATGCATCACCTCAAGACTCACCATGTCCATGACAATGATATCTCTCAAAGCATGCAATGTAACCTTAACAATCCCATTAGTAGTAGCAACAGTAGCAATCACATCACAAACAACAGCTTTGCCAGTCTTGATCATACCAATTTTAGTCATCAAAAAGAAGCAAACACTGTTCCCAGCAATACCAATAGCTTTTCCTGCAACTCAAACATAACAAATGGGACAAGCAGCAGTAACTGGGTTTCTCAACCTGTTCAGTATTTTACTCCAAGCCCTCTTGCTGCTACTGCAGTCACCAACACCCATCACCATGACCATCTTAGGCAAACACAGAATGTGAGGTCAGTTACCAGTCAGTACCTAGATAGTGAGACTTTGTCCGTAGCCACATCTTCAACAAACACGGTGCACCTAGAAACTCAGCCACTTCTACCTGGCCACTCACATATTGCACCACCATATACCTCGCATACCTCTACAAATGCTCCTCATGTATTCAGCCAATACAAACATATAGTATCATCCTCAGTCACACCACTCAGCAGTCAACCTCTTGGAATGGTGTCATCTGCAACCAAACTGCAGCAAAGTAACCAGTACCCTGTTATCACCGCATCTGTTGCCAAACCGCCCCTGGGCAGCCAAAACCTCGACATGATAGCACCTGCAATGACATCACTAAGCAGCCATTCCCATGGTCTCATGGCACCTGTAGTTATCTCACCTGCGAGCAATGAACATCAAGGTTTGGCACCGCACACAAAAACATTAGAGTTAAGGGGCCATCAGTATTGTGCTGTGACATCTGTGGCCACACCGTGCTTGAATAGTCAACAACCTGGAATGATAACACCTCGAGCGTCATTTCACTCTGGCTCTTACGCAGCAACTGAAAATACTTCATCCACACTTTATCAACATCCTGATCTGACAACGTCCATGAATTTCCAGGAACATAAAGCCACTTCAGAAGTAAGAAATGAACTTCCTTCAAGCAGCCATTACCCTGGCTTAACAGCAACCACACCTCTAGGCCTCGCGATACCTTCTTCAGCTGTTTCTGCCCACCAACTTCAACCCAACCAGGTGATGCCAGTGCTGTGTGATGTCCAGAGAAATAAGCAAGGAGAATATTGAACTTGACATGCTGATGGTGAGTTCTTAAGGTATTTTATATGTTGTTATCTGAATCATATTGACCAGAAATACTTTTTTTTATTTTTAAATGTATGACGTTTCAACAAAGGTAATGGCACATTTTTTATTGAATGATGGCCATATGGCTAGTGACTGATATATTTTTATTGACTTATAATTTGGGAAGGAATTTATTTTACACCAGGGTTGTTTTCAAAACAACATTACTGTGATATTTACATTTCTTATGATTTACAAATGTTTTAAATATTGGGTCCCACTGAATAACTTCTTTGAGTCTGAGTCTCTTGGGAAAACCTTGAATTTTCTAAATCTCAGCTAAAGTCTTTCAAAGGGGACTGTACAGAAGAAATATCTTTCAGTGTAACTTAGTAACTTATTTTACAAAAGGGAAATTATCAATTTATGCCTTGAGACCATTCTCCATAAGTTAACATCTTGCTCAGACTTTGTCAAAAACATCACACAAAGCCACTTCAGTGCATTCTTATTTCTGTCCATACCTCATAACTGTTTGCAAAAGATGTCTTTACTGATCAGCATACTTGTTTTACCATTTTTTTTCTGCCTCTTTCTTTTAACTTTTATTTCAGTATAAAAAATATGCACATCTCCATGTAACTTGAAAGCAAAAGAGCCTAAATATATAAAACTTTCAAATACAGTAAGTTGGTATTTGCAGTATATTAATCAGATGGCAAGTTGGAACACCCAATAAGCTTTGATAGATTTGAAAGATAACATACAATACATGCATTTTAAAACAAAACGCTTTTATGGAACAAATTGTTGATTACCTTCTCTTGGAAAAGATACTTTTATGTCACTGTTAATAGTAATAACAAGTTAAAAAAAAACAACAAAAAAATTAAGCAATTGCCTATAGAACTTTGCGAAAATCTTACACAAAGTAGTTCTGAAGTTGGATTCATGATTACAACAGGAACAAAAAAAAATTATTTTGATTCTGACTCATAATGGTGTACTTAAGCAGGTTTCCAATTTCACTGGTCCGCAAAATGAATCTTTTTGATGATCAGAGTAACGGTTTATATCATTTAAACCCAATAAGAAAGAAAAAAAAACTAATGTCACCAATGTTTGCCTTGGGAAGAATTTTTTTTTGTCTCTAAGAAGGTTATTGAATCTTCCAGTTTGGAATGGTTAACATAGTCAGCAACATAATTGTTGATAACGTCGAGAATTGAGAGGTATAGAAAATAGAACCGTAATACGGGATGACTTTGGTCCACTTTTGGAAAAAAAACTGAATTATACCATGTCTTAAAATTAGAGGGGCTTGGCATTTTTTAGTTTCGTTTCAGGGGGGATATTGTAATATATAGGTTGAGGTCCTTTTTAGTCATCAAATAATACTTTGTGATGAAATAAATGCCAGTTTAGGTGGTGGGCATAGTCACCCCGGCATGGGGTGCCTCTGGCCATACTATATAATCTATATTATAACTAACGTAACACCTGCAGTGGGGTGACATTGGCCACTAAAACCGTAGTGATCTCCCTTTATATTCACTTGAAACCCATTACCCAGCAATTTTTCTCTTTGAATCTTAATTATTAGATATTTAATCACAGGATTGTAGCAACTTGCTCTATACAAACATGAAATGGAGTACCAGGGTCCCAAACCAAGGTCCAACTCTTCTGAGAGATCTTTTAAACTTAAGTAATTGCAGCATTTTAAATCAGTTGTAAATGTTTTAATAGGTTATTAATAGCATATTACCGTTTACTTAGTACCTTGAACTGGCACTGGTACAAAGACAGATAACTTTATTTCTGCCTCACACAAACTCTTTCTTTCACTTACACAATCAGTATGATTCTTGAAACTAGTTGTAAAACTTAAACCTTTATTGAATGAAAAAGAAACGGATCAGGGCATCACACAGTACTTAAATTTTTTTTTTCAACAGCTTCATTGTAAAGAATTAAAGATGTTTCTTTCCAAGGCTGGAGTCCACTCATCCTCGCTGGACAGTTCCACCTCATCATCGTCAGAGACGCTGGTCTCGGCACCCATGACACTTGCCCCCTGCTCAGCCTCTGGTTCAGCCCTTGGTGCTGATGCCTCTGCTTCTTGCTGAGAGTTAGGTGCAACAATGCTCCTCCCTGGAACGACATCGAGCCTCTTCCGCCTCATTTTTCGAGGTGCGCCGTCATCACCATGACGAAGTTGCCTCAAATGCTCAGTGAACACCTCAGAGACAGAGTTGTTGACTGCCTTGTTTGATTCTTGTGGTAGGCGATTCACAACAGGCGTTTTGTTAAGATGATGGATACCACACTTTTTGAGGCCCGCTTTGGTGTTATCACTCTGGTTGGGCAACTCAAGCATGAGGTTTTTAAGCAGCCTCAGGAATACATCCGTTGGTATGGTGCCTGCATTTTTCTTTTTAGAAACTTTGTACTCCTTGAGGATTCTCTGCCATGTGGCTTTCATGAGGCCAAAGTAAGCGACGTCAAGAGGCTGGAGAAGGTGTGTTGGGGGGGGACACACAAAGGATATAATGTTGCGCTCACATTCTTCTAGTATTTCGTTACGCGGTACTAAAATTAGGCGACGGATTATCCCCTTTGAGAACTTTCTTGTCCTCAAGACTTCTGCAATAGGGAAGAGCTATTGACTTGAACCATAGAACAAAACAGACATGGACGAACCAGCCTGACTTTGATCTGTTAAATCTAGCTTTGTGTGGGCCGATTGCAATCCATGTACTCCAGAGGTGTTCTGATTTGTACACAACATATACTGGTAGGATGTCACCACCAGCAGTACCAGCCAACATAAGACCAGTCGATGTCTTGGTTGAGTTCATAAGTCTTTCCGGGTACCGAATTCCCCTCTTGAAGATAAGGCGTTTGCGCCCCGGCTCGTCCGTGAGATTTGTCTCGCCATAGTTGACGATATTCTGCGGGGATACACAATCAATACTATGTTCAAGTTCAGCGAAGTATTGGTCAATAGCTTTCCTATTTACTTCAGCCCTTTTGCGCGACATGTTCTGACACATTCTATTTTTAATCTTGGCTTTGTGGCTGTCCATGAAACCACTGCACCAGTCTTCGCCTGACACATTGGCTTTGAAGCACTTCACCGTTCTTCCTTCCTTGTCCAGAATTCTCTTGACAGTCATTCGGAAGTCCATAGTGTCAAAAGGAAACCCCCACGTCGGCAGGTAGATCAAATGTTGGACTAGGGTATTCTCCATCTCGGATGAAAGAATAGTTTGACCACCGGGTTTCCTAACTGTCCTCTCGCCCTGGTCAACCTTTTAGGTGGTTTTGAAAAGATGACCGAGGAATGCCATATTTCTGACAAATCTCGCGCTGACTCAATCCCCCACATTTGTAATCGTCAATGGCTTGGGCCACACTGGTTGGCGGGGCTGAGTTATAGGGGCGTGCTCCAGTTTTTGGCTTGTACATTCTAGGCATATTCGGTTCTAGGATTAGCCTAGGAGGGAGAAAAGAACAGTAAAAACTCAGTAAAATAAAACTAGATCTACATCCAGCAACAAGATATAGCATATACACATATTTCTTTTGCACAGGTGCTATGTATGAACTGTTCAGTATATGGTCCATTCTATGAGAAATGGAACTGGACATGAAATTTTCATTTTATTTCTACCCCTTCAACCTTTTTTTACCCTTTACATTGATATCTGGAGGCTTTTAATCCACATCTGTTTTACAATTTCCCACCTTGCAAAGTATTTTTATCCTGTTGGTAGTAGGCACACATAACATGAACAAGAACATAAGAAAATTCACTGATGTCAACAAGGCTTGTATGAAATCACAAATGCTTTTAATGAGAATCTTTTAACCCTTTAAATGAAGCGAAAGGCTCCAACACTTAAAACAAAAAACAAGAAGTTGAACAAACAAAAAAGAACAGACCATACAGTGTACTTCATGTAGGTCATCACCTAGGGTGACACACGTAACGAAAATTGAAAGAAGTTAATCTCACATATAAACTAATGGACACAGGATGTCATTGTTTCACACTCAAAGCTAACTAACTGGGTACTTTATAGTGCTGGACATTTCATTAATCAAACATACACAGTATTTGGTGAACAAGGGTGGTGACACACGTAACGTTTCATGTAGGTGACACACGTAACGTTTCATGTAGGTGACACACGTAACGCAAACAGTGACACACGTAACGGACATATTTTGTCATAGTATGTAAAAATAAAATAAACTATAAAATAATTGGACATAAATATGGCACTTCAAGCTTTAATTTAATGTTGTACGAGGGCAGGCTGATAATTAAGTTCCGTTTAATCATAACTTTTTAATTTTTCACAGCATATACATAAACAATACGTCAAACGAAAGCTTAATATCTCAGCTACATACTTAGCACTCTATTTTTCGATGTAGTCACCGTCGCGATCAACACACCGCCTCCAACGTTTCACTAGTTGGCTCACGCCGTCAGCGAAGAATTCAGACGGCTGTCCACGACACCATCTGCGAACATCTGCGATAACTTCCTCATCATTGTCATAGTGATGGCCCTTCAGGTACTTCTTGAGTTGGGGAAACAAATAATAGTCAGAGGGGGCAAGATCGGGGCTGTATGCAGGGTGAGGTAGGGTCGTAAGTTCCAGCTGCCTTAAGGCGTCCTGAGTTTGGCGACTGGTGTGCGGGCGCGCATTGTCGTGTTGCAGGATTGAGTCCTTATCACGCCGAATACGTCTGAGTCGGAGTTTGAGAGCTCGGAGTGTTGAAATATATCGCTCAGAGTTCACAGTTTGCCCTTGCTCCAGAAATTCCATGTGGACCACTCCCTCCATGTCCCAGAAAACGGTGAACAAGACCTTTCTTGCAGAGGCAACAACCTTGAACTTCCTTGGACTTGGAGAAGTTTTGTGCCTATACTCCATCGATTGGGCTTTACATTCTGGATCGTAGTGGTGGACCCAGGATTCGTCTCCAGTCACAATGCGTTGCAGAAATGCTTCTCCTTCTGCATTGTAACGCTCTAAGAGTTGAGTACACATGTCCTTTCTCTGCGCTTTCATCTCTACAGTGAGCTGTCTTGGGACCCAACGGGCAGAGACTTTTCGGTAACCCAGTACAGTTGTGGCGATATGGTGCACTCGTTCTTTCGAAATGCCTACTTCATCTGCAATTTCCTTTTGTTTGACCCTTCGATTAGCTCTAATCATGCAGTCAACTTTCTCTCGATGAGCCGTGTCCGATGCGGAAAGGGGCCTACCCGAACGCTTTCGATCACGCAGAATTGTCTCTCTGGGGTCTTCCCCTTTAAAAATTCTCACCCATTTGCGAACTGCACAGTCTGAAATGCACATTTCACCATAAACTGTCTTCATTCTTGCATGAATGTTTGCAGCAGAACATCCCTCAGCTGCCAAAAACTCGATAACAGAACGCTGTTTGATGAGAAGGTCATTGGAAGTCGCCATTGTCTCATAAACATGGCTACCACATCATGTTTTGCGCGTCACTGCATTATGAGCACGAATGACGTCACACAAACTTGTTGTTATAGTTAAGTCTAGAAAAATGGTTCGGGAGTATATGTATGAAATTTTAGGTCGATGTGACGAAAATTGACCTAGTTATTAGCAAACGGAACTTAATTATCAGCCTGCCCTCGTATTAACTGACTAGAACTGTAGGGAATGGAAAAGCTGCCACGTTGTGTGCAATAGGGTGTGGTTGAACAATCTAAATCTTTTCCTCAAATCTAAACTGTCCTCTCGAATCAACTGGCACTGGGGGAGATATTTTCTGCACAATATCCAGTTGATTATAGAATATGCGGTCAGGCCACTTCCAGTTTCCACTAAATGTAGGGCGCATGACTGACACCTGAATGTCTGCGCCCACAACAGACGTGACCTCACCAGGGTAAGTTTTTCTGTCATACCGCACAAACACCCAGTCCCCAGTTTCAGCTTTTTCCATGGGAAATTTTGTCTGATCAGTTAAGCAATCTTGAAATACAACTTCACCAATTTCTTTCCCTTTACTTATGAAGTCATTGTTTGTTTGATACAGTTTGCAGATGCCTTTGTTGTAGGATATGCAATGCACACTTCTGATACCTGGGACATTTGTCTACATCCTTCCACTTGCTCTCATTCACACTTATCTCTTCCTCAGTCACTTCAGTCACTTTCACTCTTGGCAAATCCTTTCTCACCTCTCTAACAAAATCTGATGCACATTGCATAACAGGCCCTGTCTTACTCTCTTTCTCACTGCAGACTTTGCCGCTCCACCTATCCCATCTACCACCCCTTTTCCATGTGATGTGGCAAAATATTGCCGCCTGACTTCACATTGTAAAATCTGTGATATCTCATGGATAATTTTTAATGTGAACTTATTCTTAAATTCAGATGATGGACCATCTGTGTACAAGATGAAGCAGTCACCTACATCTGAATGCTTCAGGCCTTCCACGACTTTCCGAAGAAATGTCAGGACTGCATTTTTACCTTTGTCATTGTGATTAGTTGCAAACAACAGTGACTGGCAAGGGAGGTCTCCCCACTACTTTTGTCTTTGCACCATTTCTTCCATACAATTGGCTCTCTGTTATCTTGTTGTTCCATACTTTCAAGGAAGAGACGCCCACATTTACATTTGTCACACTCCTTCCTCCAGCATTCAGTCTCTAAATCTGCACCATCACACAAATAACTCTGCCAAAATTCATCATTGTACTCTTCAATGCCTTAAGCTTTAAGGTGAAGTTTTCATGCATTTTACATTTGCATTGATCTTCTGGCTGATCTTTTAATAGCAACACATTCTGTGGCCTTAGAGAAGCAAATTTACTGAAACCAATCTGAATGTCTGGGTATGCACTTTGAAACATACGATACACCTCTTTGATGTACATGCATAGGTAGAACTTTCTTAACTTTTGTTTCTTGCTATCAGTCCAAATTGTTATCTCATCTTTCATGCCTAGCATTGTATAGACAATGTTTGAGCGAACATAGAACTCTTTCACAAGTTTGATTACGTCTTCACTCATAGCAGTCTTAGATAATTGTTCATTCATTGTGTTCTCAACCTGGACACCATGAGACTTGGCAAGTCCATGAATGGTTTGATTTCTCTTGTTTGGGGATCTAGGCAGAACATCCTGAAGTCTCTTCACAGCTTTGCCTAGACCTTGTGGAGAACGGAAACCTCCACCGGGAGTGGTACAGGTTGCAGATGACACTGTCTCCATTTTCCTCTTCTTTGATCTGTGCTTAGCAGATGTTTCTCCACTTTTCAGCCTTTCGGCTCCAGGGTTATCCGCCAAGCGTTTTTTACGGATTCGTTCAATTCGAGCACTCTCCTCGGATGAGAAGTTTGGATTCATTTTTTTCTGCTTCTCTCGATACCTTCTCATCCTCTCTGCACTTGTCATTGCTGAGGAAAGGAATGGAAAGTACAGAATGTATAAGATTAATAATTAATTAGAAACCTACTCGAAATAGTTTTTAAATTTTTTTTATAGATTTTATTTTTCAGATTGTAACTTGATTTTGAGATTTAAACCTGTTCTACAGTTTAGATTTTATTAACACGTGATATTAAATTATGACTGGATTTCAGTCATTTAATATTATTATTATACAATTTTAAAGTGTTAAACGAAATGTGCTCACACTGGACCACTGCTTTTCTCAACTCTCTCTCTCTCTCACACACACATTTGATGGTGTAAAAAGTTGGAAGAACTACTGTTTTCTCACCTTTTCTCTCCTGTTTGCTCCCATCTTCACTAGTCATGCTGTTTCTGTCAGCCATATTTGAAGGCCAAAAGGGGGACAGCTCTCGTGTTTTAGGGGAAATAACTAAAAAAAATCTGGGTAGATATAGCCAGTGTACCTAAAGAAGTCAATGCAAGTGGTATTTTAAACAATTCTTACTCACATGAACTTATCATAACTGATGAAACTAATGGTGACACACGTAACGCTGCTTTTTGGGTGGTCATATAAAAATAAGGCTTTCGGCATTCAAATAATTACTGGAATTGCAATCTGCATCATATCAACTACAAATAGAGAGATATTTATGGAGATTTGATGAAACAAATCACAGAAAATGTAGCTTGAGTGAGAGGAATCAAAATTTAGTTGTTTTCTGAGGTGACACACGTAACGCCACTTTGATGACCTGCCGAGAGAAAGTATGAAATCATAGAGAACAATGCTTTACAAATGACCTAGAGACAACTTTCCTCTTCATATTAAATGTTGGGTTCATTGGATTTCTCATCAAAATATCTCCAGGGAACTTAACAAAGGTTCAAAAGTAGGGTTAGTGAGGTGACACACGTAACATGGAATGGGCCATATGGAGTAAAGTTTTAAACAAGTGACTTATGCGTTTTGTTAGAAAATAGGCTTCTATTCATTATTTATGCTACATTGTGCTTTTCTCAGATAAGGAAATGAGTGGCCATGATCTCCCCGCCTATGTCTATGAATACCGGGATGACTATACCCCCCCCCAAATCTAAAAGCAAATCAAACCAATAAAAATGTATTTAAATAGCTTCTATAAGTAATTATTAACGCTTTCTACATGTTTTTGAAGTTCCCATCGTCATTGATTGTTTAATACTTACAGATTTATATAGTGGTCTCTCACACAGCAATTATCAACATGTGGTGGCAGCCATCTTTGTTGCAGTGTAATTCTGCACAAAATGCTTTCTGCATATCTGTTATTATGTTCATTTAAAGCCATGAAATATATGAACATATCTGGGGCACAAAAAATATTTTCCATGCATTATAAAAGCCAAAAGAAAATTCTAAAATTAATCAAAACAATTTTTAGAGGCTGGCCTAAAGTCACCGTGGGTGGTCAGAGTCACACCATATTACGGTATCAAAAGTATTCTACTTGTGGAGATTGCAAGACAAACAATTAAATTATAAAATATATGCTATATTTATTTATCATGTACAAGATCTAATCTGATATCTTCATATACTTCAATATTCAATCCATCATAATCAATCAATCAATCAATCAAGTGCCATGCTCTTTAGCGTAGGTTATCATGACCTTCCACGCATCTCTATTCCTTGTTGCTTTCTGTGCCTCTACCACTATTCCCACTTTGAGCCACTTTGTTAATCCCTCCAACATCTTTTCGTTTCCGTCTTGGAAATATCTTCGCTTTGTCCGATATATTTCTATTAGCAGAGATGTTCACAGAGGGAATGGCTTCCTCATTTGTTTCAAGCCCTGGTATTGTGGTACCAGATTTAAAGTCCTCACTGTCAAAACACTCTGTTGGAGTGCAGGAAGACGCAGATTTCCTACATAAAAAGTTGTGTAGGACACAGTAAGCCATAACCACAGCTTCTATGTTCTCCAATTTCAAACTCATTGCCATTCTGAAGATGCGAAAGCGGGCAACTAAAATACCAAACGGATTTTCTACAACTCTGCGAGCTCTTGAAAGTCTGTAGTTAAATATACGCCTGTCGTGTGTCAGAGTCCGCTGGTTATAAGGCTTGAGGAATTCCTCTCTCAATGCGAACGCTTCGTCACCAATATAGACGTAAGGCAGCTGGTTATCTTGAGTCTCCTCCGGAACGTTCAGCTTTTTTATAAAAAAATCTGTTTCAAAACGCCTCCATCGGAATTACGGCCGGTAACTCCGAAATTAATGTAGAAGAACTCATAATTGGAATTTACGATAGCCATCAAGACGAGACTGTTGAAACCTTTGTAATTATAGAAATAGGAGCAAGTCGCTCATGTGGGGTTATAGCCGAGCGCATGGCAGCGTCTTGCTTTTTAACCAAAAGGGTAACCCTTTCCAATAAGTCAAGGTATGTTCCTTTATTCATGCGCAAATAGTTTTTCCGGTCTTCGGGAATATCTTGTAATTCCCTTACTAAATTAACATGGGATAACTCTTGTTTTTTTTTTTTTTTAGTAGCCATGGCTTCACCCATACTCTACGTGAGCGTCTTTTTTTAGCTCTTCTTCTGCAAATCTTAATAATTCTAGCCGCAGAGAGCGCCTTTACTGCTGCTGCTTGACACTCCATTTAACACAATGGCACAAGTTCAGCTTGTGGATCGAATGATTTTGTTGACGCGTGTGTGGGCAGATGGAAGGCAATTATTGCTTGGGATGTTGATAGCAATATTGCCAGTCATTTGGTGGTATCAATTTATCGACACGTCTATGGCCGGCTTGAGAGACGATAAAAATATCGATATTCACAAGGCTGGATTTGTTCATAAAACTCGCGAGAGCAGAGCATTAGCCTAGGCCTAAGCCAGACCTAGCCTGTTTTTGGTTCATTCATAAAATTATTCAAAGCGGACCAAACGTACTCTCACGCTAAGCCAAAGTCGAGCCCTACATGCACCGCCATTTCCTGCCTGTAGGTCCCTGGCGCTACAAGCAGACACTCCGTTATAAATAAGATCTATATGTAACTAGCTGGGTGTGGAGTCCTAAACTTACTTAGTTACTACTAAAAAAGGGACCTCCTAGTCTAGTTATCTATAGAAGCTTAGTGCTTCTTCCTACTCTAGGTAATTGCTGGCCCTAATTGGTTATGGTAGCGTGCCTAGCAGCCGTGCAATACTAAAGAGTTCACACTCTTGGGTCCTTGAGTATCAGTGGAGTACTAAGGCCACTGTTCCCTAACTAATAAGAGTGATGTCGAGACAAAAATGGCTACACTCAAGAAAGAAGGAACACAGCAAGAACAAATTAACGTTACCAACAACTATAATAAGTTTATTACACGAATACTCATTTAGCAAAGTATGAAACCAATTCTCAAAGAATAAAGTACAAAATACAAAGAGGATCCAAAAGCTACAAAGAAAATATTGAATCAAAATGCCCAATAAAAATGCCTTAGTAATAATGGTCAGAATAAAAATACCGAATAAAAATGCCCTAGTAAAAATACCTAATAGTCAAAATGAAAAATTTTTCCCAGTTCGTCCCTAGAACAAGGGCCAATGCCGCTCGAGGAAAATCTACTCCGTCGAACGGAATAACCCGTTTCCCCAACTAAAACATCATCCGACCGAGATCATAGAATCTACGAAACCCGTCGTTACATTTACGTCCGATTCTAGCATCTCCCGATCAAAGCATCACATAGCTTAGTACGACTAGTAGTTTTCCTAAATGCCCCAAGTTCCCCGAATCAAAGTACATCCACACCAACCGAAGAAAATCTTCTCTGGCCAGCTGGACAGGAACAAAAGAATAGATAGGCTAGTCAATGTAATCATTACATGAAATAATATATCTTCTGAATTATTAAAGAAATAGGAATAAACCGCTAGAGGGGCGGAGACTAGTTTTCCGCCATTAAATTAAGTCTAATAATATTAAGAAGCTAGAAGTGCACTTGGCTCCACCCACAAGCTGATAATTGACATACTAAAGATCTGTTCTAAATGCCTACTGCTACTGCCACAAATAAATACAAGTTCTATACCAGCCTCCCTACATATAGATCTAGACTCAAATATTGTGAGAGTCAAGATCAATTCTGTTAACCTGCTAAGAGAGAGAAATTTATAACTATACAATAAGATCAGGATGTAGATCTAGAACTAAATAAAAAATTAAATTAGATTAGATTCGGTTATGGACAACACCTTCTCCACCCACCTCCCCCCCACCCCAGTGCTAAACCGGTTTTTTTTATAACTCCCTCAGCTACGTGAGTCTTTGGGGCTGATTATGATTGGTAAATTGCCCTGAAATTAGATCTTACTTCCAATTAGTTTGCACAGAGTAAGGTGTTTAATTTGAGTGCACTTACGAAGTGAACTTAGAAAGTCTGTCTTGGCCATTAGAAGAGTGGTCATCCGGCCGCCCGTCGCCACGTTGATTGGATACTAGTGCTGGATCCGCCATTGACCTAGATCTAGATCTAACTTTGATTGGATACTAGTGCTGGATCCGCCATTGACCTAGAGCTAGATCTAACTTTGATTGGATACTAGTGCTGGATCCGCCATTGACCCAGATCTAGACCTAACTTTGATTGGATACTAGTGCTGGATCCGCCATTGGCCTAGATCTAGATCTAACTTTGATTGGATACTAGTGCTGGATCCGCCATTGACCCAGATCTAGACCTAACTTTGATTGGCTACTAGTGCTGGATCCGCCATTGGCCTAGATCTAGACCTAACTTTGATTGGCTACTAGTGCTGGATCCGCCATTGGCCTAGATCTAGACCTAACTTTGATTGGCTACTAGTGCTGGATCCGCCATTGGCCTAGATCTAGACCTAACTTTGATTGGCTACTAGTGCTGGATCCGCCATTGGACTAGATCTAGACCTAACTTTGATTGGCTACTAGTGCTGGATCCGCCATTGGCCTAGATCTAGACCTAACTTTGATTGGATACTAGTGCTGGATCCGCCATTGGCCTAGATCTAGACCTAACTTTGATTGGCTACTAGTGCTGGATCCGCCATTGGCCTAGATCTAGACCTAACTTTGATTGGCTACTAGTGCTGGATCCGCCATTGACCCAGATCTAGATCTAACTTTGATTGGATACTAGCGCTGGATCCGCCATTGGCCCAGATCTAGATCTAACTTTGATTGGATACTAGTGCTGGATCCGCCATTGGTCCAGATCTAGATCTAACTTTGATTGGATGCTAGTGCTGGATCCGCCATTGGCCCAGATCTAGATCTAACTTTGATTGGATACTGGTGCTGGATCCGTCATTGGCCTAGATCTAACTTTGATTGGATACTAGTGCTGGATCCGCCATTTTCCTACATCTAGATCTAGGATTCTCTGTCGGCCAGTAGGGTCGTAGCCTCGGAAATCTCAAAGGCGTTTTACGTTACTGTCTTTGATTTCTCATGTCCCGATCAGGAGGCGTTAACAGGTCTAGAAATCTACACCGTTGAAAAGAAAAAAAATGGCTCCTCTTTCTACCAATATAGATCCTCAACATGACTGAAGTCCATGACTCGAAAAATTTCTTCATTGAAAACTTCACACGCGGAAAGAAAACCCCAACTAACATTACGTCCCCAATATGGAATAGTATTGCAAGTCGAAACTAACGATTTTTCAGGAGAGAGAGAGAAAAAACCGCGCCATTTTAATATTTTTTTTTTACCCTAGAACACCATTTTTCTCACCAAAGGTTTCTTGTTCCATAACACACTATATGATTGTGTGGTTTTTTTTAAAAAAATCAAACTCCTTGTTAGAGAAATACGACTTACAATAATGTACTTTTTACTTTTCGTTTTCCAAAACTATTGTAGCTGTGTTTACAATACTAGACTTAATGAACAGTGTTATAGAAGACTGTTGTATCTAGACTTACAGTATTTTCTCTGTATATATTTAACAAGTATCTTTAGATAATGTGTTACATACAATATAAGATGCTTTTGTAACGCATACTTTCAAGATTAGCAATTTGTAACAGTAACGTTCGAGTATGAATATAGATAAACTATTGTATCTCTCCTCATTCTCTCTTTCATCTGTCTGTCTCGTCTGCCTATCAATCTGCTAGTCAGTCCATCTGCATGTCTGATTCTTTCTTTCTCTCTCTCTCTCTCTCTCTCTCTCTCTCTCTCTCTCTCTCTCTTTCTCTAAATAGAAAAGCAAAATCACCATACTTGGAGGACAACTTGGTAATTAAAAAGGATCCAAAAATGACACGTATGTGTCTGTAAATAGTATGAAACAGGGTCTAAAAAGAGACAGGCACACAACTTTATAACGACGGGACTAAAAAAAGAAACAACACAAGTATAGATTTAGCTTAGAAACCGAAACGTTTCGCCTTTGTTGTGGCTTCATCAGATTGTGCGTAGAAAAAATGACTTTAACAAGTTATACAAAACATTGGGAGAGCTGGGCTGAGACGAAACAAATGTTTCGTCCAAGATATTGTCTCCTAGTGTTTTTTCCGGCACTAATGCGAGTCGGTTTTTTGGGTAGGAGTTAATATGAGCGCGAACTTTCCCTTTTTCATCATCGATTGCATTTGCTCTCGAGATATGTTTACCTTTCATGTCACCTTCACAAGCCCCAGAGACACCTTTTTTGACTTTGCTGTGAATACAACTATGTCAGTTATATTTAGAGTATCTAAGAAAAATGTTGTCCACACTTCGAAGGTTCCTGCTGCAGTTTTAAACCACCATTGAAATGAGCGCTTTCTTCTTGATGTTTCCCCTACTTTAGTTACTTTTTTCTTGCTTTCAACGACCAATCCATTTAAGTATTCTCTCTGTTTGCCAGTATCTATGAAAGAGCGTTTGCCTATCATCCTGACTTATTTTTCCCTCACACTTGTGTCGGCATGTCATTCCACAACCTGCTTTGATTTCCCGCTTTTTGACAAACTTCCCTTTCTTGTTAATGTACTCTTGTCCTGTATTGCACTTTGCTTTTGCAAGATTTCATTTCCACAAACTTTCACGTCTCCTCTTTCGACCTCTGTTGGATAGGATAGGGCTTCCTATCTGTGACACATCAGTACTAGCCCCACCCCCAACTGCTCTCCCTAAAGACTATGACAGAAGCCTGGTATAATATAAACCCTCTCAAAAGCACATTGTCTCAAGTTGTTTAGTCTGGGACTACCTATTTGTGACACATCAATACTAGCCCCACCCCCAACTGCTCTCCCTAAAGACTATGACAGAAGCCTGGTATAATATAAACCCTCTCAAAAGCACATTGTCTCAAGTTGTTTAGTCTGGGACTACCTATTTGTGACACATCAATACTAGCCCCACCCCCAACTGCTCTCCCTAAAGACTATGACAGAAGCCTGGTATAATATAAACCCTCTCAAAAGCACATTGTCTCAAGTTGTTTAGTCTGGGACTACCTATTTGTGACACATCAGTACTAGCCCCACCCCCAACTGCTCTCCCTAAAGACTATGACAGAAGCCTGGTATAATATAAACCCTCTCAAAAGCACATTGTCTCAAGTTGTTTAGTCTGGGACTACCTATTTGTGACACATCAGTACTAGCCCCACCCCCAACTGCTCTCCCTAAAGACTATGACAGAAGCCTGGTATAATATAAACCCTCTCAAAAGCACATTGTCTCAAGCTGTTTAGTCTGGGGCTTCCTATTTGTGACACATCAGTACTAGCCCCACTCCCAACTGCTTTCCCTAAAGACTATGACAGAAGCCTGGTATAATGCTGTGCTTTGAAAAGGACAAGTCAAACAACATGTCTATACCAATTCATTTTTACCTTTATAACTGATCTTATTGCTATGGTATCAAAAGTAATGATCACATAAATTTAAACTAGTTTAAAAATTCTTGACAATAGAAAATCAACTTACACATCAGGCTAATGCGTCACATTGATTCTAATCGCGTCACTCTTCAAAACTCAGTAGATGGTAAGGATTCCCTCTCAAAAGCACATTGTCTCAAGTTGTTTAGTCTGGGGCTTCCTATTTGTGACACATTAGTACTAGCCCCACCCCCACTTAAGGAAGGTGACACCAGTGTTTCCGATGGTAGAAGATCATCAGCGGTTGATAAGTTTATCTCATCACTTGGAAAGAACAATAGTGTTTTGAGGGGAGACATTTGATGAGGACTCGCCTATCTTAAAGAAAAGCAACCTTTCCACGTGAGAACCGCGTTTGCGTATCTGTGAATCAGGTAGGTACTCCTCACCATCTGCACTGGAATCTGATATGTGACCGTATGATTGTTTCCGCTTTCCTCTGATCTGTTCACATAGAGCGCTGTACTTAGATAATGGTTTATCGTCGGATGACGATAAATCGTCAGGCTCAAAGCAAGTCAGAATATTTTCTGTAGTGGTTTCTTATATAATGTATTTATCATGGCTGCTAATGTCATAAATGTCATCTCAAACACCGATGCGTGCAAAGACTTCGCCGAGTCCTTAAAAAAAAAAAACTGTTCTAAATCAGTCTTTGAATGTTCAGTCAAAGTTGCTTTTCCAAGAGTCTCAGGCCTTCCTTGCGTTCTCCTACCATGGGGGTCAAACACACAATACTGTTCATTCTCACACCTGATGATAGCGCAGCAATATCCAGGATTGGTGTCTCCAGTTGTCATAATAAAATACGTATCTTTATTTAGCAAATATCCAAGTCTTTGAACATTGATAGGGAATTCTTCTGACTCAAATGGTCCATAGTCGGAAGACACTATTTGAATTTTATAACTTGTGCCATTTAACCAGAGTGTATTTGGAATATCCGAAACGAGAGGGCATTGGCCTACCAATCCATGATTTACACTAAGCCAATCCCCATTTTTAAGAACTTGATCTAAGTGTCTTGTGTCCCATGTTAAAACATGCTTGTTCTCGTTAAGAATGAAGCTGGCGACTGAATCAAGCATGCGTTGTCTGCCAGGATCCCGACATTCACACGAGGAAGGTGAGTTATTCTCCCAGATCGTAACGTGTACCTTTTTTTTTGTCTGGAACGTCGTTTGTAATGAAGAAGGCTTCCAACCTTTCTTCATATTCTGACCAGTCGTTTTCTGGTATAAATGCTTCGATTGAGCCTAGATTTGACATCCTCGTCGCCATTTGTTATGTTTTAGAATCGCTCCAGCACACGGACAAGACGGTTGAGTTCAGCCATTCTTTATTTCGTCACTCGGTTGCTACTTCCTATTTCTATGGTAACAAAAGAGGCATAACTCTTAACGCTATTTGAATATCGAAACCAAGAAAGAACGGTCTAAGATATATAACAGCTTGTACGGCTTGCCTGTAGAAAATAATAGCGTTATTATTACGATGATAATATAAAATAGCAAACAATTTTCCAAAATAGACCAGCTGTCTACAATGTTCACAATTATTGTCCATTTCAAAAGCATTCTGAACAACGTCTAAGTTAATAAATAATAAAGGCTTCACTTAGTCGAACAGCTAGGCCTTATTCGTTGCATAATTTTCAGGCTCATCTCTTGTGCCTGCTAG
Organism: Elysia crispata; assembly: GCA_033675545.1. NCBI lineage: Eukaryota > Metazoa > Mollusca > Gastropoda > Plakobranchidae > Elysia > Elysia crispata. The sequence continues at coordinate 27,850 of JAWDGP010004169.1, forward strand.
GAAAGGAAAGGCTGGCTATACTATTATAATAATAAATGATGAAAGCTTGTCCAAACTGTTCAATTTAATACAATAAAATTGTATTTAAAAATCATTATTTGAGTTGCAAAAGACTAGTATGAAATGTTGACCTGAAAGAAATGATAATAACACCCAGGGCAACTTCTATTATCAGCGCTACTCACATGTTGAATTGGAAACACTCCGAAATCATACTGTGTAAAATCACTGCAGAGCCGCCAAATCCAACAAAACACATGCTGGCCTTGACAAAGCTACATGGTTCTCGAAAATCTGCTTAAGTCAACTGAAACGCCGTCTGATGTAGCGCGGAGTCTAGTGGTGTATCTCTCTTTAATGTTTAGAAAAGTAAAGCCCTTCGGTTGGGTTTAACGTCCGGGTATATAATTGTATCTCGATGTACAATAGTTTCCTTTCAATCCATAGGGTTGACCCTCACCAATATAGCTACAGAAAACTATTGTATGTGGACTTACAATTATTTCAGTTATGATTTGTTCAAATTGATCGCTTATTCAAGTTAGAGAATACTACTGTAAAGCAACTTACAATTTTAAAATTAACGCTTTTAAGGATTCAAATATTGTAAGTGTAGATCTACGGTAGTTTTCTATACTGCAAAAAAAAAAGAACCACTTACTTACGATAAAAATCTTTTTGCTTCTAACTTCTTCATTTATTCTCCGATTCTCCCCTCTGTGGCATTAAAGAGCGCCCAGTATCGATACTTACTTATATGAAAATATCTCGATTTCGGAAAAAATCGACTTACAATAGTATTCCATAACGGGAACGATTAGATCATGGTGCGTCTGGTACCAAATAAAAGGGCATGATCTCCCCTTTCCAATGATATATAGGCTTTTACTCCAGTCAAAATATTTTCCCTGTGCTCTTTAAAAGCGTTATCAAGAGAAATAGTAACTGGATGATAAGAAAGCTTTGAGGATTCAAACAAGGTCCAACGTTTTACATCTGAAAAGGAATCACAAAAAAAACAAAGATTAGTGAAACCTGAGCCTAATAAACTCTGGATATTTTGAAATATATTGTAAAAAAGTGAAATTGAACATTTTTAGAAAATCTATCTAATAATATAAAAACCATAACTGAACAAACGTATCCTTATAACTACTATGAAACCTATTAATTAATTAGGGAGGATGGAGGAATTCTGTCTCCCAGTAAATGTTTATCTATCATGTTTAAAGGGGAAATTTTCGCATAAAGGAACAATAATTTTTCTCACTCATCCACAGACACATTTTAGGATGTATTTCGTCGCATTACGACTCATCAGTGTGGCTATAGAGTATCGATTTATTGAAGTATCCACCATTCAGGCAAACTTGTTTTTCCTCGATCGATTTAACAGACAAACTCATGAAAGTCCAAAACATCGAAAAATGGAATAAGAGTTGAGGCAACAAACGTCTCACCTTTTTTTCAGTCCAAAACTAGGGCAAGTGTTGATGCATCAACGTTTGACGTAATTATTTTCGCTAGGCTGAGATTTTGTTCATTCTTGCATGATACTCTTGTGCTTCTTCTAATATACAATTTTATAACTCATCATTACACCAAGAAAAGCTTGCTTCATAAAAATCATTTTCTGCATTAGAAAAATGCTCAATACATAAAGCCATTTTAAAATTAATGCAAAAGAAAATAATTTACTCTGTAAGAAAAACACGTCCTCTCCGTGTTAGATTGATGAAGGGGTTGTTTTGACTGTGCAGGAGTTGCTCAAGGTAGCTATATACAAACTTCACCGTAACTGTGTGCTGATTGACCAGCCGATCGGGTGAGCAATATTCAACTGAAAAGGCTTGTACTATTCGCGTCTCGACTCAAATTGGCAATGTATATATCTGAGACTTGAGTTTCTCTAGGAATGGTTTTAAGTTTTGTAACATTTAAAACTAGGAGCTTATATCATGAAATATTTCAAACAATAATATTCCAAATTTTCCTATATTTAAGTAATAAAAGGTTATGATCGCCTCCTCTGTAGAGCAGGGCACCTAATTGATTGACTGTAACGGTTACGGTTACTATTACTGTTCTTCTTCTTCTCCTCCTCATCCTCCAACTGCTGCTGCTACTACTACCAACACAATCCTGGGCTAAAGCTATTGGCTTTATCTGTGTAGTGAGAGCTAGCTTTCCTTTACCTCCTCTGCAATTGTTGTCACTTTCGCTTTTTTTTTTTTTTCAAGAAAGAAGAGCTCAAGTCTTTCCAACCTAAAGCCCACCTAGGAAGCATAGCTCCAGTGCCTAAGCAATATTTAGAACTCTAGTCATTTTACTTAAGGTAAGCGAGATCACTCTGATGACAATTTTTTTTTTTTTGCTTTTTCCCCCATTTTTTTCTAGTTAGATGATATTTTGGGGGACTAAAAAAAGAATACTAGGACACGGAGAAAGGATTAAGCTTTCAGAAAATTTATGGTTTCTATAGACTATGGGAGGTCTTGATGGGAACGACGAAGACGAGGCTTAGTTCTTCAGCTTGGCATAGCATTCACCAGCATGTAGGTGGAAGTTGCAGAGACGACACCCAGAAGTTATTTCTCGGGTTCGACCACTGGCCATCTTCACTCCATCTTGCGCGCACTGGAAGCACCGCCTCTTGCGCCCGGGCATCTTGCCTAGAGAGTGACTTGGGCTGTATGGGCTGCTTGATCCCTGCAGAGATGGAACATCTGGGGCCCTCCGTGCAGGCTGATCCGGCTCGGTTGCAGCGACCAGAGCTTTCACTAGGTGTGTGCGGAAGACGAGGTGGTTCTGGGATGCAGATGTGCGGCTGTCGTCTGGTCGGGATCGCTTCATCAGAATAAAGGCATTGATGATGGATATCTGCACGAGATAATTGGATAGATACCTCCACCACTTCGTGCCGGGACGACCAACCGGGTAGTAGGACCTGTTCTGGTCATTCGTCCACGCCAAACATTGCTTTGTTGTACTGTACCACAGGTTTGGGGACTTGCACTTGCACCACTCCAGCCTTCGTCCTTCTCTCCACTGTCACCATCTTGGGGTCGGCTTTGGTCGACAGAATATTGACCCGCCTCTTGTCGGTCCACTGGACAGCTACCATCCTGCCCTTCTGCCTCATCCGCACCTCACCTGGCTTCTGCTGTGAGGAAGGAAGTGGCCAGCCTTTCCTGCTAGTGCGGATTGTTCCACAGCAGGTGGGTTTTTTCCTTCAAAACATCCTCCGCCAGTTTAACAGAGGTGAAGAAGTTGTCAAAGTGCACCGCACGATTCTTCTCCAAGTGGTTGGCCATCATAGACGTAACGACCTGGTAACCTAGACCATGCTCTGGCTGTGTCGCTGTCTTGCCAGTGTTCACCTGGAAATTGAGCAAATAGCCTGTCTCTGCCTCTGCCAAGCACCACACCTTGAACCCTCAGGGCGTTGGTTTATTCTTTATGTATTGTTTGAAGGAAACTCGCCCGGCGAAGGCAACCATTGCTTCGTCTACCGATAGGTTGTGCTTGGGCTTGTAGACTGAGGAGCACACGTTCCTGATATGGTCAAGCAGAGGGCGGACCTTGTTCAAGGGATCATAGCCTTCGTTGCGTCCAGGCTGGTGTGAGGAGTCGGCGAGATGAAACTCGTGGTGAATTTTTTGATAACTCTGGCGTCCCCAGATATCAGCTATCGCAGGCACTCTCCAATATGGATCACTGGGTGAGATAAGGCTCAGCTCTGGTACTTGATGGTGACCAAAAATAATCAGAGTGTAGATATGTTTCCTTATATCAGCGAGAGTGGCTTGCTTCCAGTACACATCCTCTGCTCCCTTTGCTTCTTACTGTTGGTCTGCATATATCGGTTAGTTTCCTCGACGATCATGTTCAGCACAGAGTCAAAGAAGAACAGCTTGAAGTAATCTAAAAGCCCACTGTCGACTGGTAAATCCTGAACGGGACCAGAAAATTCAGTCCACTCCTCGTCTTGATCTAGATCTTGATCTAGACTCGGCAATGGTGTCGCCGAATTCGGAGTCGAATCTTCCTCCCCTTCGCTCATTTCGCCGAGTTCGATGTCCGATTCGCCATTCTCATCACATAGCTGCCAACTTTTGAAAAGACAAATACAGATTTTTAGCGCGCGGATGCAAATCGGTGCGTCTCGAAACTTGATGGATAAATTCAACCACCATCGCAGTGATAAAATAGTTACATTCTGTTGCCTCAAATAATGAAATCTTAATTGATCCACATAAAACTAAATACAAACTATACTGGGTTTTCAAAACAGTTTTAAAGTGCAATCTCACCTCAGACTATCTTCCTCTTGATTCAAATCTGACAATGTCAGTGACACCATGTCAGCAACATGTAGTCAGTTCCTGCTTGAGCTGAATACAAATTACCAAGATGGTGTCAGGGCTGCAAAGGTATCTGTCTCTGTCTGGCTGTTGAGGCTACTTCTTCTTCAACTCCTCACTTGTAGCAGCTTTTGCTTTGTTCAAGAAGGAAGGGGTGAATTGAGTGGCATAACATGGCACATCTGTGGTGTCTGATTTGGCCAGAAGGAGAGAACCAAGCATGTCATTGCTCATGGAGCCCCTGAAATCCGTTTTTTCTTACTTGGCTAAAAAGTCTCTCACATTCAGCATTGCTGTGAGGTATAGTGAGGATCCCCAACATGAAATATGCAAGTCTTTGGAACTTGAAGTTTCCCATAGCATTCTTAACTTGGGAAATCTGGAACCATTGCTGGTCAGCAGGCATCCCATCTGCAAAGTTGAATTTTCTAGGGTGTAACAGGTAAATTCCTGCTCAAGTAGGTCACAAGCTTCAGAGTGTGATTCATTGTTTCTTCTGAGCAGCAGAATTGGAAAACTTTTCAGGAAGAATCTCACTGACGAGAATGATGCCTGTTGACTCTTTGCTGTATCTGCGACTTGTGCATGCATCAGTATGTCATCCTCCAGAGGAAAACTTCCAATTATGTAGTCACAAGCCCTGATATAGTAGTTTTTCACAGATGAAAAGAATGTAATCAAATCTTGTCCCTTAACTGGGCTTCAACAATATCCATAGTGCTGCTGCCAATACATCCTCTACATCCTCTTTGTGATTTTTTTGGTCTTTATAATTTACATACCTCACATTCTGACAGGCAGTAAGAACTGAGGGTTTTACAAAAGCTGCCATCTGCATTTTCAACAAATCAAGTGGTGTAGATCTCAGGGTGTGGATCTGTGGCTTTCTAGTCTGGAGGGCTTTGTTGACTCAATGATGTGATTGAGAAATTCAAAAAATGGCTAAAAGCTCTGTGAAGCTTACTGTCTAAACACTTCTTTATCCTTGCTCCTCTGGTCTCTTCTTTGCCTTCTTCCACTTTCTGCTGCCTTGAATCTTGCTTTGAGGGCTCAGCAAGCTTTGTTTTTTTTTTGGTTTGACTGTCATTAGCTTTTCTTCTGCTTTTCTTTTCTCTCCAGTTTTCTTGGGTATTTTGAATGCTTGAAGCAGAGGCCGCTGCTGTCCATTCTGCAAGCTCTTTTCCTCAGTCTCCTCTTGGAAAAATGAAAGCAGAGTATCCCACTGGCTGTTAAAACGAGGCAAACACTGCCCAAGCGATAGCCACCTGGTGCAGACATGTTTTAAAATCTTGTGGGTTTCGCTTCCAAGCTCCTCTTGAAGTTCCTTTAGTTTTAGTTTTCGATTAACACTGCCTTCTAAATAATAAAAGACATCAATAAGCAGGTTGTCTACAGAGACTGGCAATTCCCTTGCTGCATGCTGAGCTGCTAAGTTGATGAGGTGGCAGGGGCATCCGATGCTGACGATTTGCTCATGATGACATCTCAATTTGGCTATCACACCATTCTTTTTTCCTACCATAACAGCAGCATTGTCAGATCCAAGAGACAGGCAATTGGTGATAGGGATATTGTTTTCCTCTAGTGTAGCAATTACAAGGTTGGCAATATTTTTCCCCTGTAGATGACACCTCCAATGTTGGTAATGATAATAAACGGCATTTCATGGTCTTGGCATCATTGTCAGGATATGTAACCACAATGGGATACAGCTTGGAATCACAAGTATGGCTGCCATCAGTTGCTATAGAGAATGGTGTGTTCTTCAATATGGCAATCACACTGTTCATCTTGTCTCTTGCCATTTCCTTAATGAGACAGGATGTTTTGGTTCTCCCACTCCTGAATTTTTTTACTTCCTCAGAGTTAGGAAAGGCACTTCTCAAAAGCTGATTCATATGATCTGCAACAGCTAAGGGAATGTTATGCTCTACATAGAAAGCTGCGAACAAGCATTCTGCACGAATGGTAGCTTTGTCTTCCTCCTTTGATTTGTAGCCATAAGACAGAATCGATTGCTGGCCACCAGCAGCAGGCTGATTGGATGGCTGTGTTGTAGCTGTAACACTAACAGATTTCTTGTGTAGCTGAGTTCTACAATGCTGCAAAATGTCACTCCTACCACCATGAGCTATTGAAAAGTCTCTATTACAGCCCTTGCAAAAAGCATGTTTGTCTGAAACTTTAGAGCTGGTTATGAAAGGAAAATCTTCCTTATATTTATCTTTGAAAGTTTGTTCTCTTGCTTTCTTAGCTTGCCCTAATTTAAGCTGATCCATTGGACTTCCTGAACCTACAAATATATATATATATATATATATATATATATATATATATATATATATATATATATATTTATAATCAAGATCCATCTGGTCCGGGGCTGGGAATGGTTATCACCCAAAAGGATAGCTATTAGATTTAGAGAAAAGAAAAAGGTAGAGCTAGATCTAGAATGAGGGATGGAGAGAAAGTGTGTGGAACCAGGACACATTAGAAATAAAGGATAACTGATACAGAAAGGCAAAGGTAGAGCTAGATCGAGTATGGGGGAGGGGAAGAGATAGAGAGAGAAAAAAAGAGTGAAATCTGGGGACATAGAACAAAATAAAGGATAGCTTAAAATAGAGTAAAGGAAAAGGTAGATCTGGATCTAGATAGATTTAGGTCTAGAATGCGAGAGAGAAAGAGTGAAACTGAAACTTGGAGACAGAGAACGAAATAAAGGATTTAACTTACACTATTACACTTACAAAGTTTAAGGTAGCGCTAGATCTAGATCTAGAATGAGAGAGAGAGTCAGAGAGAGAAATAAAAAAAAAAAGCATAACTGATAGAGAAAAGGAAAAAGCAGAGCTAGATCTAGATCTAGTCTAGGTCAAGTATTGGGGAGAAAAAAGAGAGAGAAAGGTAGCAGACCGGAGACAGAATGAAACAAAGCCAAAAAGATAGCTTATAAATTGAGAAAGTAGAGCTCCCGCTAGAATCTAGATCTAGACTCTAGTATTCTGGATCTAGATCTAGATTCTAGATCTATATTCTAGATCTAGATCCCTAGCCATGATAACTAAGGACGCTTCTCGTTAGTTCAGTAGAGATCTACAACGTGACGTCATTGGCTGTTACATCTCCCTCCCACTGAAGTCGGATTCGTTTTCAGGGCCTAGATCCAATAATTTTTCAATTTCTGTACAAGCATTGAAAGTACGTAAAATACAAATTTTAGTAGCAACTTACCTAGAAAAACCTTTACGTCTTCAGCTAAATTGAATTTTGATGTTTCCTCGTGCGAATAACTTGCTCCAGACTCAAGTAACATCGGCGGGGCGCAGTCCGACCGTAGGCCTAACCCTTCTTCAGCCATATTGATTAGAATGATGTGAAGTGCTCCCGATTCACTGTGCTTTTCTTATTAAGGCTTCGCCGCTACTTGACCGATTGTCTTGTCCTACACGTCTTTAAAAACCTTAAATCATGAGTTTTAATATGGTGTAGGGCTCACTATGAATTTTTTTTTTAAAACATAGCGATTTTGCTTCAACTCAGACTTGTGTGGCCATCGTTAAAGCTATCCCGGCAAGCCTCATATTAAAAGAAAGAGGAATTATTGCCCTTTCCAATGATGTATGAACTATTTTTATACGACGAATCGCGATCGAGTTATCAAATAAAACGTGAAGCGTAGTGTCTGACTAGATCGTAGATCTAGGCCGGAGTGACTGAACAAAGTGGGACAACACGACACATTCCACAGTACAACAGAAATACTTTCATAATATACATTTCCACACATTTCACACATAATAAGAAAGAAATGTTTATTTTTTCAAGAGTTTTTATTTCATTTAATTCCACCTGATAGAAGTTGAGAAATTTGATAACAAAGATGATAGTTTAGAGGGTAAGTCTCGCCGACGCAACCATTTTCGACCGCGGCAAGGCGAGTTTTTTCTGCACCTAGTAGGTACCACAATACCACAAGCCATTTTTTAAATTGTTTTGTGTGTCTATTTGATTAACATAGCTTTAAAGGCCTTTGAAAATCACGAAATATGCAAAAAAAAATTTGAAATCGGACAACAAACAAAAAAGTTATGCAGTTTTTAATTTTTGTGGGACTTAGAATATTTCGCCGAAGCGACAGCACAATACAAAACTCCAATTTTAAACACTCACAAAATTAAAAGTTTATTGCCAGCAGTCATGAAAAAGACAGAATGTGCACATTCAGACTACATAAAGACACTTGGAAAGTATCAAAACTGTAGTGGTGAAAATAAAAAAATCTATGACATGATGGAAATAGAAAGAAAATTGATAAAAATTACCCGATAAAACCAAAAAATAGCCTAAAAGCATAAAAAATTCCATTTTGGCAGGTCTGCCAATTATAGAATAACATAGCCACAGGTTTGAGAACTCTTTGTATGACAGAGAAAGCACTTAATTTTTTTCAGACATGTAAAAGTGATATAAAACGCAGCTCGCAGCAAAATGCAAAAAAAAAAAAAAAAAAAAAAAAAAAAAGACAGGATTTGAGGTTTTTCTTCAATAACTTCAGAACCAATAAAGATATTACCTAGAAATTTTCATACAATATGCAACTTCTGGTGCTGATTTTAAAAATTGCTGTTAGAACATTCAGAAACAATTAGTTCATATGTTAACTTACACATGGCTTATGTTGACTTTGAGAAATATATATATTTGCCTGCACCAAAAATGTCGAAATAAATTAATATGATATATATCACAGATGTTATAATTTTATTACCAATGTGACAAAACTGAAGCAGGTTTTTAAAGCTTTAAATTGTATAGTAGAATGAAAGTACATAAATTGAATTGAAATCTTTTCATTGTTTGACATTATGACAAACTTATTCTAAATCTTCACTCTCGGTAATGTGGCGAAGCAATCGCTCGTACAGCATTTTCTTATTACCCTTCAAAGTGATTTTCTCACCCCTCACCAAGCTTCTGAATCTGATTTGATCTTTCAATCTTTCCACAGCATTTGGGCCATTGTAGACCTGGTCTAATTCTTCTTTGCTGTCTATAACATACAATTCACCAATAATGGCATCTAAAGCTTTCAATCTTCTCTCCTTCATTTTGATGTCTTTCAATTCTCTCTCCCTCTTATTCTGCATTATTTTGGCTTTAATCTTTTGTTTAACACTTGCTCGTTCATTCTGGTACTTCCTCCTCCACTCTGAACCATACTTTATTGCGTTCTTTACAATCTTCTTTGATGTACTGTTAGTCTGTTTTTTTAGCCAATTTGCTGTTTCATTATGTTTCCACATATTAGTGGTAGATCTCACATGGAGGGAAGTGTTTCTCCTTTTATTCAAATCAAAGTCGAAATCGCCAAAAAGACGCTCTCCTGTTAAATTGGTAAGAGGACATGTCTTTAAAATTTCAATCAAATTCTTGTCCAGTTCAGCGCCGAAAATACCCCCTTCAAGAAAGTCTGCTAATTGCCTCTCTAAAGCTGCCTCCATATTAAGTGCAATCTTCTGAAGGACAGGGAAAAGAAGCATTGAATCAAAGAACTCTGAATTCAAAAACTTGGAGAAGTTTGATTGCAAATCAAAGACGAAAAATTCAGAAAGAGCGGAACTGGAATCACAACAGTTTAAATCAAAGTCTTGACTTGCCCAGCACAACAGAGTAGATTTCATTTCTTTGACGTAGGGTGGGAAATCTGCATATGATTTAGAACTGTTCATCAACTGCCAGTATGGCTCTGTGAGATGAGTATGAAAAAAACAAAGTGCTGCAACAGAATTTAAAACTCTCTTATCTGACATGTCTGAATCAATGGACTGAAGCTTCAAATTTGAATTAGAGGCATACTCGTTGAGAAAAAGTTCAATATCATCCTTGTGGAATAAAAGAGCAGAGGCATTCTGAAAAAGATTGTTAAATCGATTTGATCGATAGCTTGAGAACAGAGATCTTTTATTGTGGGCAGAACAAAAAGCAAGCCACTCCTCTCGACAACCATTGCGTTCATCCCCACGAGGACCTAATACTTCAGATGCCATTCGGACAAGTCTTATGGCAGCACATTCACTTGCGGCAGAAAAACGAGCAAAACTAGATTTTCCATCTCTTCCAAGCTTTCCACCCTCTTCCTGATAACTCTCTTCTATAGATCTGATTGCTTCCTCTGCTGCTGTTGAAAGTGCCAACAAAAAATGGGCATTACAAAACAAAAAGTGAATTGTACAATCTTCTCCTCCTAACAAGTCAACCTTATACTTCAACATTTTTGAGTCAAATGCCTTCATAACTGCAGCTCTGTCAGATAATAAACATTGTAACTTCCTTATAATTTCTTTTTGCAACTTATCTTCCTCAACAGCAGTTTCATCAAGACAATAAACTTTGCAAATATCATTAAAAATGCCAACACATTTCTCAAGAAGAGTCTCTGAGTCATCAGATGCAATCTCAGAAAATCCCAAAGACAATGTCTTACCATTAGAGAGAACAATATGTTGCTCCAGGTAATGAGCTTTTTGGCGACTGGTCGCATCACAGGCAAAAGTAAAATGATGATTTGACAAAATCTCACTTGCTACTTGTTGTTTAGCAATGATATGTGCTTCATTACTAAAATTTAGAGATGTTGAGGCACTTGGCAGACTTTCTTGAAACTCTGTTTGAAACAAGTGTTTAGACACTATCTCAACAACCTTAGAGCAGTTAGTGGCAGCCACATTAGCTTCTCCCTGCAAGGCATAATATGTCCGTCTTACATTATCGCTATAACGATGAGAGCTACCATCATTACGGAGAGTAATATTATCTGACTCAAGCATTTTGTTCAAATCAGAATTAATTGTTCTTTGCTCTGCAAATTTTTTCTTGTACTTTGACTTTAATGACTGTTCAGATTTGATTTTTCTTTTCAGGCTATTTACCTCTTAAGGGCAGGTTATAGAGCTGGGGCTATTTTTCTGAAAGTGTTATTATTTTTAAGCAAAAACGTGTGAGTAGGTTGATATACTATAGTAGAAAGCACCTGGGGAAAAATTTTTTGCATATTAATTAGGCGTGTTACTATAAATAGACATAGAATTTTGTGTCAAGATATCTCAGGTAATATTTGTGCCATTGCCTTGATATTTAGCACACATGTTTGCATGATAGATGTCTAGATTGAACTAAAATATATGAAATCCATTGAAAACTTTTTTTTTTACAAATTTTTTTCAAATTATACCCTATTTTGCGCATAAAAAATTGGGTTTAAAAGCACTTGAGGAGCTATAAATTTGAAAGTTATCGACCAATCCATTAGATTTTAGTTCATAATCTTCACTTGTTATAGCTGAAAAATCATTCCAAATTTCAAAACTATAGCACAAATACTTTTTGAAATATCTTGACACAACCTCACTCAAAACAGCGAAAAACTAAAAAAGGAGAAAATCGCGTTTAAAGTTTTGACCAACACGTCAAATCCAAAATCCTACCTCAAAAAGCCCCTGCTTCATATGTTTCATCTGTTGTGTTGTTCTGTGTGTGCTGCTGTCTCTGTCTTTGTACTTTCTTGTCTGCATTACTCCTGGCAGCTGATTTTTTAATCCTCTTAGAGTCCAATTTCTGCAGGCCGCTGACCATATGTTTTCCACATGACAGGTTGAGCTTCTTAAAAATGTCACACCTTCCTAGTTCCCCATCATTAAACACAACTGCTGCATCTAAAACTGCAATTTCCAGTCTTTGCCTCCCTACAAAAATGTTTTTTGGGCAACGATTCCAAATTAAATTGTGGAACGACTCGTTGGTGTTCTGCGTTCCGCCATGGGTACATTTTGAGACGAGCGCGTCGGACGAAAGATCTTGAAAAATTGGCTCGATCTCGTCTAAAACAAATTGTGGAAGCACATTTTTATTGTCCTTTTTGCACCAGTCCCCACATAGGTCATGTCTTCCTCCCCTATGATGAAAAATGCTCCAAATACTTTTCCTCATTGCTTCCACACTGTGACAGTTTTTACGTATAGCGCCACCGTAATGTCCTTGTATGCGCTTTATCGCCTTTGATGTCAACCGACCAGCACCACCTATTCCAGTATATGCTTTTCCATTCTCCTGGAACTTCTGCCCCTTACACTGTGCAACCTTATCCATCAATCTCTTTCACATCCTCTTCTGAACATGACCACAGCACTCCTGTTTGTTAATTTCCTTTCCATTATATACGTCTGCTTCACACACCTGCCTATAGGATTTACTGTCCCCGTCACCTAGGTAGTTTGTATACTGCAGTCCATGCTTATCCTCTGACCTAGCAAAAATTCTAACCATACCTTCTGGTTCCATGCTGCCTGCTGAACCTGTGTGATTTTTTTGACAATTGTCATGGCTAAAAGCTCTTCTTCAGTTTTTTTACATTTTGCTTTGGCGCAAGTATCACAATAGTTGCTCAGGACCTCTACATCTACCACCTTGGCCGCTTGACATTTGTCTTTAGGAACAGAAATAACTGTGGCAACTCCATTCTTGCTTGAAAAACCTCTCCTCTGCCAAGTACCATCACAAGAAACCGTAGCTTCTCCCGTTTCATCTTTCAACTCCTCAGCAGCGCTACTCATACTTGCACTAGACACCTCACTCACCGCAGCGTGAATGCGGTTCCTATAACTAGCAGAGCAGTTTGGTGAGACAAATTTTGGCATGTCCATGCAGGCTAGGAAACGGTTGCTTTTCTCAATGTCCACACCAACAGAATACATTGAAAATTGAAAACGCATATTGATATTTTGATTTGGAGAAAAATCTAGCTTCACCACTGCATTACAAATATTGCATGAAATTATGAGAACAGTATTTACTCCTTTCAATGTTTCTTCTACTGAATAGGACGGAGTGCATACACTAGATCTGCCTCTTGATGTTTGTGATAAACAGTTCTTACATGGCGTAGATACTACAAAGTTTATAATGGTAGAAATGTCGACAAACCGAAACCCTTCAATTTCTTGTCTAGAAGTATCCACACAAGCCTGGGACTTCTGCAGCTTTTTTGATGAAGAAGTTTCAACTCCAGTTGTTCTTGAAACATTCTTTTCTGGTGTCTTGGCAATTTTTGTTGGGGTTGTATATTTATTCCCATGAAACTTTCGTTTCTTAGGCCTGTCTTTTCGTTCTTTCGTCTTCTTCCCTGGTAAAGTTTCATTTTCCATTTTGCTAGATCTAAAGAAAATTTGGATCTATACAGTGATATGTGCTTTGAATACTTAGATAAAAAAATATAAAATATCTTTTAAATTACTTTGGGACTTTACAAAACCGTAAATAGACACTGGATGCCTTGTTTTAGAGATGGAGTGATTAGCTAACTGAACTGAATGATCGTGGATCACACTAGATCTACCACTATTCTTCAGCTTATCAAGGACACAAACACAAAGCACAGATCACTGTATAGATTTTCAGAATCTCAAATATGTAATACTTCTATGGATAAGTGAAAGTCCACTTGATAGAATAACAAAGCTTTGTAAAGAATGAATGAATCAACGTGTTGAAAACTGTTGATCAAATATCAACAACAACAGAGGCAGCCATCTTAAAACCATATGTCTGCATTAGCCAATCAGAGCCGAGCTTTTAAAATATTCAGCCAATCACAGAAAGTCTTATAGAACCATGCATGGAAAGCAAAAAAATGTGACCTCTTTATAAATATATATAAAATCAGGAAATTTCATTGGCTAATAGTAGCATGCTTCACAGGATGGGGGAAATCCTGACCTTTCCAATGATGTATGGTTGCCTAGGGGTGTTCCCACTCTAAGGGCACGTTTCTAGGTGTCAAACAAACCCATTTTTTGTCTTTTGGGGGCTCAAGGGATGATTTAGGTGTGGGGGTCAGTACATTAAAATACAATTTATATGCATATTTATCGCTCTAGAAGGCATAATAGGTTCAGTTTTAAGTAGAAAAATGGTTTAACTTAATTGAAAGTACCGACTTCTCGTGTAGCATGATCTGAACCCAGCCCATTAATTTTCAGCTCTATAACCTGCCCTTAAGAAAGCACATTCTTTTCTTCCTTGTCACCCTCAGCCTGTTTTAGAAGTTGATTGTTTTGTTCAGATACTTCTGTCAAGGACTTTTTAACAGATTGGTTATTTTTGTACAACTTTGTTTTTGTCAAGCTCATTCAAGTTATTAATCATCTCTTTCTCCATTTGACATTGAAGTTCTTTAACTCTTCTTCTTAAGGCAATAACTTCTTTTGTCGACTCTGCGAGACTACTCAATTTATCTCTATCTTCTTTCAAAATAGCAACTTGTTCCGTCATGGTTTTATTTCTCTCTCTCTCTCTCTCTCTCTCTCTCTCTCTCTCTCTCTCTCTCTCTCTCTCTCTCTCTCTCTCTCTCTCTCTCTCTCTCTCTAGTTTCTTTTTGAGGGTTTGATTTTCTAGCTCTAAGGTTTTGCACAATTTACACTTTTCATTAGGAATACTAGTACCATCACTACCAGAAGCCCTATCTTGTCCCTGCCCATCAGTGGTTATGATTGCCTCTTTCAAAAATATCTCCATTTCTCCTAGCTTCTTTTTGTTCCTAAGCTCTTTGACTTTTTTCAAAGTTACTGCCACTTTGTTCCGCATTTTACTTTCCGAGACTCCTGGACATAATCGACAAAGCCAATTATAGACAAAAGACTGTGGCAACGACTCTTTTACACGAAAAGCTTCTAAAGCAGACATAACATTATTTGTGATAATAACATCTGACTGTACAAAACTTCGAGAGCGGTCCAGCCTTATCGAAATTTGATGGTAGCCCGACTTAAGGTCGAGGCGGCTAAAATATTTGGCACCTCTGAGGGAGTCCAATATTTCATCCACACGGGGAAGGCAATAATTGTCCTTACGCGTTCTTGAGTTTAGAAGCCTATAGTCAACACACAGACGGAGCTTCCCATCCTTCTTACGACAGCACACAACTGGGGAGCTGTATTGAGATTTAGAAGGACGAATCACTCCACACGCCTCAAGCTGACGAAGGTAATCGCGCACCTCCTCAAACATGTGTGGTGGAATACGCCTGTAGCGCTGTTTAAACGGCTTTGGATCCTCAAGCTCTATGGTGTGCTCTATTCCGTTGTAATGACCTAAATCAAGCTCACTGCGCGTCATAACATCAGGATATTCTTTCACTAAGTTATTCAATTGTTCCTGATCATGGCTCGAAAATGCAGTGGAGCTCAAGTCTAAACTAGGGACAGGGTCATTCATGTTCTCCATTTGACATATACTGCCTGCGACCACTACTGGAGTGAGCTGGGCCACAACTGCTCCATTCTTAATTTGAATAGTATTGGTGAAACAATTGCTCAACACTATTTCATGAATATCTATGTCTCCATAATTATACACACACAAACTAGGCGACACGTCCACGCCCTCAGGAAGAACAGAGTCCAGGCAGGGCTCGATAAGGGCATGTGTTTTGTGATAGGACATTGCCTTGTCTAGCTGCACTGGAATAACAATAGTTTTGTTGGCCTCTAAACATAATTTTTCCTGGCCAACAATTCTTATAAATGCAAGGGAGCCTCCTGTTGCTGTCAATTGTGAATCTCTAGCCTTTAGGCAATTAGCCACTAATTGCAAAGATTCCGGCAAGCTACCAGAGGCTTTCAAGAGGGAAGGAAGTACGTTTGTCCCCAAAAGTAGTGGGACTGCTCCCGGGCCGTCATGGTCGGGAACCGCTAAGGCTAAACATGTTGATGGTGGGTTATGAAGGAGGTTGATTGACATGGTCACGTAGCCTAGGTATGGCAGAGCTTGCCCATTCGCGCACTCAACATGGATGAAGTCTCTGACAGGGCGGATGGGCAGTCCGAGTTTATCCACTGTTGCTCGGCTGATAACTGACACTGTGGCTCCAGTGTCGAGCAATGCCTTCACCACCCTGCCGTTAACTATCACATCCACGGTTGTCTTACCCCCCATGAGGCAGGAATTCACTGCGCCTGTGGTCTGCCTCGACCCACAAACGCGTTGCCGTTTAACGGCATGCGGCACCCAGATCTCACATGGCCAGGCTCAGTTCTAGACCTCTGGGGCCTAGAAGCCTGGTCACGGAACGAGCGGGTTGTCTGGTGCTGCTGCGGCATGGAAGTAGAGTGTGCGAAAGACTGTTGCGACCTCTCATTCTTCAGGGTACGCAACTCTGATCGTAATTCTAACACTAGCGTCTTCAGTGCATCCACCTCTGACGCTTGTAGTCACGGTTCCAACTTTTTCAACTAACTCCCTCTCTTTCCTTTTCACCTCCACAAGGAGTTTGGAAAATTCCTTCCTGGGCGTGAAAAGATAGGAGATAACTGATTTCGTCTCGCGACGCAGTCCTCCTTCAAACGCCTCGCATAGCATGGCATCGACGTCCTCCCTCCGCACGCGGCCTAGCTGCACCGCCTGGAGGATAGCATCCTCGAGGCGAGCAGCAAAAGCGCCAGCGTCTTCAGTCGGGCCCTGCTGGAGGCTATAAAATCTGCTCAGAATGTTCTGGGCAGTCTCCATAGGGTCAAAAACTGACTGGAACTTCAAGAGGATGTCATCCACCGATGCTCCCACACCCAAAGTCATTAATGTGCGAGACGCTTGCCCCTTAAGGCTTCGCCGGATGGCTAGCCTAACATCAGCCTCCCTCTTACCTTCTGCACGCAGGCATTCGACTTCATACTTCCATAAGTCGAATGCCGCGTCTTTTGTCTCGCCACTAAATAGAGGAAGCCGAGGGAGAATAGTATGCACCCTCGTATCTGTTTCTCCTCCGCCAGGAAGATAGTTCTGGTCTCCGATATCACCCATATCGGAAACCTTAGGGACAGAATCCTCCGCCATTAAAATCAATAATACAAATACAAACTTAAAATCAAAAGGTTTAAAACTCTTCACTTACAACAAGGAGGTCTTGTATTAGTCGGTAGCGCCCCTTACATCATAAGGAAATACTACTTTGTGGAAACAGAGAAAACTATGTATCTACTTTGTGCCGTATAGAGACCAAGTAGGCTAGACGGTTTTGCTAGTGTCGAGAAAAAAAACAACTAAGCAACGGGGGCGGCGGATGTCGGGCTGGGGGAGCCTATTAATTTACCAGCTTGCCAGACTGAAAGTTAGTTCCGGCACACTGGCGAGCGTAGCCTAGAAACCAAATAACGTATCGAAAGAGCTGGTTATGTGCTGAAAAATCATTAGATGTTTCTATAGAATCAGATAAAAACACTTAGTTATAAGAAAAAAAAATACATGTACATGTACAACAATCTTAAAGCCAAGACAAAAAATTACAAAATCATTTAGGAAGAAACGAGGAGAGAAGTTTCGTTTACAACTTCCAGATTAGTAATTACTCGGGCTGTACAAATATCCCGTAACAATATTGGATGAATAAAATTGACAGAAGGGAAAAGAAAAAGAAAAGTCACAGGCAGTCGCAGCGAGCAGTCAACCAAGATGCCGTCTGCAACGAGTCCTCCAGCTAATGTGAAAAAAAAAGATTGATGTCTTTTGCCTCCCAACCAGTTCAAACATCAGCAGTGATAGAGTCTTCTTTGTTGTTCCCCGAGACGCTCTCGATATCAGATGACACTGGGTCCCTGCCGCGTCGGATGCGATAGACTGAGAGTGAATGGTCCCTTATTGGGCGCCAATGAAAGCTATTGTGGGAGGGGCGGGGATGGTCCGGTAGCTTTCAATGCTCAACGACAGAGCTTAGGGGTCTTATTTTGGATGGTTACGTGTTCTTTCACTCTCTATCTTCTCATCTCTCATGGAATGAAGGCAGGAGGCACTATAAACGTGCGATGGGAACGGGAAATTTTAGGATTTAATGTATGTGTGATTTCCTGTAGATGTCTGCTGCTTTGTCAGGATAAACAGTGAAAAAAATTGACAACCAAACACAATAGCCGAGGCCATAAGCTGCCACATCCCCTGTAAACACCTGGACTAGTCATTTTCAGATCCTCAGCCTTCAGTTTTTCCTGTCAGATCTGACTTGTTTGAATCAGAGGAAAGATGAATCAGATGGAGATCTTTTGACTCCAGACACAAATAATCCTCAATTCATAATCCACAACCAAACGGCATCGAACGTTAATGTGGTGTTCTTGATCACCAAAGAAAGCCAAACTCAAAACAGGTGCCACACAATTCTCACCAACAACAGTAAGGACTGGCAAAAGAGGTTTAAAGAATGATAGCTTGAAACCTAGAGCAATTCATCTACAACATCTTCATTTACCAATCTTCAGGGCTCTATGAAAAAGACAAAACTGCGACAAGTTTGACATTTTCAAACTGAACGATCGACTTGACTTCACAAAAACTAACCCATTTATAACCAACCTAACTTGCAAGGATTAATGATTAAAAAAAAAAAATCTCGACCCACAAGAGAGACTTGAACTTGAACTCGCTAGAACAATGTAAGCTTTTCATTAGAATAATTTTGCAAACTGCTGCCTCGAGTTGGTATTTTCTCGATCGCTCTTGATTGCTGAAAAAAAAATTTTTTAAAGGTCTTCTACTTTCTCTTTCAACTGACCTGCAGGCATTATAATTTCACTGTTTTTTTACTTTCCTCTTGAGCATCACCCTCCTCCAGTATCTTGGTTCTTCGTTCAACACGTTCACTTTTGAAACATAATTATGCGTCCAGCCTTTTTTTGTTCGACCGTAGTTTCTCAAGTTTCTGAAGAATTTTCCACTCGTTACAGCAAGAGGAGCATGTTTCGACGCCGCAGTCTCTGACAGAAATTCTTAAGGTGTCTCTGAGCGTGTCTGATTCCGAGAACCGTGTCTTTTGTCAAAAGCTTTCTTAATTTTACTGGGTTTTTCCCTCTCTCCCGATTTTAACTTCTTCATATTCTTCAAAGAGTTTGATTCTTTAGTTCGCATTTGCTTTTCAGATAATTCTGGAAAAAAAAAATGCTTCTACGCATTTACATGTGAAGAGTTGGCTTAACCTTTCTTTAGAGCAAAAACTACATGAATCTAAATCTGCTCAAGTTTCAAAGATTATGTAGGATAAAATCCTTGAATGTGCATTAAAAGTGCCATCATAAAAAAGAATGTTAAGAAGCTTTGGCTCAGAAATGACAAAATTTCTTTTTTCACTTTTTCTTCTAGTAACAGCAGTAGGACCAACATCAACAGATGAGTAATTTTTTTTTCTAAAAAAAAACTGGCTTTGAACTTTACCCCTGTTGAACTTCTCTCTAAACACAAAACTTTGATTAGCGTAAAAGGTAGTTGTGCAGGAATGATATTTTTTTTAAATGTTTAAGCTCGCATTTAAATTGTTTTGTAAGGATGGTGCCTGTCAGCAGTTAAAAGAATTCTCAAAAAAAAAGAGACTGGAGATCAAAATTCAGCATTATTCATAGCTCTTTCAATACAGCTATAAATATTGTCAACTTCTCGAACTGCACCATGTTCAGGACTGCTGAATTTCATGGTTATTTTCTGAACTTGGGGGGTTACTAGCCATGAATGTTAGCGGTGCCACAGACATAATTCAGTTCCCATTCTGCGGTACACATCAACTGTCTAACCGTGAAGTAATTTCTGAAACATCTGTGTGTTTATTAACAACCGATTTAAAAAACGGAAACAAAAGCACTGGCAAGATCATTGCCCGAGCGCCCTGAAGTGCTCTCAAGCCTCACAGAACAGTAACCTTGTTTTTTCTTTTTTTTTTTTTTCTAATCATGTGCTGTCAGATTATACATCGAAAGTTTTCCAGTTTAGAAAAAGGACTGATGTTTGCCCTTGGACAATTAATCACAATTTGCAAATCAAATGCAATCACTAGTTTGTCCTTATCCTCCCTATTCAAATATCTCTCCTTCCTCATCGCAACTTCCTCGGTCACGTGCTTGCTTTTTTCGACAAGCATTTCTGGTATTAAAAACCCCTCTTTCTCAGCAACACTAAAAAATTTGCACTGATCACATCGGTCACTCTTAGGTTTGTGGAAAGAGATGATGGACTTCGTGTTGAAGACATGGGAATACTAGTTCTTCTTTACACAAAATTTCTCACATTATTCTTCAGCTCACTTCCTCAAATACATTTCATGCCTTTTTGCAATCGATAAATCACCTTCTAAGTTTGGTTTCAATATCCTCTGCCGGCAATAGTGGCTCTCAATTTTTGGAAAGGAGTTTATGTGCTCTATTATTTTCGACTGCACAGCATCACTATGCTTTATTATTGGGCGCTTTCCCTTTTTAACGGGTTCCACTATACACGTTCGACTGCACCCTGTGAACAACTGACTAAGAAATGTCTAATGTGCTCAGAAAAAAAGTTCTTGCATACACGGATTTTACCCTCTGAGGAATAAAAGAAGTGGGAAATTGAGTTTTTTTCTGCGACTGTCGGCCTTGCAGCTCCTTTTCTTATTAATCATGCTCGTGCAATGTGCAACGAAGCTGTCTTTCCCTTTTTGGGATGCCCCCCCCCCCAAAAAAAAAAAAAAAAAAAAAAAAAAATAGCAGTCAAACAAGTTTTTCCGATCATCATCGCTGAACTTGCGCGAGATTCGAGCATTTGAATTTACATCTATCGCAGTTTTTTTCCGTTTTGATAGCCCTGGCTGGCCTTTCCTTTCCTCGCACTGTTGTGTAGGATTCCCCACGCATAGAGTCTTTTAGCCTTTTAGTAGACTTCCAACTGTCCACACGTCTTTGTCGCTTCCGAGAGTAGTTACTGGGCTCTCCCTCGTCACGTTGTTTGACGATTGCGGCTGCAAAACACCATCAGGAGGGGCAGACGATGGTGATTGTGCAAGTGGCAATGGACAGTTTTCAACATGGACAAGAGAAGGTGCTGATCGTTGGAGTACAGGGTCTGTCTGCGGTGAAAGGCAAGCTTCGGCTGGCCATGGAGGTAGCCAATCATCCTCTGGTAGAGGCAGTAGCCAATCCGTTTCAGTTGGCGATGGTGAGGATGGCGGAGATGCTTTCTCGGATAAACGTAGTGAAGAGTTAGCTTCAGGTAGAGGAAATCAAAACTTTTTACGCTCTAGGTTTATATAATTTATTATGTAATATAGACCTTAGGTGTAAAATTTGAAGGCCTTGTAACTAGAACTTAGAGTCCATTTTTGCAGTCTCTCCCATCCCTTCGTGGTCCAGCTGGTCCACTGTGTTCACCACAGCCTCTGTTTGACTCTAACACTCAACTCTTGTTTGAGTTAGTTGTCCTACTCTAGAGGGTGGCGGGAACAATTCTCTTTCTGTCCCCCACCGCCTCCAGGAGTTTCTCGGTTTCCTCGATTTCTTGCTGTCATCCATGTGTTATAAAGGACAAGAAATTGCTGGGTTTAAATGAGTGCAATGGCACAATGGCACAGAAAACAAAGTTGATGCTTAACTTTGGCCACCTTACTGAAAGATAATTGAAGGCAATCGATCACAGAAAAGGTTTTTTTTTTTTTGGTAAAAAGGGTCTATAAAATATGTAACATTTCTCCGGGTATTTAATTTTAATTTATGGTGATGATAGGGCAGCTCAGGTTCTTAGCAAAATCAATAGTCGCAAGTGGATCATCTTGCTGAGCTGTCTGTCGAGCTGACCTTCTCCTATCGCAAAATACTTTTCCTTTACGCAGTAGGAGTTCTGTCTCTTGGTCCAGCATCTTCAGCTTGTTCATGACGCCGTCACCTCCTCTTGAAAGTTGTCAAGGACACTTGTGCCTCCGGGTATGCTTTTGTGTATTCAGCATAGAAATCTATCAGGGACTCAGCAAGGACCTTGCTCTGAGGTGTTTTCTGACCACAATAGTGAATGGCATTCTCTCATAAAAGTACTCAACAGCTAAACCAGTGCGAGCAGCTCTCTTGTACCTCACACCCGTAATATCCTCAGGCTTTTCTCTTGCCATCCGTTTCTTGGCCAAATCCAGTTTGATCAAAGCCAATTCAGATATTGATTTCTTCACAGTCCGGATCACTCCCCTCAATAAAGATGTCAGCCTCGGTGTGGCTGTTTTCTTTGGCGGTGTAGAGGATTCAGCATCCGGAGTACGGGAAATTTTATTATTATAATAATACTGCAATACCTTATCCCTCTCTCTCTCTTCACTTTTTGTGAGGACATGTTGCTTCTGCGTTTCTGTTGGCTAAGCCTGCTCCTCTCGCGATGATCTGCATCCTTCTGGTGCTTCTCACGTGTCTTAACTTCAAACCGATTATTTCAAAAAAGCAATGAACATTCCCGCTATGTGAAGATTGCAGTTATATTATTGGAGCGTGATATTCCAAAATGCAAACTACTCACACGTCTTTTTTTGTGGTTCATGTTTGTACAAAAATGTGGCAATAGCCAGAGCTTTGTATAAAGGTATCAAAGTTAAAGAGCTATATGGAATGGGAGGAGGCTTCTATACTCTTCGTAAAAAAAAAAAAAAAACACTTCTAGAAACATCCTGAAATCATAAACCAAGTAGGGTAAAATTTAAATTATGAACAAAAAATTGCTTAATCTAAAGCTATATATGAGTACCTCTCATAGAAAAGGAAAGAAAATAAAGTTACTAACAGTATCAATTATTATACTAAAAATATATAAAATGGCAATGGTGTATAATTTAAGGTATTTATATCTCGAAAGGGATTGTAAAAAATAGCATTAAAAGGCATTAATTGCATTGCATAAACGAGACTTACAAATAAATAACCTGGGGAAAAAGTCTTTCGAAAAGCGCCTTGTTACGATGGTTATTGGAAAAATGCAAGAAGTGTTGCCTTTTTTCAATCCCCTCTCACATTATTTTTGATGTCTAAGTTATTTGTAAATAAAAGTCTTTTAAATAGTATAAGCAGGGAATTTTTTTTTTTTATTACCCACTTCTTTGAACGACCTCCTCCAAGCGATTGTGAAGGAGCGAGGCTTTCTTTTTCCTCTATTGTTGCAACTGAACGTGTGTTCGGCATGATCTCCCCTGAATGGCGGTGTTTCTTTTTTTCTCTGAGGGTCATAATCTGCGTCGGTATCGCTATCGTCGACCTCGGTTTCACTATTTGCGTCAGCAATCGCTACCAATGAATTCCGATGCCTTGTCTGCTGATGCTCTTGTCGTGTTCAAACTGGAGGATGCGTCTGCGTGTTCCTCATCAACACCATACATATATATGATTTTTAAGAAATTTGCTTCACAGAATAGAAAAAAAAAAAGATTACCTGGTATACCACAAAGAAGGGTTTTCTTTTCTTCTATGACATCCATGACTTCATCATAAAATGTTGGCTTTTTGGGTGGGGGTCCACCGCCAGTGCCGGCCAGCCTTGTTCTGTATTTGATTGTGTGGTGCCTCAAGTCCTGAAAAACATTTTTGTAAAAATTAAGATAAATGTAGGCTTACTTAATTATAGTTATAAATATGGCTATAATAGGACAGCATTGAATAAAATTCCAGCAGCTTGATTTGTTCAAAGAACATGCATGAGCCAAAAAAAAGAAAGAAATAGGGAAGCTTTTAGGTTTGCTACTTTATTTAAGACAGCTTATTATAAATCCATCTGCTAGGGGCCCACTTCTAGAGAATACACACACACACACACATATATATATATATATATATATATATA
This sequence comes from Elysia crispata, assembly GCA_033675545.1. NCBI lineage: Eukaryota > Metazoa > Mollusca > Gastropoda > Plakobranchidae > Elysia > Elysia crispata. The sequence goes on from JAWDGP010004169.1 coordinate 51,861, forward strand.
TAATAGTTAAGAATTTTTAAAAAAAAATGCACCTTTATTCACCAACAATATATAGGCCAACATAAACGCATACAAGTTAAGAATTTAAAAAAAATATATGCAGCAGCTATATTTCACTAACAAATACAATTTAAATGCAATGTTAAGAACATGGATGCTCTTCTGATTTTATTCATAGCAGAAGAATGAAGCCATTTCAGAATAAGTTTTAGAGCTACAAATGGTTCCAAAATATGTGTTATTTGTAACACGTTAAAACAATAGTATTATTAGTAATCAATAGAGCATTAAAGTCCAAACATAATGTCCACTTTTCCTGTTTGACTATGGATTAACGATAACATATTACTTAGAGCTGAAAAGCCTCTAGACTTCAACTTGACTACATGTACATCTAGATCTAAATCTACATGTCAACTATAAGCTATAAAGATCTAGAAATCTAGATCTAGATCTAGATCAAGTATAATTATGGTATAAAAGTTAATAAAACTTAAAAATAAAATAGATCTAGATTCAAGGCCTACAAGTATTACAAAAAGAGATTTGGAACCAAATCTAGGTTTCATCTACTTACATTCTATTTCTTCCGTAGCTCATCGGCTGTCCTAAGAGGTGAGAGGGGGTCGATTGCATTTACTTCCAACATGATCTTTTCCCATGTTGCTTTCTTACTTTTGTTTGATATCTCTTGATATCCTGCGGCCCCTTGATGTCTCCCGCATATCGTCATTATGTGTGTCCCAACCAATGATATGTTTCAAAATTTGTGCGGTAGAAAGGTTCGTTCTTCTTTGTTTTCCTTCCATTTTGTGAGACTTGGTTCAATCGAGAAAGAATATGCGTTACGTTACTGTTGGGTCTTCGTCTTAGTGGTGATAAACAAAGGAAAACGAAAGTTCTAGATCTACGAGATCTTGCCTAACGGAAGGTGAACGAAAGTGAAATTTACTTTTTGACATGCGCAAATCTTATCTATTGAATGTTTATCGGTTACTTTTGTATACTCCAGCAACTTCCGATCCGATCAAGTCAGTTTGGTAACTTGCATAGCTTTCCCCTGCTTAAGTTAATTTGAATTTAACTTAGCGTAGTTAAATCATAACTTAACTTAGCCGGTAAAAATAACTTGCATACAGGCCCTGAACTTAGAACGGCCCCGTTTGTAGTCTTCATTGCGCACTTGTACTTGTCTCTTTTGAGGTTGAGCTGGCGTTGAAGCATCAGAAGCTGCATCAGGGGCACATCACCGGACCCATCTTCAGAATCACTGCTGCTCATCTGTGGGAAGACACAAGTTTTCCAAAACAGGTCAATGCACGGTGAAGTACCTGAATCAATTTTTGTCGATAAGTTTATTTTTTTTTAATTTCTCATCCTCCTTTACCTCTCTGTTTACAAAATTCATCAACGATATGCAGTTCACATTTCTCACTCAGACACCGCCTGAATTTTCTGCTTGAAGAGAGAACATGAATGCGCCTAAAGCGCTTAAAAGTTGAAAATGAAATTTTTGCAATTTGGATGGGTCGTTTGAAAGCGTTTGAAAAGAATCAACATGGGTATCGTACGAACTTTTTTGTATGAGCTGGACCCTTTGAGTTCAGGATAATCCACAGCATTTGATTCCATAAATTTTGCTACCTGAAGAGGTCCAATTTTAGCCACCATAGGCTTGTAAAAAGAGCTTATGTCTGGCAGGTTATTCACGTTTTCTTTATTAAGAAGAGCTTGAGCAAATTTTGCTTTCCAGATTGCCATTTTTGTTCTGGCGTGCTTTAATTTATCTCTAAAGCGACGCAGATTCTGGACAACCCCTCCTCCACGCTGCCTTTGAGGTTGAGTCGGTGTATTTTCAACAATGGCTTTGTCTCTTTGAGCTGTTTTCTCTGCATACCTGTCTCGCCTCTTTTTTTTAGATCCCAGAATTCCTTCTTAGGAGTCATGTTTGCTTTTTTCTGCAAAAAGAAGAAAAAGAGAGGTAAAAAATGTACAATGTAACCAATAGTAAGAACGTGATACAACATTTGCCCTCAGTTCAATTTTTTTACAGACAAGTAGGGTGAACCAGGGCAATTCCACACCACACTTCTCATTATCATTTTTATCAGTTCATGTGTAAAACAAAAAAAAAAAAAAAAAGAATATGAAACAAACACAACATAGAAAATGAAGAAACTGAAGAATAAGGTATAAAACTATCATAATAAGGTGAAAATCAAAATTGTTATTTTAATGACAGCATTCCAATTTGGGGCAATTAAACAACCATGATTTGAACGGACAAAAATTGACCAAATAATAAAAAATGAAAATATTGATTCCATACACGTTAAAACACAATACAAATTATAAAACAACAAAAGAAAATGAATCTAGGGGAAACATTTCAAAAAACAATGTGAAAAATATTTCGCTGGCTGCTGGTTGGATTTTTCGCGCGTGCAGGAGTCCACTCCGGATCCGAGTCCTAGTCACTGTGGTCACTGCTGTCGCTGGACACCGGTGGTACAGGTGCTGCTGTAGGCTCACCATCAGAGGCGGGTGGTGCAGCTTTAGAGCATGTTGGTTGAGTAACAGACTCTACCTCCCTCGCTGCTCTCTTGGTAGGCTGGTTATCCTTGGACCCTCTCCCAGGGCGAGGCCTTTTGCTGATTTTGGCTGCCGCTTCCTCGTCCAAGCGCTGCACACACTCAGCAGAGGTCAGGCTTTCCCCGAACAGCCGCTGGACAGCCTTTTGTCTATTTGCTACAGACTTCTTGGGCTTGGCAAGCAGGGTTGTCAGGCGGTTCAGAAAAAAATTCTTTTAAGGTCGGGGTGACAGGCCGTGACAAGCTGGGTGTAGCGGTCCTTGAATTTGATGGTGATTTGATCAGAGGACCACCGGCCAGGTGCAGTGGATAGCTTGATGATAGCATCCTGGGACCAACGCCACACCCAGCCAGATCAAGTGCATTTGCCAGCCGGCTTTGCTCGTTTGTGGAACTGGAAAGCAGAGGGCGGTCAAAAATTTCTGCCGACTGATAAATTTTATCAGGGATTTGTGAGGGGTCGAATGGCATGATGCCACACTTGCGGAACCCAGCTCTCACATTTTTTTTCAGACAGACTGTCGGACTTCCAGAATTGGGCAAGAAGAGACGGGAAGAGCTCTTTGTTAAGGGGAGTTCCCAGGTTTTGTCTGGCAAACTTCACAAGAATTGTCTCCCAGGCGGTCTTTACCGGTCCATACACACCAACATCAAGAGGCTGGAGGACATGGGTGCTGTTGGATGGAAGTTTCACTATAATTATTTCATATTTGATTGCCTCCTGGATGGTGGCAATATTGAGGTGGGAGGCATGTCCATCGAAAATCAGAACTACCGGCCGTCCAGGTGGCAAAAACGGCACAAACTGGCACTTGAACCAGTCATGGAATCAAGCTGTGTCCATCCAGCCTTTATCGGGCACATTGTATCTGGAATTTTCCGGCCCATTTTCGGTCCACTTTGTGCGGAGGTTTTTGGCAGCATAAAGAACATAAATTTGTTCTGGACTAGAAAAATATTCCATTTTAGAAGAGGTAGACACTTCACGACTCTTTTTTCTCTACCATTTCAAAACACAAAAAAAAATTGAACAAACTCCACCCCCCCAAAGGACACCATGTGTAGCTCAGGTAAACTGCTACTGGCTTGAGAAGCTGAAAAGGCTTCAATGCAGCACTTTTCATTCAAACCAAAAAAAAAAAAAGTACACTCTTTTACCTCTATTGCATAATTTTTGGATATTAAGAAATAAAATTTACTGAATTCCATAAGGCCAATATTATTTATGCACAACACAGTCTTTCTTATAGGATATAATCCCCTCCCCCTTCAAAAAATGATCATTTTGTCACAAGACCCTTCTCTTGTGGAAGAATGGGAAATAACACCATCCTGAAACACTTAAACTAAAAATTAGTCGTTATGGGAAACTTAATATTAACTCCTGTTCCATAGTTTATAAAAAAAAATTATTAAAACATTTAAAATTGATGATAATTTGCATTCTTGTGGAAAGAAGAAAAAAGAAAATGTGGATCTACTAACGAGCAAAAAATACATAGATCTGATTTCATGTTTACAAAAATTTCAGCATTGTATGATTAATCATTATTAGTCTTGACTGCATTTCAAGCGTTTCATGGCTGATCTTACTTGCTGGCTCAATCTATTCCTTTCTCTTTGCTTGCTGCCTTGCCCTTTTGATAGGTGTGGCGGCCTTACGGATCCTTATATTGGGCTCTTTTGTACCTGCTGACAAGTCCTGCTCTTTCAGCTTCACTTGCGCTCTGTGACTGAGGAAGGTTAGGAAACTTTAGATCAAGATTTAGATATACCATGAAATCAAAACTTGTCATTAAGTGCTACATTTTGACATTATGAGTCATTCACGAAAAGTCGTGTATTTATTTGTCATATATTATAAAGCTGACTGAAAAAAAAAAAAAAAGAAAAACGAGCTATAAAATCACTTTGTTTAAGTGCCGGTTTAAGAATCTAAAAATGGTTGGGAAGATAACTGAGATTCAAGTTTTCCCTTGATTCAGTGAAGAATTCATGTGTCAGTGTGATATTAGACGTCACTGATGACAAAAATTAATCTCTTTAATATGATTTCTACACGGAGAATGGCTTTTTGTTAAAGTGAAAGTTCTTTTACTTGTGGCGTCTATGATAAGTTAAAATATAGTGTAAAGAAAAAACTTGAGTTGTGATCTTAATATGAATTGTGTGTCGGGTAGCAAAAAAAAAAAGTAAGTTGTATCCTACATGCACTATATAAATAAAAAAGGAAACACAAACGGACCCCTACAGTTGAGTTGATAATTACCAGCCTGGGTATATAGATCAGCCGCAGCATTTTGTTAAGAAAGCATTCCACATAAAATTCAATAATTTGAAAAAAATAACACTAGGAAACATACGGTTTTTTTTTCTGCATACAATTTCTGGATCGCTCCCTTGCCAGCTCCTTTTGCTCTTGAAAGCAAAAGGTTAATTAGAGCGAATGTGTCACTGCAACTTTTGTCTATTTCAGTTCCTGAGCGAATTACCTTGCCCATCCCCTAACGCAAGCCGTGCTCATAGTTTTAGCCCTTAACTCGTCGCTCGTCAGGTGTGTTAACTAAGCAGACACAGAGGCGCTTCTACCATTGGCATACGATGGGGTCAACAACATTGACCGCTTTCACCACAAAAATCAATGCATATATAAAGATTTTATTTGATTATTGGAAAAGTCAGGATCTGATCTTTCAATAGCACCACCGATGCACCAATGGTAAAAAAAAAAAATAATAATTGGTAAGATAAATTAAAATATTCTTATAAATTCAATCTCGGCTAGATCTACAGAGTAATAAAAGAACAGAATTGCAAATCGCCTCGTTGTGTGAGACCGCCAAAATCCAGAATCCGTAAATTTGCTGAAAATTTTGTCAACAAATGTATGCAGGTCACAGAGGCGTACCGGTATGTTACATCTCGGATTGCAAAGCATATCTGCTACAAGAAATTGATTCATCACTATGACTAAAGGGAAAAATAAAATAGAGAGGACGAGTTTTTGGTCGCTTTTTATCTGTTAGACAAAAAATAATGACATAAAGTGTTACAATTGGCTAATGGAAAGAGAGGAAAAAGAGATAGGCCTACTCTGTTGGTTGTTCAACTCCCTAGACCTAGATCTAGCTTGTAGCGATGTTTGTTTTACTTTCGTCCGATCAGTTCTTCCCTTCTTCATTTTGATAAACTTTCTTTAGGAATTAATAAGAAAAAAAAATATTTTAATTTCACCACTATAATCGTAGTTTAAGTTTTGTTTTTATCCGTTGGAGACAATTTCTTTGTATATGTCTAAGTTTAACCATAGGTACGAATCAATTTTTGGCCTCCTCCAACAAACTAGTATGGCGGTCGAGATTGGGTCTCGAAGCGGGTTTTGTGACGAATTTTTATGGCACTTGTTGATCTGTATTACAAATAATTAATCTATGGCTTCACGCTACATCCCGCCCCCTGCAACACTTCAACATCGTCTATGAGACAGTGAGTGGACTAATCTCGTCTCGCCTACTCACTCTTGCAAACTTGATGTGGCGGGAAAATGATAGTTACGCAATAGCTGCAGCGGCACTGCGCCGGCGCATCACGCATTCCACCATTTCGCCCATCAAGATTCATGCTATCACATGTTATTGTTACACGCGACAGTTCTCAATTTCATTGAGCAGCATTTCAATTTTTGTTTTAAAATATGGCACAAACTTGGGTTTTATAAAAATGTGGGCGGCGTTTAGATCTAGACCTAAACTTAACGATCTGAAACCAGAATTAGCTCTCCAAGTAGATCTAGAATTTGCAGCCCATTTCTCTCCGGGAGGTCCATGGTACCCGTCGTTTTAGCAATACATTGAATTTTAATTATGGTATAAGCGGCTCATAGACCCAGATGCACACTTAACCATTTAGAGACCTGAAGTAGGCTTAGATTTAGAATCTAGATCTAGAATTAGCAATCAAAGATGTTCAGAAAGTTAGATCTAGATTATATTTAGAGCCATTTCTATTCAATTTTTAAAGCAAGCTAAGATTTGGCTAAAAATTCATGGAATTGCTTAAAAAGCTTCATAAAATATATTAACAAAGTAAAGATTTAGATCTAAATTTTGGATCTAGTTGCTCATGAAGAGCAGAAGACTGAAATGATAAGCGGCATTTTAGATTTAGATCAAGAGCAAGTTGCACATGAAGATGAAAAAGAAGCCGCCCAGCCTAAGATTTAGGTCAAGATTTAGTAGCATTGAGGTCGAAAAGGAATGCTCAAGCTCAAAGCAATGCTGAACTCTTGGACACAAAATAAATAAGAGAAGGTAAAATATGTTCGGAACCTTAGATCTAGATTCTGGAATATATAGATCTAGATCTTTGCTAAGTTTTTTCTAGATTGTTGAAAGCCATGGCTTCAATCGGCAGTGTGTAATTAAGGAATGTTTGTAGGGATGGATCATTTTATTCTTTACGTTATGCTAGATCTAGATCTGTAGATTATAGACTTGGATCAAGATCAAACAAGAGGTAGGCCATGCCTGCTATTTTTGTTGAAGATAAGGAATGAAAAAAATAAAACAGAAATTTTTTTTTATATTTTAAGAGCACAAAAAATGGGAGAATTATTTCGTTATTACATCATTGTACACGAAAAGATTAGATTGATCATTATCATAAAATGGGCAAAACATTAATAAAATGAACAGACCAGATGTTGATGCCTTTACACTCAACACTCCCCCTCCAGCTAAGCATATTCGATATATGAAATTTTATGTAGTGGACAATGTTTGAGATAAGCTTAGAAAATGTAATGAAAAATCTTCAAACTTGAAAACAATTCTGCCAAGAAATCCTTCAACTTCATCATCATGTGATTTTAGGTCTATGTATTTTATTTAAAAGAATGGAAGGGAAATAATGCTCTTTAAAGTTTCATTTACATCAGTTGCTTCCCTTACATAATTTCAGGAATTTAGAAAACTTTGTATCTATTTATTGTAGTGATGCGACATTGACATTGAATAAAAATATCAGGTTTCTTATCATAATGAAATAGATATACAAGAAATGATTGCAGTGGGGGAAAAATGAACATATATACATTAAAAAATAATCATTGATCACAAATAAACATATTTAAAGAATGTTCAAAATTGT
>JAWDGP010004170.1:0-10000 GCA_033675545.1 Elysia crispata
GATATTGTATTAGTAAGAGAATCTAACGCCCTCCCAACCCCTATAATAATTGCTTGTACTTCTGGTTTATTCTGTGTCCCTGCGTTATACTTCCTACCTTCTTGCTGGACATACACAGATGAGACAGGCCTACAATAATTGTCTGCAAGCGCCTATCCTCGCAGCAATGAGGGTACATCCCACTCGATGCCAAGCCCACATGCTGGAGCGGCTGAACCTGTTCACCGCAGTGTATAAATCTACTGTCCAGTCTCCATTGCTTTACGCCTTGCTACCTGGTCTAAGCCAGCCTGGCAAAAATGAATGACTAAACTAGATTCTATGGCTCCAGGCGCCACCCTTTTCCCTCTTTCGATAGGGAAACCCAATGAACCAAAGACAGTCCGCCCACTCATGTAATGATTCCCCTGACTCTTGGTAGGCATCGTCTAAACGCAACCAATCTGCCTCAGTTATAGCCCTCTCAAAGTCAAACCTTTGGCGGAGGAAGCTACATGTTTCCTCAAAACTCAACACCCCTACTTCTCGGCATCGAATAGTGACCAATTTTAATTCAGGCCAGTCAAAGCATACTGGAGGAATCATCCTTTTTCCTCCCCATTCAGTAGCAATGAATTAGCGCAATCATTAAATTGGTATAAGTAGGAGGACCAATCTGAGCTACCATCATACTGCAGATGTTGTGTAGCTGCCCCCATCCAGATTGGTGACCTGAGGTCCTCGCACCTTGTATGCTCCCCATAGGAATATTCTCTAATCCCTACCTCATATCGACACCGGCCATGTCTATCAGCATGATAGATCTCTAACTTTGGCATCACAAAATTATCTTCATAATTAAAACCCCTGTCCAACGTGTATCTATTCCTAACTCTATGTACATCTTGCGAAAACTCCCCTTTCCTAACATTTGAACCCACTTCAACCGGGTCCCTTTTTTGTGGGCAAAATTTGAACTTCTATGTGGGAACAATTGTGTTAAATTGCCATACTGCAGGTATGTCATCTCTATGAAACCCAAAAGTAGCAACCACATCCTCATTGAAGTCCATGAAATTTGCGTCAGCAGCTCCAATGAATAATGTGTTGAAACAACCACTAAAGTTTTTACTCTCTCTTTGAATAACTGTTGTGCCCTGACATCATCCTCCTTTATCCCATCTCCTGCTTTACCCTTATAAGTTACCCTGCCGGAGAGTCCTCACCTGGATTGCAGTGACCATGTTCTCTTTCCTTCCTTTCATGATTGGAATAACCCCTCTTTTGATAATCATAAATTAAAGCCTCCTGTACAGGCAAGTCCCCTTCATGAGGTGGACAATAGCCCGCTCACTGCGTAGTAATGTATCCAGGCATAGGTTTATTTTTCAATTTAGAATCGAGATCCATATCAAATAAACAAGAAACGGGTAAAATAAATTCACCCACCTTCATATGAAAAAAAGAACAAAAACAAAAAAACTAATCTAGATCTAGAAATTCTAGATCCAATTTTAATTAAGCCACAAAAAGTGCTGGTTCAGTCAAAGCAAAACAAACGCTGACTAGATCTATAAAGGTAAAATCTAGATTCTAGATCTAATATCTAATCTAAGTCCAGAAGTGGGTTAGGGTTGGTAACTTTCAATTGTTCTGACACTAGTGTTGTGTTCAGTGTTTGAGAATATAGTTAATGGCAGCAGAGCTAGCAGTAGAGAAATCAAGTAAGAGTGTAGAAAGATAGATCCTTTCCACTCAACTACTCCAAGACTGACCTGAGTAGCAATCAACTCAAGCAAGCACATGCCTATAGATATGACGTCAAGTCCACCCAAAAGCTTTGAAGTCATACTCGGCAACTGGTAGAGGCTAACCTAAACACACTCACAGCCAGCCAATTACTGCATATTTATATAGATTATATATTTATCTTGTAATATACTTAACCCACATACCCAATCAGCAGTTCTACCTCAAAACAGGTACATGCATTTTGCACTGGTTGAGACTAAAAATCTCGGGCTCATTTCTTTCAACAGTTATTCAATCTAGTCACGTTCACGAGCAAGGCCAAGAGTAAAATCAGATTAGTGCGATTCATGTGAAATATCAGAATTGGATTTGACACCCCTAAGGTGATGCATCCACTGCATGTGTAAGTCCATACCTGAATGGCCTTGTAGATGCAAATAAATCAGTTTAAGTCAGTCATGTGCATTGTTTGCCAGGCCTACATGCAACTGACTCAGCTAAATACTCAAGTAAATACTCTAGATCTATAACAGTAAGATGACTCATAGGTCCATGTATGTAGGTCAGATGGCCTAGCTCAGTGGAAGCGGGAACTTTTAGCTAGCCGTAAAGAACATGATCTCTCTCTCTCTCTCTCTCTCTCTCTCTCTCTCTCTTTCTCTGTCTCTCTTTTCTCTCTTTTCAATTCGCAAGAACCATTAAAACAAGAAATGCAGTTTTATCCAATCCAGATAGCTCAGATGGCAAAATATAGAACTGGTGCAGTAAAACAAAACAAAAAAACAAAACCCAGTTTAAAATCTGTTTGTTGTGAACTGTTTAATCACATTTGATCATATTGCTCACCGTTTAAAGGCTTAGTGGCTGTTGCCGCTTTATGCGCTTCCCTCTCTCTTACAATTTATCTAGTCAGCAGAAATAGGATAAAAAGTCTTGTCTGTATGCTTTTTTTCTCTTCCTATGTGATCATTGGTTGATTATGATCTAATAATCAGCAATTTAAAATGTTTATGACATACAAATTACAATTTTTGATCATTTTGAAGTTTTTCTAACCTTGCTTTATTTCTTTTGCTATAAAAACACATTTTTTTTTCATGACATCTTGAACTTCCAATCTTCTCTCCTAAAAATAGTTGCCCCAGCTCCACCTTCTAATATATCTTACTTTTTTCTTTTCTCTCAGCAAGTTAGTAAGTAGCAGAGTTAGAGTATCAAAAATTAATAAAGATGAGGACTGTGAGTCTTAGGAGCATGATAGACAAAGCCTAATAGACTGCATAAAATATATAAATTCTATGTTACAGACTTCTGAGAACTTTGGTTTGGTAAATCCACACAGATTGACATAATGGCGGAAACTGAATGCACTGATTCAGAAAACGGGTGGGAGGTTTGTATATAAATACATAAGAGTTAAAAAAACATTATTCGAGATTTCTGGAAAGTATTTTCTACACACATATTAATTGTATTTTTGAATTAGTATTTATTAAAATTTTATGAGATTCTTACTTGATCCAATCTATCTTACACTTTACAGAGAAGTTGTAAACCTAACAAAGAATTTGCTCACTCAAGAAATAAAGGAAGCAGTCAAACCACTATACTACTCACTCAAGAAAGACATTTTCTTATCTGACCAAGGAAAACAAACTACCAAGTTGTGCTAAAAGATGCAATCATTTTGTCTTACCGGTAAAGCAGATGGTAATTTGAGGATAAAGGATAAAAACAAAATGATTTTCAATGTTTTCTAAAAAATTTTTTCGCTATAAATATTTTGGGCTGTGTCACATGTACAATCTATCTGTTAGATTATTGCTCTTTATAATTTCATTGCAGGAATCATTGATGATGTTGCAATTGCCGAGTCGCACCAGTACCAACAAAATGGAGGGAAATTCATATTGCCAAATTCTGGTGAGACTTAGTGGCCTTCCTGGATATGTGTGTGATTTCTTACAAAAATAAGAAATTTTTACATTAGTTTCATCAGTGGTAAATCTCAGATCATGGTTTAAAGAACAAGAAGAATCTCAAATTTCACCTTCCCAAGGATTTTTACACCTTTTTCTTCACTGTTCTCAACTGGCCAATCACTTTAGTCAAAATTTTTTATATTTGAAAAAAACAAAACAAAAAAACAAACATGACAAGTGAATCCTTTAAAACAGAAAATCAGCAACCCGACCATACCAAGGATTCAGAACAACTAAATGTAAAAGTAAATAATGAAAAAGAAAAAAGAAATATAATTTTCCCACAAATTTGACTTTAATTACAACAATGAAAATTTCTCTCTCTCTCTCTCTCTCTCTCTCTCTCTCTCTCTCTCTCTCTCTCTCTCTCTCTCTCTCTCTCTCTCTCTCTCTCTCTCTCTCTCTCTCTCTCTCTCTCTCTCTTTCTCTCTTTATTTCCTTTTCTTTCTTTCTATCCCTTTTTTATTTTCTTCTCTATCTCACTTCCTCCCTACATTTGATCTCCCTCTACTTTTCTTCTTTTTTTTTTTTTCACTTCTCAACCCATCTTTCTTTCTCTCTCTCCTTCTCTATTTCACTATTTTCCTCCTATGCTTGCTCTCCCTCTCTTCTGGCTAGCGAGTATCCATCATTCTCTTTCTCTCTCTCTCGCTCTCTCATGGGTGAAATATCTTTTCATTGTAATTTTTTTTTATCATACAAGGGAATTTCCTCTGAACAGCCCTTGATTAAGATCAAGAATCATATGTTTGCTGGGCAGCTCTCACAAACGATGGGGACTCACATTTTCTTAGAAATTGATAACAAATCCGGTAAGAAATATTTTATAATTTTAAGAGTCAAAGTAAACTTTTGAAAGGTTAACATTCTTCTGAATCATATCTTTCATGAATATATTCTTCACTAAACATTCTTGAAAAGATGTGGCTTGCTGCTGCCAATTAATGGCCAATATTGTACCTCTCTTTCTGTAGAGTTTAAATGCAGTTCATGACAAGAAGAGGTTTATGCTAATGTACATAAGCCTTCTTTTTCTCACTGGAGTGCTTTCCCTGCACGTTTGCATGTGGAAAGACACAAAATTATTACCACATGTGTACAAAATGAGCAGTTACAATATATCAAGGAATAGTTGAAATTTGTTTATTTCAGTAGAATAAGCTTACGCAGCCGAATTGTGTTATAACATGACATGATGGACTTTCAAGGGAATGCTTTTATATCGGATTCTTGTTAAATCAGGTAAAGGACTGAGGAAAAAAAAAATGAACATCAGAGTTCCTGTTTATTTTAGAAACTTATTATCCTGTTTCCCTACTTCTTATGGTCTTGTTAGAATAACTTACTTGCCCAAGCTGCTAAGATGTTGTCTCTCATATCTGAGATGGTGTGAAGTGGACTTTTTATTGTTTTCCTTTTCTTGTCAAAGTAAGGTTATCTTAGTACCCAAACTCAATTGCAAGTGGCAAAATCTTATAAATTTACCTATATTTCTTGAGGGCATTATGAAGTGTGAAAATTTAATTGTCATCAACATAAAGAAGTCCATAAGCAGTTAATGATTCTCTTTATTTTTACAGTTTATTCATCTCTCAACCACTTTCCTTCACTTTATTTAGATGTGAGAAATTTGAGATTGGGGAAAAAAAAAGCAGCATCTAATGTAAGATGCACTCCTCTTTTGCATATTATGCAGAAGATTTACTACCTCTTGAAAAAGTATATGTTTCTAGTTCTAATCAATAGAAGGGCTTATATTGCAAAATTTAATGTATTTAAATTGCTTGCGAGACATGATTTTTACCCTGATTTTTTTTTTTAGAATTGGTTCAAAGGATAGAACACTAAACTAAATGTTATTAGTTCATAAGATATAGCTTATTCACTATTTTTGCTTTCTTGAAGTTTGGCTTCATTTCTTCAATATATAGGATTTTTTTTTTCAAAGACCGAACTTTTTTCTACAAAAGATGATCTTTTGTTTTATATTTTTTCAATTTTTATGACTTCTTTTGAATCTAAAGTACCATCTCTCCAATTTGCTTAAATTACAATCATAAATCATTGTCTTTGGACAGGACCAAGTCAAGCTAAAAAGAATCAAATAAAAAAGGTCACTATGTCAGAGAAAACAATGGTCTTGGATCCAGTTTACCTTGAGACAAGTGAAGGTGTGTTTATCATTTACTTTTGGTCAGCCATTAATCTTTAAGCAATAAATGCATGCTTTTTAGAAAAAAGTGTTCACTGGACACCAAATTTTGAAGTTGTAAATGTTTCCTTCTTAATATGTAAATTTCAATCAAAATAATTATAAAGAAGCTCACATCTTGAAAGATAAGTAATCATTTGAAAACTGCAGTGTATGAGGAAACTGTGCCCCAAATTGAGTACCTTTCAAAAAAGAAGTTCTTAACTATTTCTGAATGTTTTTATGTAGAATCTTTTCGGAAAAGAAATACAGAGTAAGTATCTAAGTGCACATTGAAAGGAAATTTCTCGATTTTAAAAGAAAATTTAATAGTCTTTAATTATTTTGTCATATTAAGTCTTAAACAGAAGAAAAAAAATTAAAGGAACGTTTGACTATACCAACATTACCTTTTTTGATTAATTGATATAGAAAATTTCACCAATGATAATATAGTGAAAACCCTTTAAATTGAAATTTACTTCATGACCGAAATATTTTGAGCTGTACAAAACCTTTCTCTCATTGTGTTTCTTTTCTGTGGCTAAGTAAAGATACTTTTGACAGACACTGTTATTAAACTCAACATAGTGAGAACAAGGATATGAATCTAATCATGCTTATTTTTGCATTTGAGGCAAGCAAACAATCTTGTGCATTACACAGTGCTCATGCTTTACAGAGAGCTGCTTTGTTAGCTCAGCCTGTTTAGAACTAGGCCTAAATTTATGGCCGAGCTTAGATGTCACTCTCAGATAAAAACTACTCAAAGCTATATGTGAGTGGTTGCTTGTAACCCTGTCAGTTTCCAAGACAAAAGAGATGAGCTTAAGGATAGAACAGGGTGGTGAGAATGGTATGCTATAAGATTACCTGTTAACAAAACGTGCTGTTTCAGGTTTTTTGTCATTATTGTTTCAGTTTACAGTCACAATCATTTATGCTCTTTACTGGCGGTTACATTTGGAGCTTAAAGCAAACATATTTTCCTATTGTATTTTTAGTGAAGTGCACACATTGCCCAGAATTAGGGTAGTCATATGAGATTCCTTTTTCCATCCTGTTGATTTGACGGTTAATTTCTTTCTCCAGGTAAGATTGCACAAGATGCTGTTGAAACTGGAAAGTGATAGAGGATGAAATAGAACCCTGAAAAGACCCATCTGCTTAGCAGTTGCACAGCCAAGTATTGTCGAATTGCCCAGGAACAGTTATTCAAAGACAAAAAAGTGATTTTCAGCCTCAGTAGATTTTAATGAATCAAAATCAGAGGTCATGAAAAGCTTTAAAAAAATGGATGTGTGGAAAAGGAGAGAGTGCCTTGCAAGACATAACACTAAAGCCAACAATTGGATACCATCCTGTATCAGGAATTTAATATAGAAATAATATTGTCCAACTTTTTTTCTCATATCGGAGGTAATTTATATTTTTTTGCTGAAAAAAAAACCCCTCTACCTGTCAGGTCATTACATGTATATTGGAACTTAATTTTGCTTGTGATTGAAAATTTAAATAACCGTGGTATAATTAATCTGAATGGCAGGTCTTATTTTTTTTTTTGTTCATGATGTTTTGCAGACAGTTGAAAAAAGGTTATTAAGCAAATAAAGTTTGTCGTTCTTTATTAAGCCTACTTCAGTACACCTCAGACTCACTAGTTTGGTCATTTTTAATAGTTCGTTGACTTGAGTGCAAGGTTTGTTGGAGCCATGGCATAAGGCACCACAAGAGAAGTAACCAGCCAAAGCGAAATTACCACATAATTATCTCCCTTGTTTTTATCAACTAACCATGCGTCTATAGAGTCACTCTTTACCCCTCCCACCATTGCCCAAGTTACTGCCGTTTTGGCTCTTTGATCCTGTATCATGCTCTCCCCATGTATTTGCTGCAGTTCCCTGCCTACTTCCCTCTGTCTTTTAATTATCTTCTTCCTGTATATCAATACTTTGCTCTGCCCTACCCTTAGTATGAGATTAGTTCATTTGATGCAAGGTATTTTATGAGAGTCAAAGAAGGAAACAATTTTATTCTGTTTGTTGAATGCAAGGTGTTCTTTGAATCTGAGTTCGCTTGATTCAAGGTGTACTGTAGACTTATGTAGTGGCATTATAGCCCAAACTTAGCAATCTTCCTTCTGAAATAGAGGAGTGACTGTCAACCCTTGTCAGTCTAAACAGATTAATACAGTACACCTCGAATCCAATGAAATGAGATTCAAAGAATACTTTACATTCAGCGAACTGAGAAAAATTACATTTTTTTCCCTTCTTTGACTCTTAAAATATCTTGCATCAATTGAATTAATCTCAGACCCATCCTCG
Organism: Elysia crispata; assembly: GCA_033675545.1. NCBI lineage: Eukaryota > Metazoa > Mollusca > Gastropoda > Plakobranchidae > Elysia > Elysia crispata. The sequence goes on from JAWDGP010004170.1 coordinate 8,232, forward strand.
GGTTCACGAACCACAAATTTCAGCAAACCCTCTATCAAATGCTTTTCTACATAGAAATGTAGTTAAAAAATTCAGTCAAAAGATCTTCTGTCGAGTGACAAGAATACTTACAGAGTATAAGTGTAAGGCACCCAGTGTAAAGATTACATTATGTCATGTAATACTAGGGGTAGGGTAGAGCAAAGTATTGACATGCAGTGAGAATATAATGAAAAAAGAAGGGGAAGAGGACAATGGGTGGCAGCCCCGATTCATGGGGAGATCATGATACAGGATCAAACTCAAAGAGCCAAAGCGGCGGTAACTTGGGTAATGAGTGGAAAGAGTAAAGAGTGGCTGTATAGACACATGGTTAGTTGATAAAAAAAAACAAGGCAGATAATTATATGGTAATTTGACCTTGGTTGGTTACTTCACCTGTGCTGCCTTATCGCATAGCTCCAACAAACATTTAAAATGATCCAACAAACTTTTAAAAATGATCCAACTAGTTGTTTGAGTTCGAGGTATGCTGTATATCAACCAACCAATCAGGTGCCATGCTCTTTAGCGTAGGCCATCATGACCTTTCATGCATCCCTATCCCTTGTCGCTTTGAGTGCATCTGTCACTTGTCAGCCACTTATTTAGTTCTTCCTACATCTTTTCATGTTGTTATCCCCTGCTATTTTCCTTCGATCATTCCAGTTGTCACAAGATGTTCTAGTTTTTCTCTTCTCATCACAGGACCGAAAAAGGTTGCCTGGTGTTTATGTATTCATTCTATGAAATGAATGATCTTGCTGTGTCGGCCTCTAGTATAAGTTGTAACTCTTTTGTTTGATTTCTTTGCTGAAATTTGTAACATTCTCGATAAGATCCACATTTCTACCTCCCAGTCCCCCCACCCTTTCCATTTCCATTTTTGTAACTGTTTTGAAATTGTCCAGGCCTGGTGTCTTCATACATCAGAATGGTTTTAATATAGCACTCAGGGCTCTTTTTCATGTGTAAATGGAGAAACTATATATTATTTTTAATACATTTAAAGTACTGCATATTTTAGCTTAATGTCAATGCCATGAAAATTATACAAGGTAACAAAAGATAAAGGCTTGCACTAAATATTTTCCGACCATAGATAAACCTCTTGTAATTATTTTAACCTACCAAGGAATACAGCGGGGTTCAGCTTATTTTAAAGTTCTTGGGGGAAAATAAATTAAAGTTAGAGTTTTGAGTAGTTTGAGATGAAAGAATGCATTTTTAAACATGTGGTTAATATTTAATGGACAGCAAATGTGCACCACTTATTTGATTGATAATTGCTCTGGCTACAGACGTTGGCATAAACATGCCAAATATAAATGTGAATGTCCCACAAGTGCCTGATGTGTTGAGATTAGCGTTTGATATCCATGTTGAAATGAAAATGAAATTGTCAAATACCTTTTGGTAAAATGCAAGTGTATTGTGATTTTCTTCTGCAATGAGCAAGTGAATTATAAATATTAATAAATATATGAACAGTGCAAATATTAATCCTAAATTTTTTTTTTCTGAAGGTTTCTTTTGATGGAAATTTATTAATTTTCTGTGACTTTGTGCAAGTGTTAAAGGAGTAGAAGGAATGCATCATTTCTTGCAGAATACAGAATGAATGGCAATTGGAACATTTCAAACTGTCTTTGAGAGATAAAGTAGAATACGTCAGGTGACAAAATGGATAACATCAGGCGCCAGGTGTGATGTTTTATTGTTGCCTTGATTTGATGACTTTTGGAAAGACT
>JAWDGP010004170.1:15000-87500 GCA_033675545.1 Elysia crispata
TTTAAATCTTTTAATCCACCTCGAAATGTTTTAATTAGATAAACTTAGACCTGGTGCTAATCTATTTTTTTTTCAAATGTCCACTTTAATTTAGCGACTATCTTAGCCTATTAAATGTGCTCATCTTGCTGGCTCTAACGAGGTCTATTTTGTATCTAATCCAAGGAAAGATTATTTTTTACCAACTTTCCATTAGCCCTATGCATTTCGTAAATCATGGTTTCTTCCATAATAAATGGAACAGTTCTTTCGCGATTTCAATTACAACACTGCTAAGATCTTGGTTAAACACCACGGAATACAATTAGTCACCTATCCTTGTCACTTGCATCTCCTGTCATGTCATTGTCAGCTTCAGTTAATTAAGTTCAACAACCCTGACTCATTGACAGGGGATAGGGCGCCGCTTATTGGTATGTAAATCACTGATTGCCATCGGTCCCGTGATTTTAAATCACTATTCAACATTAACCTTTGAACAGAATAAGGAACATTTTCTATAGCACAAAGACTAGTTTACATTACAGATGAATATACTCCTAATACATTCTATTAATAGATATCTAATAATAGTCTAAAAGACAACAATTGCGGACAATATCATTTGTGAGGACAACATTTTTGTTGGTGTTGTAAGTGATGGAGTTGATGCTGATTAATGTTGATCGTAACGATAGTTTTCGTATAGTGAATGATGTTTCGGTGATACTATTTTTGCTCTCAGTACGTCTGCTTCTATTTTTATTCATGCATTTGATTTTTGTTTCTCCAATTCGGCGTCCCTCAAGATTCTAAGTTAGGTCCTATTCTGTTTTATTTGTATTCCCAGTCTCTTTCACTTCTTTTAAAGAAACCCACTATGCTGATGATCCTCACCTGTATAAGTCTATATGGATTGAAGATTTTCATGCCTTAATTAAAATCTCTGCACACTTGCATTGAAGATGTTTTGACGTGGATCTCTTCAAATACATTAAAATTCAATGAAAAAATTTATATCAGGGATCACTAATAAAACAAAATCACTTAATACTATCTTCTTACTCATAAAAAACCCCAATAACAGCGTCACGTGACTTCCCCAATAAAGTTAAAAATCTGGTAATCCATAAAAGTTATTTCTAATCTTAATTTTGATTATCAAAATTATTTTCTCAATTGAAAAAAAAAAATCTGCTTTTAGAACAATATCACTAATAAAACGTCACTTAACAGCAGACTTGTATACTTTTCTGTCTTATCTATTATTATAATTCACTCCTTGCATTGCCAGAAATTTAAAATTAAAAATGTTCAACAAATTCAGAATCATCACTCATTATAAAAATTCCTATGAGGGATTCCATGACACCAGTATTAAGATAACTACACATGTTGCCGGTGAAAAAAAAAAATTCATCACGAGGTCGGAACCATAACATTTCAATGTTTAGAAGAAGCACATTTCTTCTTATATTTTTAACACCTAGTTAAGTCTTTCGTGCCTTCTACAACGTTCAGTTAAACAAATGTTAACGAGCTGCTTAAGCCTAAAGTAAACCTTAAAAACCAAGGTTATAAAACCCTATCACATTAGAGTGCTGAAATTAGAATCAACCTTCTAGAAAAGGTAATAAGCGTAGATTTTTTTTTATACCAAATTCCAAAGCTTTAAAAAAATTTCACACTCACACAACGCGTATCCCAACGAGCATTACGATCTCAATCTGTTCAACCACGCATAGTAACAATAAGAGAGAGAGAGAGAGAGAGAGAGAGAGAGAGAGAGAGAGAGAGAGAGAGAGAGAGAGAGAGAGAGAGAGAGAGAGAGAGAGAGAGAGAGAGAGAGAGAGAGAGAGAGAAAGTGATAGGAGGAAGGAGCAAAGGGATGTGTATGATTGTATTTCAGCAAAGATAGATGCAGATATTCTAGAAAAAAGATAATCATGTTTGTTACATTTAAATTTATTACATGTATAATGTAATATAATTCGTGTGGAATATTTGTCTACTCAATTATTGGGGTTCTAAGGGTTATTGTTCTGACCTTTTTAGATTTTAAAATTATTCTTATACTGAAGTTTTAACTTTTGTAATGTTAATATTGCATGTTTATTAAATTGCTAGATATTTTTTCTCATATGAATGATAAATTAAAAATAGTAGTTGTACCTTGAACTTTTTAAAGGGAATGCACTCAACAGATGAACTTATTAGGCTATTCTTCTTCTTCTTCTTCTTCTTCTTCTTCTTCTTCTTCTTACTACTACTACTACTTCTACTACTACTACTACTACTACTACTACTACTACTACTACTACTACTACTACTACTACTACTACTACTACTACTACTACTACTACTACTACTACTACTACTACTACTACTACTACTACTACTACTACTACTGCTGCTGCTGCTACTACTACTGCAATAACTACTACTACTACTACTACTACTACTACTACTACTACTACTACTACTACTACTATTGTTATATCTTTCAAAGACTGAAATCATTTTTTTTCCACCCAATGTGAAACATATATGTTTACTCGTGGGAAGTTACCACAATTTCGAAACAATATTCTCTTTGAGGAGGCAGTGTGTAATGCCTGGCTTGCTAAGAAACTACGACACTACGTCCTTACTTGCTTTGTTTGCACCACTCGACATGAACGGAAGCAGGTGCTTATTATACTCTTTAACCATTATCCAACTGGTTTCCTTTAACATCTTCAAAAGCTTCATTGTTCATAGCCAAAACGTCGAATGCTGTGAACCATAGATACCTAGAGATCTACACGTAAATGGAGACTAGAAGTCATTAAAAGGAAACTGGCTCATTGAACGGAAAAACTACAATACTTCACACAAACACACACACAAAAAAAAAGGAATATTAAAGAAAGAACCCTTATTATGGTTTGTGTTCTTGTTTTCAAAATAACTTTTGAATGTTAATTTATGTGAACAAAGCAATACCTAAAAGTAAATAAAATGAAATGACCCCTCTTATGACTCCCCTAAAAAAAAACAAATAAAAAAAAATATAACTCGACAAATCATCCAAGAACCAGAACATAAAAATAACTTTTTACGCGAAATATCATTTTGGCATAGACCTTGTTTCAAAAGCTTTTTTCGAATGGTTGGAAATGACTATCTGTATGTCAAATCAATTTGACTAATGCTGTTCTTGCAAAACATATCACTTTTGATCATATAATTTGAATAATTATGCTGAAAACAGCCAATTTTTATTTTAATTATCCAACTTTGAATATTTGTATAATATTTTTTTAATATCATTGTAGAAGATGAAATGATAAGATATATTGTCACTGTGGTTCGCTTATCGTCAAAAATAACATTTTTTTAGGAATTTTATCGTTTGCAAATGATATACATATATATTTCTTGGAACCTAGACGATTCGAAAAGATTTGCTAATCTTTATGACAGGATAGACCATTCTTGATGAGACCTTCTCTAAACCCCAAGTTGAGCACGATATCTAAAAATATTGTGTGTTTACTACAGCGTCCCACTTAGCTAGAGGTGCAAGATGAATATTTAATGATCTGATATCCTATGTATAACCTTAGTGTGATTCATTTCAACATTATGATATTTCTTACTGGAATTTGATAAAGCAGCTAATACGAAGACGGAAGTCTCGAGATGACCGCTTATGGCGGACTGGGCTTGCAAATCTTCTTCTTTTTTTTTTTTTTAAAAACAGAGGGCTAAAGTGTCTCTGCTGTCAGTTACGTGATACTACACTTGAAACTTTAGTCGGAAAACTGCGACCTGTCTGCCTTTTTTATAAATTTAGTCTAGACTATAAAGGAAAGCTTACTTTGAGTGAACGAAAAAGTGAAAAGAGATTTATAAAGAAGTCTAACACTTCAAAACACGTGAGCAAAACCCTGCTTCCGCCGTTGAGAGTCGCACTAAACAATGAGCCACTTCAGCCCCCCCCCTTTCTCTCTCTCTCTCTCTAACACACGCACTCTCTATTATTCGCACTTTACAAAGAAAAGAGCAAACTTATAAGAGGATCTGATCTTATCCCAAGATCAGTTGACATGCACTCTCGACAGTGTCAGTCGCTCCTCAATCGCTGAGTAGTCCAGAGAAGCAGAACAAATTTAGATTAACAAAACCTTAACGCTGTGGATATTATCACAAATTTGCAATGGCTTTTAAGCTGTTAATCCTCGCATTCTTCGTTAACGCATCTTTTGCATATTTCTTTCAAATTCCTGTTGCTCAATCTCAAGGCAGAGGTAAGAGCTTTGTAGCACCGTCATCAAATAATATATTATTACAAACAAAATAACAGCTTGTATTCCTATTATCTTAGCTTTGTGCTCTACCCGCGGCTTGGATTACACCTGATATGTGGATAAGTTCATAGTCTCATCCCTACCTTTTAAAAACCTACACATGATTAGCTTTGCGGTTCGTAGCACAGGTAAAGGGAGGAGATAAATAAAGTTATTTGAGCTTATGATCCTGCTTGCCATATTTCATCAAAACACTTTAGATGAATGAATTGCTCTGTTTCGCCCTTTATAGAAATAGTGCTTTTAACACTTTAATCTTGATTGAGATCTATCGTTATACATCTTATATTTTCATTCACTTGTTTATTTTCTATACTCTAACATAAATACAGTACCTTTGAGCAAATCATTGCATCAGCCCCTTGAGCAAGTTGGTTTTTTAACGCACAATGATAAGCCGGCAAAGACTTAAATCAAAGTTCAGCTTAAAGAAAATAATGAATCCCATTCTCTCTTGACAAAAGAATTTAAACGGTTTTTAAAATTTAATTTTTAGACTCATTTATATCCCAAAGGAATTGTAAATCATGTAGACTACATAAATATCATTCTTTACACAGTTTCAAAATTTGTGATGTTGCAGTTACTGAAGCATTACGACCACAAAATAAATAAAAAAAAATTATTATATAAATGCATGCCATCTTTTCATTTTCCCAGCATTTCTCTCTCTTTCTACCTCTCCCTCCTTGCCTCTCCATCTGATTCTGTTCACACCATTCTACCGTTCTTTTCATTTTATTTCATCGCATAATTATTCAAAATTTTCCATTTAAAATTTTCCTCTCTGTTTTTACTCAGTTATTATACTTTCACTTCTTTTTGTGACATGTATCATTTGATTATCTTGCGTGTGTGTCTGTTGAATACGTTAAGCGAAATCTTGGTTATCTTGTTATGCTAAGAGCCGCACTAGATTTTTTTTTCCTTTATGTAACTAAAAAAAAAAGTGAAAACCACCCTACCCCCACAAGAATTTCTACATCGATCGGAATAGTTTTATTTATTTTCTCGACAGAGGTGGAGCAGTCATGTCTGGCTCACGCCCAAAACGGAAATTGCGAGTTTTACAACTGCTTCGAACGAAGACTACCATGTGGCCGCAACTATTACATGGTTAAGCATGGACATTATTACTGCAACAAGATTGTCGCTGCGACTCCCAGATTCACTTCAGCAGTAAGAACGTATAAAACAATATATAATATAAATAAAATCAGTCAGCAGCAATAAAGAAAAAAAAAAAAACCTCCCCCCAAAAAAATCAAACCAAACCAAAACAAAAAACAACAACCATACACACAAAAATACAAAAACAAACCAACAACAACAGCAACAACGGCAGTAGAAGTAAACAGCATGAACAGAATCAGTCAGCATTTGTATAAAGAACTTTTCGTTAAACAGCTATGCAAAGCACCAAATGAACATCATGTGCATGTAATAAGCTGAAAACATTAATAAATAATTACGAACCAGGAGGATTTTCCTTACTCATTAAATTTTAGTGGAACAAACATAGAGTGAAATACAGTCGCCCATCTGTGCACCAAATCACGTCTAAGATAATCTTAGGACGCTAATGCTTTTTAAAAACTATTTTTACGTTTAGGCAATTTCCGATTGTGGTGTTCAGTCGTTCAATATAGCAGGTAAAGAGAAAAAATTGTATCAGTAATTGAAATGACAATGGGACAAAAAAGGCAAATATTTCTTAATTTTTGCTATAGACATGTTTTCACGAGTGTCTTTGTGTTTTCAGGGCCAGGAGTTTCTCGGAAATATTACCCAGTGTCTCATGGAGCCTCTGCAGGAAATCTACACCCGTGACTCAGTCAACTGTCACGACCTAGAACATGAGGCTGTAGCAGCTATCGCCCCATGCTTCAACCGTAAGGAAGAAAAATAACCGTATTAATAGTTTTATAATTATGAAGCCATGTCAAATGGTTGGGACAGTCTCTCAGGGTTTGAGATTTTATAGAGAGAAATACTTATCAGTTAGATCCCATGAGTTCTGTATAACAATCATAGGTCTGGCCATCAACGCTTTTGAACGATTTAGATTCCTCAATGCGGCCAATAGATCTACATTGATGTGACAGGCAAAGTTATTCCTACTTTATGTTTTGATCAGATATGTGATGCGTCTTTGAGAGCGAACTTACAGCTAGTTGTACGAGTACTCACAATATGGTTACTATTGATAGTCTTGTCTTTCTTTATTTTCCCTTATTTTTTAATGTTTTGCTTCTGATGAAAAGTAGGAAAATATTAAAATATTGTTGCAGGACGAGGATACTTATAGACCTAACGTTAGTCTTTTTTCAATGAAGGTTTACCTTTTTCTTCATTGTTACTTTCTAATGAGTTACTCGAGAAATCGTTTTATTTGTGTAAAATATCTTCTCCATCTCAAAACTGGGAAGAGAGATTTCCTTATTCTTCATATGCACTCAGAGTTCACGCATAAGAGACTAGAAAAAGCAGGGGTAAGCAACTGAATCAGTCATTTAAAGAGCCGATGATTCCTCATGCTTCTAGAGCCCTATCAATTGTAACATGAAAAAAGGCTCAAGGAGAATGCCCTATAAGTTATATAACAAGCATTGTCTTCGAATATAAATAAAAAAAATAAATATCATTATGGGCTATTATATCATATGAGAATATATTGTTATTGTAAAATATTTTCCACTTATTACAAATGCATTGACTTTTTTAAACTGATTTTTATATGATCTTCTTAAATACCTATATTCGAAGACTTAGATCACCGCTTTTTCATAATTGTCGTTATTCATGTACAAAGTATTATCAGTATACCTCACATCTTTATCATTCTGAGTGCTACTTTACCGATTACTAGCTCATGCTTTGTGGCCTTAATTAAGAAGGTTTGTTTTTGTGCAGAGCATAATTTCTGTGAAGTCCTGCGAAGTGATGCCGAAGAGTTCTTCCGTATCTACGAGTTCCATGATCTTTTCACCAGGGGAGCAACCAAGTAAGTAGATAGAATATTTAAAACGATAGCTACCTTGAAAATAATGGTCATAACATTAATGCTCATGACTAAAATATCTTTGTGGTAGTAGCAGTAGTAGTAGTAGTAGTAGTAGTAGTAGTAGTAGTAGTAGTAGTAGTAGTAGTAGTAGTAGTAGTAGTAGTAGTAGTAGTAGTAGTAGTAGTAGTAGTAGTAGTAGTAGTAGTAGTAGTAGTAGTAGTAGTAGTAGTAGTAGTTGTAGTAGCAGTAGTAGTAGTTGTAGTAGCAGTAGCAGCACCTGCAGTAGGAGCAGTAATCGTAGTGGTCCTGAGAGGAACATTTTCATTATTACATGAACATCATCATAACTGACGTAATCCTAATCACCAGCATTATGAAGGACACAATCTAACTCAACTTTCCCCTTCTAGACTGTGGCGCGCAATGATGACAATTGCTGCCAACTGTGGCAACCAGTACGCCAGACAATTTACCTCGCTGGCTTCAGAGACACTTCTCAGTTCTGTGAACAATTTCTTCAGCTCTCTTGGCAGCTTGAGAACGCACAGCTTTTTCGGCAGCGATGACACCGAAGCATCTCCATAGAGTATCAATAGATAACTCGTTAGCTTGTTTAAAGAGAACTCAAGACAATGTGTTCTTAATAAGATGGCTATTTTTTTCAATTATATAGAAATATTTACCTATTAAGACTATTTGTATTGAATTAAATAAAATGTCAATCATGAGAATGGAGTGCAAAAACATCTTGTTTTAAAATATTGAATGCAAAACTTGATTAGATGATTATTGATCTTGTTACGGATAAATCCAAAGAGACCTTTCAAAATTCTTCCAGTTTCCGTTTCTATGAGCCAAAAGAAGCAAACATACTCACATTCTCACAAAACAACAACAAGAACGAAAACACACAAACAAACAAACCAAACAAAACAACCCCCCCAAAAAAACCAACCAAAAAAAACAAAAAAACAACAACAAACAAAACAAAATAAAACAAAAAACAAAACAAAAAAACAAACAAAAACAAACCAAAACAAACAAAACCAAACCGCAAGATGAAAATTATAATAAATCTAAAAACACACTCGCCATATCTCAAGACATTTAAGTTTGGGAAAAACATTTTGGAAAAATAAAACAGTTAAATCCTCGATCCAGAGGATGCAAGACATAATATGGAAAAAGCGTTTTTGTCTTTCCCCATATGAAGCAATGTATCGCCTCTTTTGCAGGTTATTCACACAGAGTTCACGAACAAACTATAACCTGCTTAGGACCTTGTTTAGAGTAAAAGAAAAAAAAATATGACCTTTCAGAAAACTTGAATAAAGAGCCACTATTTTAAAATCAGTGTATGTATTTATATACGTTACTAATGTATGTGCTACATAGTTTAAGCACAAAAAAATGCAAAATCATTCAAACAATGACTATGTTGTTAGATGTATTCTGTACGGTTTGAATTTTAGATAATCTTCTAAAATATGCCACTAAAAGTGTTTGTATCCCCAATGGATTGTTTCATACTGACCTCTTGGTAATTCCATTTTCTAAACAACCATTAACAGCACAATTTGATAACTTACACAATCTAGTCCTTCTGTTCTGGCGCTTAATTGATTAAAGAGTTTGCAATATGCTGTGCGGAAATTTCAACTTTTTGTGTGCGTTTATTATTGCTTTTCAGTATCTTTCGTTTTCAGGTTATTTTTCTCAGTGTAAGTGTAATGAAACGGATTATAACAATGCGTTGTAATTTTACAAACTCTACTGTGTCCCTTATCTTTCTTTCTCGACCCCGAGTAAAACCTTTTTCTCCCTCCCCTTTTCTGTATGTTCCTTTGATTTTTTATCCAATAACCTTCACTTTCCTTTTATTCTCTCCTCCTCCTCCTCCTCCTCCTCCTTCTTCTTCTTCTTCTTCTTCTTCTTCTTCTTCTTCTTCTTCTTCTTCTTCTTCTTCTTCTTCTTCTTCTTCTTCTTCTTCTTCTTCTTCTTCTTCTTCTTCTTCTTCTTCTTCTTCTTCTTCTTCCTTTTCTTATCAGATTTTACAATTTACATTTTGAACTTTTTTTTCATTGAAGTCGATTGCATTTGGCAAGCGGACTAAATTTATCTGAGATAAAAAACCTGCTTATCTTGCTTGATGGGATTGGAAAAAAATCATAACACAGTGCCGAGTTCAGCGCTATTGTTTTTACTGTCTGCTAAGTTTTTACTCCCTAGGAAAATGTTGGTGTAAACCATAACTTAGGCATAAGTGCAGTGGTAAAACCTGATTATACTTTTGTAACGGTGTGAATCAACACCTAACCTAAAGAATTGAAATTCACAGCAAGATTACAGTTATTATCTGACAAATAACTAAATCATGGCAAAGCAAATCACCAGTCTCACAGGGGCATATAAAACCTACCTTTATATAGTATGTACATACACACTTATTTTCCGATCTAGCCAAAATGTTTTCGAGATTTAAAAAAAATATAGTCTAAAATGATGCAGCATTCATCAAATTTAAAGTGAAAACATAACTTTCCGCCTCTCAGCAGCAAGAGCACTAAAGATAGAGCAACCTTGCTCGGAATGAGTGTCACATGTTGTGAATGCTGTGCAATTCAAGACATTCGTAACGAACCAGAGTCAACAAAGCTTGTTTGCAGTTCTTCTCAGATCGTTTTGAACTTTTTCTTTCTATTGGATGAATCCTAATGCTCACTATTAAAAGTATTAAGGGGCTGAAGAGAGAAAGAGAGAGAGAGAGACAGAGAGAGAGAGAGACAGAGAGAGAGACAGAGAGAGAGACAGAGAGAGACAGAGAGAGACAAAGAAAGAAAGAGAGAGAGGGAGGGAGAAGACAGAGAGAGAGGGAGGGAGAAGACAGAGAGAGAGAAAGAGAGAGAGAGAGAGAGAGAGAGAGAGAGAGAGAGAGAGAGAGAGAGAGAGAGAGAGAGAGAGAGAGAGAGAGAGAGAGAGAGAGAGAGAGAGAGAAGGGGGGGGGAGGGGGGAAGGAGCGCTGAATCACTTTATGATAAAGCATTTTCTTGAGAGACTTTATCATAACATTACTAATGATCTTCGATTGGCATCATAATTATTTTGAAATAAAGGTTCAGTTTTCATCATTTTAAAATGCGTCAGGACTAGACAATCACAATTGATAAACTCGGCTTCTATTGCTTTCGGATTGCTTAGAGCCATAAAAAAATTCACACATCCTCTCCCGGTTGATCAACTATTTCTCATACAATGTGTTAAAAGTGTGTGTATGTGTGCGTGAGTGTCCGCAAAATAGAGAATGAGAGGAGGGAGAAAGGAATCTGACCCACTATAAAAAACAGTGTATCGAGAGACATAAATTGTATACCATAAAATACTAGACTTTAATAAAAATCATGACAAATTGGCAATAAAGGTAGGCTATGCTTTTCATCTTTCTGATATCAGTAAACATATGACCGGAATTTATTGTCAATGTTCTTGTTTGTTGCACTCAACGAAGCAGTGACATCATTAAACCTTTGATAAATATAGATTATAATTTCACGTTGACGTTTTCGAACAAAGACAAAAATAGTTTCAGTGATGGCCACTGCGTATAGGTATTTTTGCTCAGAAGTATTGTTCTGGGTGTCACCGACTCAAAGCCTTGTTCTAACGACTTATTGTACTAATTAAAAGTGGAAATGCAAGTAATGCACATGCTCTCCAGTGTGCAGTGACGATTTATCTGCCACTTCTGTTTGAGGTCTGGCCAAATTCTTTAACCATTATAATAAACCTAGTTGATTGAGGAGACTACCAAAACACATCAGTAAACACAGATGTACTCGTCGCCACAGCAACAATTCTTCTCTTTTATCGGAACCTTAAGTTTTAACAATGAAGTGTAGAATGGGATTTTCTCTGTCTTTTGTTTTAATGCCAAGTGCTAGATATCTTTTTTTAAAAAATCAATTGGGAAAAAAAATGAAATGGGATATGGAGAACATAAAGACAATCGTCGGTGAAACAAGTACCTAGTGCTTACTAATGCTTTTTCAGATGTGACCCAACTATAAGAATATTTCGTCGTCTGGTGGAATCTTTATTCTTGAAGAAAATAAGAGGTAAAAAATTGATATAAAATTTCACATGTCGACCACTGGCTTCATGCTTTTTTGATAACTTCAACCGAATACCACTAATATCAGATCAAAGATGGAAAATTGGTTCAAGTAGCGCCTCAAACTCTGCTGAAGCTAGTTCGCTGTATTAATTTGCAAAAGCAACTGTCAGATAACACGATAAAATGAATTAACTGTATTAAAGTAACCTCAAATTCGCAGTAAATGTTAGTATTCTTGTTCCATTATAATGCCAACTGCTGATCCCGATATTGAATCCGATGATGTGTAGTCTCACCAATTATAAACCGTGGCAAGGGCACTCACTGATTTAAGTGCAATGGGTGCAAACGCCTAATTTATTATAAATGCCTTCATATATTGAATAATCGACATTTTTGAAAGTCTACTAAATACTTTTATGTTAGACAGACTATAGAATTTTTAAGTAGGTAGCATAGCTGTTCTTAAAATAGCAGTAATAGTTATGGGATTCAGATAGTTGTAACAAATGTCATAATTTCTGGTTTTCAGATGTACACAAAGCTATGAATAAATGCAATCAGCTTTTCACGTTAATGTTTACCAATACCTATCTTATTCTTACAAAATGTGACTGAAGTGTTTAAAGGTCAACCAAATTATGGGCATTTATAGCGAGATGGTTTTCTTTTATTATCTGATAAGACTGGACCGGGTATTTAAAATCTTTGTAAAGAACGAAGTGTCAAGGTGTTAGATTGCGGATTGGCTATTTTTTTTTTTTTTGTTATAGCTAAAATTTCGCCTTATGGCATTTTATAGACAAAAATGATAGTATGATTAAGAATTAAAAAAAAATGTATTCTTAACTGTTTGTGAGGGCAAGTTTGAAATGGATAATAATTATTGATACTATCTTTAGATATGCTGCTTTGTATCGAAGCATTTGGTTTCAAATACAAACTTGGCTGTAATGTGCAGCTGCAGAGTAAATTGTATAACCCCAAAGAATTCGTAAAAGAAGCCGAGATGTAAGCGCAGCAAGTTCAAATCTCAGTCATCTTTGAAGGGCAGCTGCATTAATGGAAATTGCAATATGCAGGAGAAAACTAAATTTTTGTTCGATGTAGAACTATTATGTTAAAAAAAAATTCTAATAAAATAATGAGGAAACAGGTATACTTTGTTCGCCCATCGTAGATTTCCAAAACAGAGCCCTGAGACTTTCAGTTGGATCCAGTATACAGGCCATTTTATACACGTTCATAGTATGAGTTTGAACGGAATTGCGTTATCTGATATAAAATGAAAAAAAAATATTGAGCATATTAGGAATAGTATTCTTTGATCCAAAGCACAAAGTAGCTAAATCCATGTACGAAAAAAGGGTGCACACACAAATTGCAATTTTTTATTACTATAATTTTCGGCGCCTATAACAATCTGACGAAATAAAAAGGCCTATTGATAAAATAGATCTTAGATAATGAAAGTTATCAATAATACTTTGGCATGGCTTGGCTGCTCTCGCTGATGTGACACATAGCCCCTCAAGTATGTCATATTGATTTTGTCAAGATCTGTATGACGGAGGCGCATGACCAAGAGGGCTTGGGTTTACCCGCTGATGCTGCCTTTGGGGATCTGTCGCTTCAGAGTGAACACATTCTCAACATGGACGCTCAGCCCACGCATTTGTTTTCGTGATGCCAAACTGGGTGATGCACGAAGGAAACAATAGAATTGTTGTGAAAGCTGTGATTAAAAACACCGAGAAAGTTATATTTTTATTTATATTACAAAAAGAATAAAGTAAACAAAACGTTTGACAAACTTGAAATACGTTTTCCTATCAATCACAGTTGGGTCATTAATGTGAAAATAAAAAATCTCACATTTCCTAACTATGTATTTAAACAAAATTGATCATTGTATCGTGTATATATATATATATATATATATATATATATATATATAGAGAGAGAGAGAGAGAGAGAGAGAGAGAGAGAGAGAGAGAGAGAGAGAGAGAGAGAGAGAGAGACAGATAGATAGATAGATAGATAGGTAGATATGTTATTAAAATATCATTACTTGTTTTAAGTAAACACAAACCAACGCACAATCATAAACTGGATAAAATGTGTTACTTTCGGATTGACATGCGATAGCAGGCCTTTAGAGTAAGTTGTATATGATTTAATCGTAGTTTTAGAAATGTCGTTTCATCAAAACGTCATCAGATACACTACTATATTTCTAATCCTAACCCTAATCTGTTGCGTGACTCTTTTCATCAGAAAGTGCCAAAGAGGTAATGAATGGTCGATAAAAGTGCGTCGTTAAATTGCAGTGAGCAGATGTTAGTTGTGAATAAAAATTGTAGTATTGCAGTAGGTTTTCAACTTTTTCGAAAAGAACGTGACTCATTTTTCTAGAGACAATGGAGTAACATAAATGAGGTAGCATAGCCATTTTAACTTTATGAAAAAAATATGCAATAGCCAAATCTATACATTCTTTTAGATGTTTATTTCCTTTTAGGTTTAAATCAATGCGAGGTTATGAATTCACGCTAGGCCTAGAGAAAAAACTTTTTTTTGCGGGATTCATATAATTTATCATGCTAGATTGGAAATAGCCTATGTACACTGTTCAACATTATGGTCACAGTAAAATCATTGGGCATGATACATTTTTGGCGCATGGAATATAAAATGTATTTTTTAAAGACTAAGTATTTTTGTACGAAACTTGATTATGTAATACACTGCATGCTATCAATGTGCCAGCAGAGACATCAATAACAAGACAATTCAAAAGCATATAATAAAGGCTAAGAGAATCGGCTAGTATCTACTTCATAGATCATCACACCTACGCTTAAAGCATAAGGAACGGGTGTAACGCTAACACTGCAACGACGAGCACATACAAAATATGCGTTCATTTCTTCGTAACCCGACAACAGACTTGAAAGTTAAAAAGTTAAGAAAAAATGCTCTAGAAGTTACAATTGAGGTTTTATGTAATAAATTTTAGAAAAAAGAAAAGTAAAGGTAAAAAAAATTCAATTAGCCTTATATAAAAAAAAGGGGGGGGAGGAGGGTGGAGAGGGAGGACTTGTACATAATACATGATTTATAAATAACAAGCTAATCCTGCCACTGTTCATGCTTTCATACTCTTTAATTTTGTATAGTAACAATGATAACAACAAGTTCATTATTTCTTCTTCTTCTTCTTCTTCTTCTTCTTCTTCTTCTTCTTCTTCTTCTTCTTCTTCTTCTTCTTCTTCTTCTTCTTCTTCTTCTTCTTCTTCTTCTTCTTCTTCTTCCTCTCCTTCTCCTTCTCCTCATTCTCCTTCTCCTCCTCCTCCTCCTCCTTTCTCTTCCTCTTCCTCCTCCTCCTCCTCTTCTTCTTCTTCTTCTTCTTCTTCTTCTTCTTCTTCTTCTTCTTCTTCTTCTTCTTCTTCTTCTTCTTCTTCTTCTTCTTCTTCTTCTTCTTCTTCTTCTTCTTCTTCTTCTTCTTCTTCTTCTTCTTCTTCTTCTTCTTCTTCTTCTTATTATTATTATTATTATTATTATTATTATTATTATTATTATTATTATTATTATTATTATTATTATTATTATTAATACTATCATTATCACCATCATCTTTATTATAATCATGATCAGCACACACCATTATTCATCTATATATAACGATCTTATGAATTGTATTTAAATCACATAATCTAGTGAACTAGGTACTTTTTTAAAATTCTAATCCGAAGCCAAATAACCACTTTACTTATTTTTTTTTTTTAACAAGAGAGCTGATTGAGAGAGTACTCATGAAGTCGTCATGAAAAGTTGTGACAAAAACTTAGTCAGTGCACCTATAACTCTTTGAGGACGAAAGTCAGCTTTAGAGAGGAAACAAAAAACAGAAATAGCTCTTAGGTAGCTTTGAGCTCCACACTGTATATAATATTTCACTTCTACAAGAGAGAGCGAGAGAGAGAGAGAGAGAGAGAGAGAGAGAGAGAGAGAGAGAGAGAGAGAGAGAGAGAGAGAGAGAGAGAGAGAGAGAGAGAGAGAGAGAGAGAGAGAGAGAGAGAGAGAAAGAATATAAATAGTCCTCTAGATTAGTTCTCAGTCGAGAAATCATTACTGATGCTAGGTTCTGCATTGTTAGTCATTTAATGCGGATTTCATGATGCAACAAAATGTTCAAGTCTAAATGTAAATGGATTCTGCTGTAAGAGTTCAAACAGCAAGTAGACGGAGCACCTTTGGTGATGAAGTGATAAGAATTTCACTGTTTCAGTTTTAAGAATTTTTCAATGGTGCTTAACAATTCAATAATTAGACATTACTGAGTCTTCATTGCCATTTAGAGCTCGGATCCCAGAGACAGAAAACTGTTAAACCTAGATTCTTTACTACTGGGCTTGATTCAGATTACAAGTTGGTTGCCGATTGGAAATTTGTTTACTGTGAAACAGCAAAAAACGATCATCTGAGCTTTATCGTCTCTCATACAGTCACATGACTTACATTTCTTGGATAGTTACAAAGGGAATTATTTATCATCTCCAAATACCAAAAGAAATCACCTTTGACCTGTAGCAACTTCTTTCAACTTGACGGCTTCAATATACAGAACGTGTCTTGATAGACCCCACCAATTCGACATGTCAGCCACTTCCTTGTAGGTGAGCTCGAGAAGAAGGTCATCCCGGCCAAGTTCTTGTAAAGATTTGTCCAGCACGATTGGCATGAGGATGTCTTTGTGACCCAACTCTACCATGCTCCTAACAGAAAGGCAATCATGATAACTTTAACAAGGACATCAATTTTCTGAGCATAGAATAAAAAAAATATGCTATTGGTGAATTCTTATCGAATGCCGATTTATTCATTTACACAGTATTCGTTTCTAATAGATACCGGTACCTATTTGATTTCAATAATATTTACACTCACTTTGAATCTGCTTTGCATAATCTTCATGATATACGTGTACATATCTGTCTCAACGTCACTTTATTAAACATGCCCACGATAAAGTTGTAGTTTCTGAATATATATCTCTCCCAAGAATTTTCTAGTAGAAGGAAGGAACCAACGAATTAGATGGTAAATTTTTAATAAACTAAGCCGTAGGTTGGTTTTGTAATAAATAGCAGTGCATATTAATTTTTGTGTTGATGGAACTTCAACACTTCAAACACTTCTATTGAAATGTCTGTACAATACAGTCGCGGTCTTACTGCGACAAGCAACCTCTAAATAGTACTTCCAAGGTAATCCAGTACTTTAAATAAAAATAATATGAAAATTAAACACACAAAGTACAGTGTTAAATCCAGTATTAATGCAAACAGTTAAAGCCGGATTATTGACCAGGGGGCAGCCATTAGTCCATAAGTAAAGACCTACCTGCCCATCAAAGAAATTTTACGAGAGCGAGATCCTGTCTTATTGCGCAACTCCAGATAAATATTGCCCTTTAACCGACTTTGACCTGGTTTCATTTTGATCACTAGGTTGTAGTACGCCTCACCTGAAATAAGTATCATGTTTAACGTATTGTTAAAGTCATTACTTCTGCTAAAAATAAAACAGTTTTCCATGCCTTTGAGACTAACTTGATTGCAGAAATCATACGATGTTTGAATGTTCATGCCATTAACATGCCGATATTTTTAATGTGGAACTCATTTCTTCATATAAATATATGTTGATCAGAACTATTTCCTCAGATTCGATAAATATCTGTTACACTGCAAACGTGTAATATAACACACAAGTGATTCATTATTTACGTGCACATGCACACACTACGAGATACAAAGGTATTATTCATTAAATTATCGAAACCGATATCTTCAATGTCTTTCAAATAGAATATACAGCCTTCGATCGACAGTTGTATATGGTATCTTTATATAATCAGTTTGACTCTCTGATCTCATGGTATTAAATAACAACTGTTGGTCAGAGGTCAGATATTTTCTCACCACAAAATGGGCCTTTAGCATAGGTCATGAGGTAGTGCTTTCCCTTTGCTGTAGGGTGATCATCAGCATGAAAGCCAGCTTCGCTGCAGCCTGATGAACTGCAACCATAACATTCACCTCTGAGGAAGGTCTCCTGTAGAAACAACATAGACCAAAACATGAATACTATCTCTGCAGTCTAGGATAAATTAGACGATATTATCAATAAATTTCAGCGAGAGTTATCTTCGTTGAGCGCCTGCCAAACACAGCCTAGAGCAAAGTTTAATATCAATTTTTAATGCAGGAACTAATGTTCAGAGACAGAAAAAAATAAATGTCATATATTGACTTTGAGCAATTAATAAGAAGGTTAAATCTAGGCCTTGTAAAGGCATGAACAGGTAAAAAAATTTACGAAAAAAAAATATGTAATGCAAGAAACGCGTCTGGGCTCTCCATGACATTGAGAAGTAATCGCATTTCGGCTGAGATTTTATGACTTTCGGCAGTATTTCTCTCTCTCTCTCTCTCTCTCTCTCTCTCTCTCTCTCTCTCTCTCTCTCTCTCTCTCTCTCTTTCTGTCCCTTTCTCTCTCCCCTCTTTCTCCTTTCTCTCTCACTCTTCTCTCACTCTTTCTATTTCTTTCTCCTCCTCCTATCTCTCTCCTTCTCCATCTCTCTCTCTATTTCTCTCTCCTCCCTTTCTGCTCTACCTCTCTCTGTCTTCCTTTCTCTCTCTCTCTCTCTCTCTTTTTCTATCTCCCCCTCTCTATTTCTCTCCCTCTTTCTCTCCTCTCTCCCTCTCTCTCCCTTTTCTCTCTCCTCTCTCTCTTTCTTCTTTTCTCTCTCCATCTCTCTTTTTCTCTCTCTCCACTGTTTCTCTTCACTCTCTCCTTCTCTCTCTCTCTCTCTCTCTCTCTCTCTCTCTCTCCCCTCTTTCTCCTTTCACCCTCATTCCTCTCTCACTCTTCCTATTTCTTTCTCCTTCTCTCTCTCTCTCTCTTTCTCCATCTCTCCCTCTATTTCTCTCCTCCCTTTCCTCTCTAACCCTCTCTGTCTTCCTTTCTCTCTCTCTCTTCTCACTCTCTCTCCCTCTTCCTATCTCCACCTCTCTATTTCTCTTCCTCTTTCTCTCCACTCCCCCTCTCTCTCTTCCTCTCTCCTCTCTCTCTTCCTTTCTCTCTCTTACTTCCTCTCCTTTCTCTCTCCATCTCTCTTTTTCTCCCTCCCCACTGTTTCTCCTCACTCTCTCCCTCTCTCTTTCTGTTTCTCTCTCTCTCTCTCTCTCTCTCTCTCTCTCTCTCTCTCTCTCTCTCTCTCTCTCTCTCTCTCTCTCTCTTTGTGCGTGTCTCTGGCTCAAGTGAAAGTGAATTTTGATGATTAAATGTATAAACGCCATGAGTTTTAGTTTAAAGGTGATATCGTTTATTTCTTTAAAATTTCGTCTGTACCTCGAGGCTTTCGCAAAACATAATCGATTGGGTAGAAGTTGGCTCATTGCGAAATCCCGCCTGGCGGTCTCGAGAGTCGTTAAAAAATTTTGGGTGAAAATAAACCCTGAAAACGAAATTAGAGTAGATCAATGTGTTAACTTTGTCATCTTTATCGTTTTTAAATTTTTTAGTCCCAATCCACAGTTCTCAAGATTGGGTCTCATCTGATTTTCACCTAAAAAGAGAAGATAAAAAGAGCTCATCGAAAATCTGTGACAGCCATTGCCATTGACATTAACAACCTTACAAAAGGTAACTTAATAATAGGAGCAATTTATCCTAAAACGGATAGGGCATATTAGGCCTGTTAAAAAAATGTAAAGATTCATTTACGGATCTTCCTTAGTCACTTTCTCTCTCTCTCTCTCTCTCTCTCTCTCTCTCTCTCTCTCTCTCTCTCTCTCTCTCTCTCTCTCTCTCTCTCTCTCCAATCGAATGTTCCTGATTACTGATATTTTCCGCTTAAGAAAATAAAAACAACAACAAAAAACAAACATTTTGATTTATATAGGGTGCAAATAAAAGCTTGGATTTGAACAATGTGTGAATGTTGAAATTTTCTTCATTGTGAAATTTATTACCGGTATCTTTTTATCTTCGAATAAAACACCTTCTAATTGTCTTTACCGTCGCTTTTTATCAAGACATTGTTGGATGGCAACACATCTAATCTTTTTAAAACTATATATTTGACTATCATTTTAGTTTATCTACTTTTCTCTTCTAGCACTTTGTGGTTGGCAAACATACGTTCGAGAATTCAGACCCTGATCAAGCAATATCAACTGTTGTATCATATGCTTGTTCTGAAAAGAAGCTGTTCATGACAGTCTTCATTTAATTGCGAAAAAAAAACAAAAAACAACCGAAACAACAACAACAAACAAACAAACAACAACTGGGAAAAAAAAGTTGCTAACGAATTAAAAAACAATTGAAATTTATCAAGCGATAGTTTATAATCCATTGTGCTTCTGGCATTTTGCACATCTTACCTCTTATAATGTCCATCAGAAAGACATTACTTTGAAGATGTTAAAGTACACGGTAATCAAATGCTTTATTTTTTTTAACTTGTCAATACCTTTTGCCTCCTGCTAAAAAATTGTTTCTTTCGTGCGTCTTTGTAATTAGTTTACATAGAAATAATTATAATATTATAAAAAAGAACGTCGATGACTGTAGATTCCTTAATATGCTATGATACATAAAGAAAGGATCCGAGCAATATTGATAACAACTACTACTTTGAAAATTTTATGTAACAGCGGCACTGAAGGAAAATAAATCTTTCTTTACATGATTGGATTGAAACTCATTCCTCAATACTGTAAAGCAATTTCCTTCATGTACTTGGGATTAAGATAAAAGATTTTCTTTTCTCATCAACCTTTTCTGTTTACTGTTAAAATGATGTGAAAGATCATTCAACATCAAAATTCCAACAAAATCTTCTGTTATCTTTTGCCTTTGTGTTTATCAATATTTGAGCTCTCTTTGCAAGAAAAAAACAAACAACAGGATTGTGTCCAGAAATATATAAAAAAAATTCAATGTAAAATTTGAAATGTATTTTTTGGTCTATTGCGATAATTTCAACATGAAAGCTAAAAAAAAAAGTTGAAAGTGAAAAGGAAAAGTATTTTCTTCAGAAAACTTACTAAGAACTCAACCATCTTTGAAGTAAACTTTTTGTAGTAAATTACGTTTTATGAGCAATGGTTCTACCACTTCGCAATGACATAGATCTAGTTGCAAACAAGGTGTTGTTTAAAAAAGAACACACGATGCATCAAGATCAAATTCATGATAATTCAATCTATATCTACTATGTATGGCAATCAAGATCTACTATGCATGGATTGTACAAAGACTTTGCAAAGTCTGAATCCAATTCATAACTCTGACCTTTATCCATAGAGCTAACCTTAGACCTACATTATGCAATTTCAAATCCTAAGATGAGTTGACCCTTTTGTTTGAAGCATTACTGATAGAATTAAAAACTTTGTTTAAAAGAGTCACGTTTTATAGCCGTGTGCGGTGAAATTTTAATATTTGTATTATTTCTGTGGAATAGATTCAGATCTAAATTGCAACAATTTGGAGAACCTTGTGAAAAAATAGTATAAAAAAAAATTAAATTCAGTTTTTGACTGGGTTTAGCTGTAAACTTTAAGTTGTACATATATCTTGTCTTTGCCACTGTAAAATTCAGCTTCATTTATTCATTTGAAGTGGGGAAGAAAATATATAAATTTATAACTTTGCGCTAGTCATAATTATGAGACTTTATAGACTTTGATGTAAGAATGTAAGTAAACCAAGGCGGATAACTCTCGCTTTTTTAAGAATGCCGTATTATAGGCGAGTTTTTTAATTTATTTTAAAATTATGTGGATACACATCTATACCTTTTCTGATTTTTTTACACGATTATAACATTCAAAGCAAATGTTTCTGTTTGCTTATTATTTTCTGCTTATTGACAGCTCTTCTTTAAGAATAAGTTTTGTTAGTCTGAGCAGAAGCCTGTTTCTTTTCTTTTTGTGACATACTAAAAGCAGCTAAAAACTTTTGTCGAAATCAGAAACACAATTAATAGAAATAACAAAAAAATAGTAAAATCATTTTTATAGGTTATTCATAATTTTTCAATTAAAAAATCCTTTAAAAGTAACTGAAAAGATATAATCCTAAAAGAGCCAATAGTTATGACTGAAGAGAATCCCGGTGTCACTAAGAGAAGGCAATAAACTTTTAGCAGCCTAGAATATAATATTAGCCTCACACCCACCAGAAGGTAAGTCTACACATTTTTCATACTTAGACCAATTATTCTAAAATTGGGTAGTTAATTGGATTTTGATGTTCATGTATTATATTCACACCACAACAAAAGCTGCAGATGGTCACATATTACTTCCGGTCTATAGGATCATCAGCGTGTAGAGCACATCTTCAGACCAAAAAACAGTCGAAGGGTACCGCTTTTTTCATGAAATCTTTCTCTAGTAGGTAGAAACTCATTGGGGAGCTAGATAACAGGGAGTCTTCAGAGAAGAAACCCCCCTTGTGGCAAGTGTTTCGGCCCTGAACCTCTTTTAGCAAGATCAGTTAATCTAGAATTTAGAACTGCATCCTGGAGTTCATCTTGGAACAGAGCTATTTAAAAAAAAATTGAGTCCATGAATCATTACAACTAAACAGAATTTGGGCATAATGTTGTTATTAACCCCCCCCCCCCCCCCCCCCCCCCAAAAAAAAAAAAAAAAAAAAAAAAATCCCCCGAATTATCTAGGTATTTGATGATTTTAAGTATGAAACAAAACTCATGCCTCTAGATCATCCTTTTTTATTTTGGTGCCTAGCAGTCGAATATGAAATGACACTGGAATGGTAGATATGAACTAATACAAAAAATATTTATTAGATCTATTCAATTTATCTAAATCAACTCTCACATAAATCAGTCAAGAATGTTTCTTTATCTATATGTCACATGTATGGGGTTTATGCAAGGTAAGAGTCACCAGGGGATGTTTTTTCCCTGCTCACAATATCATGCTTACTTTTGCAATTCTTAATGACAGGAAATAAGTCAAAATTACACATGTGTAAGTTTCATTGACGAATCATTTGATTATTTACGTCACAATAAGATATTCAGACAATTAAGATACCGGCATTTTTAAACTTACAGAAAAGACTTGTTAGTTTTTAAAACATGAACTAGAACCATACAGCAGCAATGCAAATTGATCAGCACATTTAAGAAAAATACAACAATGTGTCACGCAGGACTGCGCACTATCTCCAGCTCGAATGTGAGGCCTAAATGATATCCAGGAATTGAAGTAAAAGGAAGGACACAACATAGTGCACACTTTGAGAATCTGCTATCAACGCTTCATTACTCACAGAAAACAAGGAAAACGCGTACGGGCTACTAGAGATCATTACAGAAGAAAACAAAGAACAAACAAAAGATAGAAATAATGGACATCACTTTGAAGCTGTAATTCTCAGAATTCTACTTGTCATCAGTGAAGCTTAACCCAAAATAACCTGACCAGGAACTTTTGTCTCATGTGATGGAAAGAACAGCATCAAACTCTCATCAAGAATAGTTATTGACAGAAAAAAATGAGCGTCTATATATAATGAAAACTAAGTCTTTGAATTAAGTGCATATCCAGTTAGACAATAAAAGACCTCTTCAATCCTATATCGATCCTATCCTAATGTAAAGGTGCAAGACTTGAATAATCTGCCAAAGACACATACGGGACTACAGTCAACATGACTCTTGATAATGATATTTTGATTCTCATGTAAATCAAAGAGATTTAGTTTTGACGCTCATGCTAATATAGCATTCATAGGCAAGTTTGGGTATATCAAACACCTCTTTCGGGCATATGATAGAAAGAGCGAAACTGAAACATCTCATAGCATTTAGAATGATGGAATAAAAAACATCAGCGTTAGATAACGAGACTCTTCTTTTTCTTTTCATTTCATTGTTCTTAGCTCTCATTAAAGCGAAATACTTACATAATCCTCACATGGGAACGATTTGAACCTGCAATTTGAGTTAATTGATTCTATGAAGATCGCATGAGCACGGCCATGGCTGCAGGCCAACCCTTTTCCGGCACTTGATAACAATGAAATATCCGTTTGTCCTGTCGAAAAAAAAGGTCAACAGAACATCATTTTGAAAGTAGATGATAGTATCCCAATGATATATCGGTAATAAAGACAAGAACATTCTTTTGCCCAAGCCTCCCTCCCTTTTTTTCGTCACCAAATATAATTGGCTGTCTTGACAACTTACCAAGCGAGAGCAGTCGCAGAAGGCTGAATCTTCTAGTGTTGTAACCATTTTCGTGATCGAAAGTTTTCGTAAATCAATGTAATTACTTATTTCTTACCATCAGAAAAACCGTCTGCTATTGCTAGCTACATGCGCATAGGAGTAGTTCGACACATACTGAGAAAGAAACGGTTCATCGATTATTTCTACTTATTCCATCAACCCATTGGGCTTTTAATAGGTTTGAGTATTGGTGCTTTTCTTTCTATACCTTTTCTTTGACCTATTTGTCATTTAAACAATAAAAGGCCTACGCGGAAACATAGCAACTGCCCGGGATTCTCATGAACTTTGTTTGAAAGGTTTAAACCGCACATACTCGATGGTTATTACCATTCTGTACCATAAAGCTTGGACGACTTGCATAAGACTATCTGTCATTATAATTATTGTTATGGGCGGCCTTTTGACACACACATACAGAGAAAAAGAAAAATTATTAAAAAAAATTGTAAGATTCATGACCGACTGTGAAACATAATTCTCAGGACTGAACGTAAGCTATAAGTATCTAACAAACATTATAGAACAAGACCACATATTTTTCAATTTACTTGGACTAATCTGGGCATTGTAAGACGAACAAAATTAAAGCTGTATAAAAAATTCAGTCTAAGTCTAAGTCATTCCAAGTACAGTTTTGAACTACATCTATAGTAAAAATTAACGTCAACCAAAATATGATTCGGTTCTATTGAAATAAAATTATCGAACCTCTCATAGCGTATCATGCTTAGCCTACATGTTCGTAGTTTCTGGTCAACTATGCCGATGATTCAACTACGCTTTTAACTGTATATGGTTAGGTTTCTACCTGTAAAAAATCACTTAATAAATCAGGAACTGGCTGGAGCTGTACTAACCTCTTAGAGACTTTATAATGCCACCGATAAGCCCTTTGAACCCATCTTCACAACCCTTTTGATTCGCTCCACCATTGACATAGAAATCAATATGGCCGCTTTGTTGAGCAAGACCGAAACCAACTGTATTGGCAAAATCACGACCATCAGTGTGAATCACGTCCACAAATTGTGCATCAGCCGGATCCAATCGTATCACGAAAGGAATATGTTGGAAGTTCGGTTCCGCAGGATCGAGACCTGAAACAATGAAGTAAAACAAGAAACCGATGTAACGTAGCGTGATCTTGGCAATTTTAGCAGCGTTAAGTATCAACCCCTTTCCGTCGAGGATGACCCACTATACTTTTACACTCACATGCTTTGGGGATTTGGGGTTTTCAAATACTCAGCGTAAAACTGGTTTTCTAAAGAGTTTTATTCAGCAAGATATTAAGCACTTACAGTTTTCCTTAATCTGAAAAGAGCGTTTATGTATGTTATTATATAATTTCCGAAGGATATTTATTAAGTCTCTATGTGTCTTTGCCGAAATTTAACACATTTATTGAAAGGTATATGAAGTTCATATATAACATTTGTATTACATACTCGGTTTCCCTTGCCATTTTTTTTTTACCATTAATTACAAAAAAAAAAAAATATTACAGCCCAACAAATCATTGACTCACTGTGAGTAAAACGTGTGAGTCTTATCGACTAATTCAATGGTTTTTTAATGTGAAACTTTCCCGAACTGTTATAATTATAGCTAACACCACGGTGGGACTTAGCTTTCTTAACCTTTCTGAGGCAATTGCTTTTCTTTCTGTTTTGCTAGTTGAAGTTATTGAGCACTTTCAGCAAAAAAAGTTTTAACTTTTGGACATTCGTGTGATGTCTGATTAGTACATGTAGAACCTGAGTTTCCTGAATCTTGTCTCCTTAACAGTGAGTGACATTTAAAATTTATGTATTATCTAATTATGTTTGAAATTCACACACAAAAAAAGCCATCAATCTCATCAAGGAATAAAAAAAAAATCAACATTGCACACAATAACAGCCGCCTGTCCACAGTCTGTGGTCAACAAGCTCTGATGAGAAGAAAGTCCTTTAAACCGCACGCATCGCAATTGTTCAGGAAGAAGGATGCTGCGAAACCGCAGAAGCAAAAGCTAAAAGACTGTAGAGAAAGTTCGATCAGCCTAGCTGTTGAGAGAGATACGGACCGGTATTCAAAGAAAAATAGAAATTTCTTTAAAATATTGAAAAAGGAAAAGAGTAAATGAATTAAAAAAAACAAACAAACCAAAGACATTGAACAGTTTTGCTAAAAGTTTGTAATAATTTTTAAATGTTACGTTACTTCCCACCATTATTTCAGGTAAAAATTGGCTTTTATTAATTTATTTCGTTGAAAATTTTACTTACTCAGAGAAATCTATATATGAAAGGCAACGCTAGTATTTTCAGACTCGGCTCACCATAGAAATTCTTAAAGAGACCTCGTGTCTGCAAAGCTTTTGCTTTTACATGTACATGATTATGTATTGATATATATTAATAGCAATACTCGCTTTATCAATGAACCCTTATCTAAAGCACAGTTCCATGTTTTTTTAACAAGAAATCGAGAAAGGTATGTTTAAAATAAAGCAACTTAAGACCCTACAGTAGCGAACAATCACAAACTAGTGCCAAACTTAAGTTTTTGAGTAAAGTTACAAAAAAAAAGTTATATTAACACAGAGCACAAGCTTCTTGTCACAGAGCTATTTGAAAATGATTTTCAATCGATCGGTTTACAAAAATAAGGCCAGAACGGAGGCTGCATTGAATCACGTTAGACTATTAAATTTTACAATCAAGTAACTAAGAGAAATCTTTTAGTGGCACTCAGCACGATTAATTACAGTATCCTCTTAATGCGTTGAATTCAATCTTTTAGTGTACAAAGTTTTGACATGGCTGAAACATTATTTGTCCAATCGACAACAAAAAGTTGTAACCGATGCTCGTTAACACTATAACTTGATCTGATCACTCTTATAATTATCTTTCATATGCGTGTATGACATTGAATTTTACAAGTCCATCCCACCACATCAGAACTTCTTGAATTGTTGTTTAAACATCAATTATGTTTCAGTTTCTCTCTTTCCATCAAGGACCCTTATGTCTGTAAACAGTGTTAATGAATAGAGAAAAGTACTGAGAATGTGCTTTTTGGAACACCATTAAGACTTGGGTAATTTGATTAAAAGAAAGTAAACATCAATTGTGAGGAGATTCCTTTATTAAACAATTTGAGGAGTTATTATTAATTAAAAAAAAATCTAAACTCGGAAACAATTGTAAATGTCATACTTCTGAAAAGCGTACTACCTAGATAGAGGAAATAATTCAACTGATTACTATCAACAATAAAGACGACACTAAC
This sequence comes from Elysia crispata, assembly GCA_033675545.1. Classification (NCBI taxonomy): domain Eukaryota; kingdom Metazoa; phylum Mollusca; class Gastropoda; family Plakobranchidae; genus Elysia; species Elysia crispata. Next base: position 42,072 of record JAWDGP010004170.1, read on the forward strand.
AACTGGTTCTGGGTTATTTTTTCTTAAAAATTTTTGTCTCCAAAGTTGATGACTGAAAACGTTATTAAAAGGCAGGCACGTGGAAAAGATAAGAAAAATCAAAACCATGGAACCAGACACATGCACAGAAAAGTTTTTGTCCTATCATGTGCAAATACTTCAATTATATGGCTTTCAATAAAATTAAAAAGAGATTACACTATCGCCATACTTACATATCAAAGTTTAAAAAACCCACTACTTGCAATTTACGTATAAAACATTCAATTTGTTTATAAGCTTGAACAAAGTCTGTTCGGAGATAAAGCTGCTTTTATCCGAAACGAGTCCAGCTAAAAAATTCAAAAAATGGTCTTTTAATTTCACTAGTTCAGACACGTGGAACAGCTTGCTGCAGTCGTTTAATTATAATGAGGATTTTCACTTTTTAAATATAGATCCAAATCGCGTTTTTCATGCGCCCAATTATGGTTTCTGTGCCACTTTAAGGTAGTACTGAATTTTAAAAATTCTTAAACACAATAATGGTTTATACATATACATATATATTACATATATATAAATATGCATTAATATATACGTATATATATTATATATATATATCTATCTATCTATCTATCTATCTATATATCCATCTATCTTTTTATCTCTCTCTCTTTTATATATATATATATATATATATATATATATATATATCCATTGAACCGCAACAGACTCTCTCCCTCTTTACAGTAGGTTGAAGAGCTTAGGTTCTAAATTTTAGGACTGCTCCAACTTGCCTGTGCTCAATGCTTGGATAAGGCATTTGTACTCTAAGAGAACGAATTTTGACTGAAAAGTGTCTTGGTGTTTCTTTACTTTCTTCAGAGCATGGCTGATTGCTGAAGCATTGAAACTGTATATGTAAAAAAAAAAAAAAACAGGGGGGAAGGGGTCGGGGAGGGGTGAGACTCAAAGAGGATATGCTTACGAGTTAATCCGAAACTGACTATACCAGAAACATAGCGTGCTTGACATACACCTTCTTGTTGAATAATAATAGACACCGGACTGAACTTACCTGTAATGCGCCCTATTTTGTCTCCCAGGAGAGTTCCAGCGTAGCCAGAAACGTGCGCACCTAGAGAATGACCAATCAAGTGAACATCCTCCAACTGTAAACCAGCGATCCTTTGAAGCAATTTCAGCAAGACCTTGATCTGAGTTGCTACCATTCGAACGTTTGCTGATGCCTCAGGGTAACTTGATAGTCTGGCTCCCTTATGCCAGTGAACTACAATCACGTTATAGTCTCCCTGGGGTTTTAGTCAATTAAGAAACTCACTGGATTTATACGCTAGAAACATTAGAACTAAAAGGCATATATATCAATGGACATATATCATTTCCTATATCTTTACTTCACACGTAAAGTACAGTTTCAGCTTTTAGTAGATTTTATAAATAACTATGCGGCCAGAGTCAAATTGCTACCCTCATTATTATCGCTTTTATTATTATTATTATTATTATTATTATTATTATTATTATTATTATTATTATTATTATTATTATTATTATTATTATTATTATTATTATTATTATTATTATTATTATTATTATTATTGTTGTTGTTGTTGTTGTTGTTGTTGTTGTTGTTGTTGTTGTTGTTGTCGTTGTTGTTGTTGTTTGAGAGAGAGAAAGAGAAAGAAAGAGAGAGACAGAGAGAGAAAGAGAGAGAGAGAGAGAGAGAGAGAGAGAGAGAGAGAGAGAGAGAGAGAGAGAGAGAGAGAGAGAGAGAGAGAGGAAGAAAGGAAGAGAAAAAAGGATATGTGAGAAAGATCGACCTACGAAAATTGGTCTAAAATTTGAAGTGAAAAAGGAAATTATAGAATTGATGCATGAACAATTTAATCTTTGAAAGGAACATATGTTTTCAACAACAACAAAAAAAGCAAAACAAAAAGAAATCCCATTCCTTACTATTTGTAATGTCACTTGTCTATACTGATTAAGCCAATTCTTAGGCGAAACGTTTAAATGTAATTTTGAATTTTGTACTTTTTGCCCATCTTAGTCCAAGTCGTGTGATTGTTTACACCTTAAGTTCGCAGTAGGAGTAGTAATAGTTGTAGTAGTAACAGCAGCAGTAGTTGTAGTAGTAGTAGTAGTAGTAGCAGTAGTAGTAGTAGTAGAAGTAGTAGTAGTAGTAGTAGTAGTAGTAGTAGTAGCAGTAGTAGTAGTAGTAGAAGTAGTAGCAGTAGTTGTAAAAGTAGTAGTTGATCATGATAGCATAGACTTGTATTTATCAAGAGCGCAAAATGAGTGGCTGAAACGAATGAATTACAATTTAGAATGATCCATTGTTAAACCCCAATGGCTCAATGAGAAAATTTTTTTTGCTGAGAATATTTATTTGACCATGGCTGGCTCATGAACAATTTTTGGTTGATGTTATTGGATTTTTGCTCTGTTAAGGGTTTGCAGTGGTGGTCTTTCACAAAAAACAAAATAATAATAACTAAAATAATTAGAGGTGATTGATTGAGTTCAACTTTATGTGAAAGTTTTTTGCCTTTCTAGAACTAATTTAGGTCGACTTTTCATAATATTTCTCTAAGAACGATTACAAAAACCTACTTCTTAAGCTTACTTTTGGACAGTGAAGCTGAAGATTTTGTCAAGTTATTCCATAACATCGTCCAATAGCACACAAACTATTAGTTTACTCGAGAAAAGTTATTGCAAATTAAATATGAAAAAGAAAAAGTATAACGTCACTTACGATCAGCAATCTGAGAACAAATGGAGTAAATCTTCATCATCTATGACTCTCAATAAATTAGTTCGGTTGCAATCATTTAGAGTAAGGTTTATCTAAGTCAATTGATAATTATGAATTGTTTAGAAACAGTAAGTTAGTATCACTAAGGGAAAAGTAGCATCATGACTTTCTATCCCTACTGCAGCTGATGTAGACGCGTTACGAAATATCTCTGTTACAGTCGCCATACAGGGCCTTACTATAGGAACTTTTAAAGGCTATTCAGCTTTATCTGCCGAGGATATTTTAGCTGTGCAGTATGGTGTTTTGCTTAAACCAATGCTTTTTATCATTTTGATATTGGAGCTCACTATTATTATTAATTTAAAAAAAGGTCCAATTCAAAACTTTCTTTGTTGAATGTAAATTTTTTTTTGTTAAACTGTACGTATCTTTGTTGACATCAAAACATTTAAAGTCCAATATCACCTACTTCACAACTCATTAGTTTATAAATAATTACTTTTTAATCACAGGTGATTATCCAAATATTAGTGTAAATGTTACATATTTCCATGATTCTATTTTAAATATTGCTTCTCCTGATCAGCTGGCTACCGAATATATTTTCATTTATAAATGATAGAGAAATATACTAACACAAATAGCCAGTATGTTATAATGTTTCATTATTACCTGTTTCAAAAAAGCTCTTCTCATGTCTATGATCCATTGTGACCGCTCACTGTTGTTTAGACCATGGATGATAACTTTGGTTGGACGGTCGCTACGAAAGTTGGACTTCGTGATGGAGACCGGCTGAGTGTACACAAGACTTGTCGGTACTTCTGTCTTTTCCCAGGTGTACAGATGAAACTTTGTTCCCAATTCCAGAGGATTCGATGGCAACGCGTGGTCAGCATTGTTGAATGGAGCGTCATTGTTGAAACAGCCAACCACGGGATAACACACTTCTTTTCCAGACACAAGGCTTACTGCTGTCATAGCTAACGAAGAAGAAAGAGAATTAAGGGGAAAACTTTGTTTTTTTTCCTAACAGTTTCGTTTCCATGATTGGTGTTACATCGAGACTTAGAATAGAAAGAGCAAATTTACATGTACATTTTCAAATCAAAGTCTGCCAAACTCTAGTTCCTACGATTCTAAATACCGCAGTAAACGACGCCTTATATTTCATGCAACCGTCTGTTTAAAGAAAATATTCGAAAGCCTGTTGTTAAATTTCTTAAATGGTTAAGAGAATTTGTTGATGATTACTCTGACAAATTTTTTAAATGGTAAGAGAATTTGTTGATGATTACTCTGACTTGAAGGTATTGAAATCAAGATATGCAGAGAGTAACATCGCAATACCTCATCTTCCCCCATACTTTGAATTAATACTTAAATTTTGTCTCTAGTTTGATCACTACAAAATTTGACGCAATGAGATAATATTGGAGATCTGCTCAGTATGAGGTATTAACATTTGGCATAAAAAACTAGTATTACCGGTACCGGTACTCTTAATCTCATATTTATGCGTCCAAGAACGCTTCCAGGTATTGTTTTAATGCTGTTGATTAAAAAATACAAAAATAGAAGTCCTATATTTAAGATAATATCTTTTTTTCAGACTGAATAATTATTTACCGCATATTTTTTTAAATTAGAGGAGTCGATTGTCCTTTTGGTAGCTCCCGAAAACCCAAAATAATTATTTTTGTGAGAAAAATATGTTATTACTCTTTTCTTTAGTCAGGTCCGCAAAGTTTTCTGCGGAACCTTAAAAGAAGTAAGAAAAGTTATCTAATATTGTAAAATCCTAATCTATTTATATATCCTTTGAAATCCTCATTGTTATCTAAGTTCAAATAAGATGAATTTTCATAAGGCATTGTACATCATTACACTTTTCATGTGAATCTATAGCGCTGACTTTGTAAATAAAAAATAGCTTTTCTACGACGTTCAATAAAGCATTTAGCATGGTTTGCGATACATCTTGAAATTTCCAACGATTTTATTGGCCAAAATGGGCTTTGGAAGGATTTTTTGATAGCTTGGGAAAGTACACAAACAGCAGTTTTCCATTATCAAAGGCATTCACTTATTTTAGTAAACGACATTAACAAGTAAGTGCATTTTTTTTCTGCTAAATTCAAGTTGAAAACAAAATTTTTAATGAGTGGATGAAAAACAAAAATCTGATCTTAGTAATTTCAGCTTCATTTAATGCAACTCTGAAGATTTTCAAATACTAACATTATTAACGTCTGTACGAATCGGCCATACAGTCGTAATCTTGTTTTATTAACTGGTCTGAAATTCTCAAGGATTTATTTTGGTCCTTTTGGTTAAAAACTATGAACATAATTATGGGCATGGATTTGGAGTTTAGTTACCGCTACGGTAGTTTTAGACCAACCATGATTGTTCATATTTTAAAGAATAAATTGGAAATATTTCTAAGTTAAACCTATATTATCACTAATACGTCATCTCATAAAATTTGATAGTTCTCTTTAGATATGCTTTTTATTAGGGTCTTAAAAATCCACAATTTAGCAAAGGTTTCCCTAAAACGCGATAGACAATTTGTGAAACTCTTCGTTTTCTATATCTTAAAATTTACTCTTTTTTTTGCAAACTAAACATATTCAATGAATAGAACACATGGGTGTAAGTTAAAAATTATTTCTGCATGCACTAACAAACATAGGTTAGTGATCTTAAAGTTGAAACATTATGCAGTTATCCCATCAACCTAATTAGACTTATTTTATACGGCACTAAAACGAAATGTAATAGAACAAGACTTCGCAAGACATTCGAGAGACTTAAATATTCTGGATTAACCCTGTGAAAGTGAGATATGAATGAAAACTTAAGAAAAGCAACATTTAATGAAGTATATGGTGCAATTTAAAAAGTAAAGTATATGATTTGTTTCTAATAAAAAGACTCTGAGAGACGCGCATCACCGTTTAAGCTATAGCAGTAACCTGTTCAAACAACAGACTGTCAAACATGTTTTGGTGTTTCAAACGTGTGCTTTCAAGATTCAGTTTATAGGCAAAGTAAAACTATTTTCAGAAACAAGTGAGAAAATGTAACTGTCATTACAAGTGATTTTTTTTTTTGCGTCAAATTAATCCAGTCGTATCCATTTACAGCAATTAACAATGAGGAGATGTTACCTGCCAAATTAAGAAGAACAGTGAAGGTCATTTCTATAGCCATTGTGGAGATCTCAGGATGAGCCAGATCAGAAACACTTGAAAACCAACCAATCATGCGCAAATCTGTCGCTCCTCTGAAAGTTTGGACTGGAAATCTTTGAAAACTACGCAAGTCTTTTGATAAGATACGAGTGATCGACATACTGGAGTTACTTTAATTTTTTTACACCATTAAATATGACCAATTGCCTTGTTATTTTTTTCCTATTCACAAGCTTCTTTTTTTGTGAATGTCCAAAGAAAAAATAATCTTAAAAGAAACTTGATAGAATTTTTTTTTGTCTTTATGTCTTTCTCGTAATGTTGCATATTCTACAAACATCTTATAATTTATTCTTCTTATCTACAGTTTAGTTCCTTAAGTAGTCTTAGACATTCGTCTAAAGCCCCTATCCTTTCTTTCTCTCTCTGCTTTTGTCTATCTGTCTGTGTGTCTTTCTCTTTCTCTGTCTCTCTCTCTGTCTCTGTCTGTCTGTCTGTCTCTCTCTCTCTCTATATATATATTATCTACTCGATATATACATACATATATATATATATATATGTATATGTATATATATATATGTATATATATATATATTTAATCTACATGCTTTTTTGGATCGCAATGTTCTCACAAACTGCAAAACTGTCACAGGTCGAACTTTGTAGAAGTTTATATCAATACAGTCTAAATTACCTTTAAGCTATCAGTCGTTGCAAAATCTTTAATCTATGATCATTTTTTTAAATTGTGTCGACGTGTTTAACCTGAAATGGAAGTTTTTCATTATTAATGGTTGCAAATAGATAGGACCGCTTTTCTCTTTCACGCTTTTACACGGCGACACTTTTTGATGCAAAAAAGCTTCCTTTCTGTTTTGTTTGTCATGACGGTTAACCCCTCACTGGGCATTTAGGCCGATAAAGCTAATCTGGATCTAGATGTAGCTTAGATCTAAATTTAACCTTATTTAGAATCCACAACAAGACCAAATGGACATACGATTTTGAACACTCGTAGAGATACGTTGCTTAGATCTTAATTAAGCCTGCTTCAGAATCTACATCTAGACAGTCAGCATTTTAAAACTAATACCATTGGTTATCTTACCTAGGTGGTGCAAGATAGTTTGATATATTACGCCGTATATTTCACTTGGGGTCGTTTACCCCTAGACAAAGACGATCAAGATGGAGATAAGAAGATGAAGAGGGTCTTCCACAAAATATGTTAAAAGCACTTCGCTATGAACCTGACAATTTAACCCCCCTCCCCCCCATTTTTTTTTTACCGGTTATCTCAGCACACAAGTTTCCTGGAAAAAAACTTCAATGTGCTATAACAATGAAAGAGATGAGTCACAGCCCTTACCACCTCTCCCTCCACCCCTTTCCGATCTTTTTTCTGGATCATTACATAATTCGAAGCACTTTTTAGAGAATATAAGAAATACTATGCAGTATTTAATTAAATTCATTAAGATGCAACGAGGTAACTGTTTAAGGTTGGAATCCACAATTTAGAATACAAATAAAAGTGTGTCACCTACTTGGTTCCCTGCAGCTGAATCTTCAAACTCCTTCGTATCTTCAAATATATTTTTGGACGATGAAGACTACATTGAAAGGCGTAACAGTATAACTCACGACCTTAAGACACATCCTTCTGAATCTTCAAGGGGTGTTGGGACAACACCGTAAGTATATCAAATACATTTAGTGCGCATAATTATGAATTTGCGGCTATCCTAAACCTTCAGGACTATACTATTGTTATAAATGAAGAGGCTAGACCTGGTGGAAATACTCGCACACACATACACCAGGCCACAATCAAAAGAAGTTCCGTTCTTTTGCCCAACGAATCCACAGGTCATCATGATATCGTAGTTGTACTTATTAGACGCCTACGCTAAAGTGGAAAACGAAAGACTGCAATCTTTAAGGAAGAAATAGCAACGATTATCAAACCACAAGAGATACTGTTGTGTTTAATGGTGGTGACCCAACACATGTTGGTCAGCAGATAATTTTTGCATGCGACGCACTGTGTTGGGCTCGGATCTCTTTGTCACAGTTACAACCAACCCAAAATCGGAAGGAGATTACTGACAACCTATATAAAAGCTTGATGCTTGGGTCCTGTGCACATTCTGATGCAGCTTTTTCATAATTCAAAAATTGATCCCTGCATGATAGATGACACAATCAGTGCCGAAATAACCGACGAAGATCGAGACCCGGAGCTTTATGAAATGGTCATTTCCCATATGGTTCATGGCTCTTTGGCCTTTTTTTTTTTACTGCACCTTGCATGAAAAATGGAAACTGCCTAAAGACTTTGCGCAAAATACGGAAATGGGAATAGACAGCTATCCAAAATGCAAGCGTAGCGATGCTCAAAGCGGAGGCAATACTGAGGTGAAAAAAGTTGCTGGAGAAGAAGTTACAATTGACAACAGCTGGATCGTACCAATTGAACAGTCATGGAATGTTGAGTTATGCGCCTCTATTAAATGCATCAAATACGTTTTAAAGCGTGTGCATAAAGGAGCAGATCGGGCAACATTTCGCATTCAACGAGAAGGTAGGATTGATGAGAATTCCAATTTTATCATTTCAAGACACATTGGAAATGCAAAAGCTACTTGGCGCATTTTTTAATTGCCACTCACTGAACGATTTTCTGCAGTCGTGCATTTGCAAATACACCTAGAAAGTTTTCAAAGAGTATATTTCAAAAAAATCTACAGCCCAGCAAGTTGCAAACGCTGAGCCACCAACACTGACTAGCTTTTTCGACCTGTGTGCCACAGTTGATTCAGCAAGAACAAATTGTGTATGCGGACATTCCAAATGTGGAATGCATCAGCTAAGACTTGGAAAAGAAGCAAATGTGGAAGAGAAGTAGAGGCAGGCTTGTATGGGATTTCAATCATAGGTCGCATATACACAATTAAACCAAAACAGGGGGATTGTTTTCACCTGCGTTCACTTCTGTTGTCAGCCCGGGAACCTTCGTCCTTTGAAATGCTATAAACATACCAAAAGCACTGAGGGGCATGTCTCGCCCGTGGTCTTTTGGAAGAGGACAATATGCACCCCTAACTATAAAGACGCTTCTGTGAGCCACAGTCCACAGATTTTCAAAAACCTATTTGCCATTCTTTTAACTTAGACATCTCCGTCCAATCTAGCAGATCTTTGGCAAGAGTTTCAACATGAAATGAGTGAAGATTTCATACACGTACTACAACTTACTGAAGAAGCTGTATATAACATGGCTCTTCTAAATAAGAAGAGTTTATTTCTACAATTGATGCAACATCATTGGAAACTTATGGTTTACCTTTGCCAACAAGAGATGCAAATGGAAGAGTGGGCCAAGAATATTCAAAAATAAACAGACTATTGCCATGGAGACCAGCAACGCAGGGCTGAATCTAATTTGCAACACTTGACCACAGAACAAGCTCACATTTATCATGACGTTATAAAGAAGCTTGACGATGATCGAGGCGGCTTTTGTTTTTTGGATGCCCAGGTGGCCGAGAAAAGACATTTCTAATTGTAACCCTTTTGACTTTAAAACGTGCGCAAAGTAAAATCGCCATCGCTACAGCAAGCTTAGGACTAACAGCCACCCTTCTTTCAGGAGGAAAAACTTTACAAAACGCCTTCATAGTACCACTGAACATCATAAATACGGAGATGTCTGTGTGCACGATTAAAAAAGGTACAACTCTGCTACGAGTACTTCAAGAGCCACCTCTTTTAATTGTTGATGAAGCAACACTTCTTCATGGAAAAATTAGTTGAGACTGTAGATCGAACGCTTCGAGACATTCGATCATCAATAGAAGTGATAAGAACGCTATTGACGCTTTTTTGTAGAAATTTCGATCAAATTCTACCTGTTATCAAATAAGGAACAAGAGCAAATAATGTCAACGTCTGTTTAAAATCATCCCGTCTGTGGAGCTCAGTTAAAAAAATATAAGCTGACCACGAACATGCTAGTGGCGCTACATGCAGCCGCAGATGCTAGGGCTTTCGCAGATTTAAGTCCTGAGACTTGGCAATGGTGAGACAGCAGCTGTATTTCCACCAGTCTCTATTTCTCTTCATAGCCTCGGAACACTTGCAGAGAATATCAATACCCTTTTGAATACAGTATACTCTAAAATTAAGTTCAAGTAGGTGGATCATACTTGGCTCATGTAAAAAGCAATTGCTACACCTCATAATGACAGTGTGAGTCAAATGAATAAACTTTTATCTTAAAACAATAGCTTCAACGACACATACATATACCGCAAGCAATACAGTTGGAGATGAATAGCAAGCCATCGAGGTTCCTGCTGAATTGTTAAACTCAATAGAAGTATCAGGACTTCCATGACATATTTTAAAGCTGAAGTATGATATGCCAGTGATGTTGCTTCGGCCAATGAAACCACCAGAACTGATGAATGGCACCAGATGCATCGTCCGTAGCTGAAATAGAAACATCGTCGAAGTACAAGTAGCTATAGGGTCCCATTCAGGGCAGCGTCATTTGGTACCCAGAATGCCACTTACGCCGTCAAATGCAACATTCTCATTTCTATCTGAAAGAAAATAGTTTCCTCTGCGATCTTGGTTTGCAATGACTATCAACAAGGCCCAAGCCCATACACTATCATGCGACAGCCCATTTTCGCGCACGGAATGCTTTATGTAGCCCTATCTAAAACCGGAAGAGAGGACTCAAAATCCACACTGTCAAATGATGAACAAGCTCGGAATGTGGTCTACACAGAAGTCCTATTGAGAAACATTCCCTCATTTTCAAGGAGGTGGGTATAGTATATTTCTGATCATATTCAATTTGTTCATTGAAAAGGTATATACAGCTAGTTTACTATAATATTATAATTAGGACAGTCACGCCCATTTTAGCCCACAAATAATATAAGAAAAGCCTATTAGAAACAAATGCAAAACTTAAATGTTAAATGTTATAAAATAAAAAAGAACCCAATGATTTGGTCGTCTATTCTTCAACGCAAATATATAAGAGACTAAATCTTGAACATGCATACAAAAGACTGTTTTTTTAAACCTTAGCAGTACAAGCATACTGCCATGCATAAAAAAAAACAAACAAAAACAAAGCAAAAAAACAAAACAAAAAACAAACTAACTCTCTTCTTGATTGACTGAATCAACCTCTTGATTTTATCCAGTAATATTTTTGTCGCATTCTCTGTACACCAGCCGATAATTAGATGCTTTGCCTTGATGACAGTGACGAGCGGTACCTAGTGCACTGGCGCAACTAAGACGATCTAGCCAGGCTCCTAAATTTACTACTTCAATTCTGGATTTTGTCGTAAAACAATTAAAAAAAACAACAACCTTGAAATGTTGACTTATCGATGGAAATCCGTAAAATAAATTCCCAGACTAGTGACATAATGCTTTTTCCATAAAAAAAAAAAAGAATCAGATATTGAAGTCTTTTTTTCCTTAAATTATAGTAAAATGAGAATGCAGAAGTGCTGGGGCCCACTGCTGGATAACTTTCACAGTAGGTGCCTAGATGTATTGGAGTCTTAAAGGTATCTTTTAAAACTCGGAGCCTACAGACACTAAAGTACCGAATTGCTTGGGTCTTATTTTATTTATTCTCAAATATTTGAAGGTAGGCCTTATCATCAACAATTCATGGAAGAAAATATTCTAAACTAAAAGCTCATTGAGAAATTTAAATGCATTCCAATAAGCTTGTATTTAAGCTCTAGACAGAGATCTCGTCTCCTAATTAGTTTTAACGATTGGTATGTATCCAATAAGCTCCTTTTTTTACGGGGGTGAATCGTTTACACAAAAAATTCTCTCAGATAGTTTCAAACTCCACTGAAATAAGAATTGAATTACTTGGTCTATAGCACCGGTGGTCGTGGGGTTAGAATGTCCGCCTTGATATCCACATGAACATTCTTTGCAGTTTCAACCCCCATACAGTCAATGGATGAGATTACGATCTTATCTCCTAAATTCTGCTCTCTATTGGAGGCTGGCTTGATATTCAGTATAGGCATCCAAATTATGGCCATGTTGTGAATGGGCTATATCAAACAAATAAACAAAAAAAAAAAAAAAAAAAGCAAGCTTGAGAGTTGATGACGTATCACACCTAAGTTCTCCGCCTGCAACATTATATGAGGAAATTTCTCTACTCTGGATCTAATCTGCGACATTTCAGGATTTTTCTCTATTCTGGATCTAATCTGCGATATTTCAGGATTTTTCTCTATTCTTTATCTCAGTTCCAGTTATTTGCTTCTTCCTGAGCGAATCCAGCAATCCTAATTTCCTTAATTATATTAGGTTGGTTGTCATCTAAGTCTCTTTTGCCAATTGAATCTCTGTATGTGGTCTTCATTTTACCTTATTTTCTTATTGATAAAAAATGTCTGGCATTGCTATCATGTTTAATATAGAAGTGTTATATCGATATTTAGCTTTTTCCTCTCACTTCTTGAGGATAAAGTGCAAACTGTAGTAGGTTTAACTAAGTCTAGGAATTTCATATCTTAACATTCCGCTAAACTTTTGTCTTCTTTAAACACCGCTTTGACGGACTGGGAAACACCCTGGCGGTTAGAGAATTTATCTATTAGAATTATATGTAATAAAGTTTGCCTCAGGAGTCCTTATTTTTTACCTGTTTTCTGGAAAACACGAACTTCGTATGGCATGTAAGTCTTTCTTCATATCTTCAAATAACCATTGTCCGTAAATTGCGGCGATTTTTTATATGCAGTAAAAAGAATGGCCGCCAGATTTGTTTTAGTAAAAAAAATGTTATATGCAGTAAAAAGAATGGCCGCCAGATTTGTTTTAGTGAAAAGAAAACCACATCGATCACCGTTGCCTGATTATTTTTATTTTTTTGTTTTGTTTTGAAAGACCTCGTAAATCATACATTCGTACTGAAAAAACACAATAGTTACTAAAATCTAGCTCTATACATACTAATGTAAAAATGCGTCTATAGTTTACCTAACCTATGAATGTAGACGACAAAGATGCGAAATTAAAGAAGCGACGATGTGTTAAGCACCCTGCCAATTTTGAAAACTCAGAGAGACAGAGAGCGGGAGAGAGAGACAAAGACAGAGACAGAGAGAGACACAGAGAGAGAAAAACAGAGAGGGTGGGAGAGAGAGAAGAGAAAGACAGCAAAAGAGAGAGAGAGAGAGAGAGAGAGAGAGAGAGAGAGAGAGAGAGAGAGAGAGAGAGAGAGAGAGAGAGAGAGAGAGAGAGAGAGAGAGAGAGAGAGAGAGAGAGAGAGAGAGAGAGAGAGAGAGAAGCGCTGAATCATCAGAATTTTTTTAGATACTATACCATAACATTGCTAATGGTCTTTGATTGGGATCATAATGATTTTGAAATAAAGGTTAAAGTATATTAAAGTATGACAGGAGGAGATGATCACAGTTGATAAAACTGGGCTTCTATGAGGGAAAAAGGAGTCTGATAAAACTCTGTATTGAGAGAGATAACATGGTAAATGATAATACATCAATCTTTGATGACATCATGATAAATTGGCAACAAATGTATACTTTTCACCTTTCGGCTACTAGTAAACATATGACTGACGGGGATTTATTGTCAATGCTTTTGTTTATTGAGCTCAGCGAAGCAATGACATCATTCACGCTTTGATAAAGACAGATTATAATGTCACGTTGACGTTATCAAACAAAGACAAAAATGGTTCCAGTCATGGCCATTGCATTTACGTTTTTTGCTCAGAAGTATTGTTCTGGGTGAGACCTACTCAAAGCCTTGTTCTTGCGTCTCATTGTACTAACTAAAAGTGGAAATATTACAAGTAATGCAGATGCTCTCTTGTGTGGGGTGACGATTTATCTGCCACTTCTGTTTGACGTCTGGTCAAATTCTTTGACCATTTAATAAACCTAGTTTATCGGAAGACTAACAAAACACATCAGTAAACACAGATGTACTCATCACCACAACAATTCTTCTCTTTTATCGGAACCTTAAGTTTTAGTAATGAAGCGTAGAATTGAATTTTCTCTGTCTTTTGTTTCAATACCAAGTGCCAGATAGCTTTTAAAAAAATCAATTGAAAGGAAAAATTAAATGGGATTAATGAAAATATGATATGGAGAACATAGGGACAATCGTTGGTTTAAAGAAGTACCTAGCGTTTAGTAATGCTTTTTTTTTTAGATGTGACTTAACTTTAAGAATGTTTGGTCGTCTGGTGGAATCTTTGTCTTTGAAGAAACTAAGAGGTAAAGAAGTGATATAAAATTTCGCTTGTTGTCCACTGGCTTCACACTTTTTTGATAACTTCAACGGATTATTAGATCAAAGATGGAAAATTGGTATCCCTAAGGCATCAAACTCTGCTGAAGATCGTTTGGTGTATTAATTTGTGAAGGTAACTTACTGTCAGTCAACACAATAAAGTTAAAAAAATGGATTAAAGTAACCCCAAATTCGCAGTAATTGTTTGTAGTCTTGTCCATTATTATGGATCCCGTGATGTGTAGACTCACCCATGGATATAAACCTGTGCTAAGGGTGTGTGCAAGCGCTATTGATGAAATATTTGATATATGATTTTATATTGAATAATCGATATCATAAAACTCGTTTTCTTGAAGAATATTGTTTTTGTAAAACCTAAGAAGTAAGAATATGCTCACTTTGAAAACGCAGTATATATTTTTTTTTCGATTTTTGAAATTTCCCACTTGAACTACCTCCACAAATGTTACACTAAAATGAAGCGAATTATCTCAAATTAGCATCATAGATTGTTCTCTATTTTTAATATTAAATTGCAATACAATTAACGCATACGGAGTTAGAAATATTTCCTAAATTTGTCTGAGTCAAATTTATTACATTTTTTACCGATTAAAGCAACCAGCCTTGAAGAATCTCCACGCTCAAAAGACCCTAGTATTAGCGTGCTTAGGTGCAAAAAAAAATAAAAAAAGATAATTGGAAAAAATACTGCAAGTTATATTCTTAAAGTATTCTAAATAATTTTATGTTGGACAGACAACATAGTTTTTCACTAGGTAACATAGTTCTTCCTTAAATAGCTGTAATAATTATGGAATCAAGATAGTCGTTACAAATGTCATAATTTCTGGTTTTCTATATCCACAGGTACTCAAAGCTGTAGGTAAATGCAATCAGCTATTCGTTATTAATGTTAAGCAATACTAATATTGCTCTTATAAAATGAGATAAAAGTTTAAAAGTCAACCAAAATATGGACATTTAGAGGGAGATTTTCTTTAAAATCTGGTAACACTAGGCCGAGTAATTAAAATCTTTATGAGGACCGAATAATCAGTCTTAGTTTACTATTTTGAATATTTTTTGAAAAAGTTAAACGATCGCCTTATGGAATTTCATGGGCACAAATGATAGGCCTACATCAATTCTTAACTATTTGTGAGAGCATATTTGAAATTGATAATAATCATTGATTGTATCTTTAGATATGCTGCTTTGTATCGAGACATTTGGTTTAAAAAACAAACTTGTCTGTGATGTGCAGCTTCAGAGTAAATTGAACAACCCCAAAAAATTCGTAAAAGAAGCCTAGATGTAAGCGCAGCAAGCCCAATCTCAAACATCTTCGAAGGCCAACTGCATTGATGGACATATTCAATATGTAGGTGAAAATCGAAACTTTTGTCGGGTGTTTCTTTTTTTTAACTCTGATAAAATTAAAAAAAAAATTATGAGGAAACAGGCATACTTTGTTAGCTATAGATTATCATACACTTATAAAGCAGAGCCCTGAGACTTTCAGTAGGATTCAATATACAGCACAAGAGCACAATTCACGTTTATAGTATGAGTTTGAACGGGATTGAATTATCAGATATAAATAGAGAAAATGTAGAGAAGCTTAGTATTCTTTATCCAAAGGCACAAAGTGTCTAAATTCATGTGCGAAAACAAAAGGGCAAACACACAAAATGCAACGGCTTTTTTAGTTGATTTTTTTTTATTGTAGATGCCTATTACAATCTAATGAAAAAAAATTAAAAGACCTATTTATAAAATAGATCTTAATGAAGAAAAAGTCATTAATAATAATTTGGCGTGACTTGGCTCCCCTTACTTATGTGATGCATAGCCCCTCAGGTATGTTATATTAATTTTTTGTCAAGATCTGTATGGCGGAGGCGTGTGACCAAGGGGGCTTGGGTTTACCCGCTGATGCTGCCTTCGGGGATCTGTCGCTTGAGAGTGATCACATTCGCAACATCGTTGCTCAGACTACGCAGTTGTTTTCTTGACGCCAAACTGGGTGATGCATGAAGGAAACAATAGAATTCTTGTGAAAGCTGTGTTTAAAAAGTCCAGCAAAGTTTACTATGTATATATATATATATATATATATAAACAAGGAAAAAAAATTTTAGACAAATTAAAAAAAAAAAAACTTTTCCTAGAATCATCGCTATGTCATTCCTTTGAAAACAAAAAAAACAATCTCAAAACTTCCAGCTTTGTATATAAACAAAATAAATCATTTATATATATATATATATATATATATAAATTCACATATATATATATATAACAGGCCTGTAGAGTAAGTTGTAAACAATTAAACTTATGTTTAGAGCTTTCAACCATTAGATACACTACCAGATTTCTGCACATAACCATAATGACTTGCGCAACTCTTTTCATCAGAAAGTACTTTAAATTGTAGTAAACAGCTGGTAGTTGTGAATAAAAAATCGTAGTATTGCGGTAGGTTTTAAGCTATTCTGAAAAGGGCGTGACTCGTTTTTCTAGAAACAATAGAGTAACATGGATAAGCCAAAATAAAAACTAACGCAAGTTAGCCAAATCTATTTATAAATTCTTTTAAATATCCACTACCTTGTAGGTTTAAAGAAATGCAAGGCCTGAAGGAACTTTTAATGAATGGAATTCCATCATTTATCATGCTAGATTTTAATCTAGATTGGAAATAGTTTCCTTTATTTTGGCCATAGTAAAATCATTGGGCAGAAAAAGCTTTTGGCGCATGGATTGTAATATATATATATATATATATATATATATATATATATATATATATATATATATATATATATATATATATATATACATATATATATTTTTTTTTTAATTTTTTTTTTTATTAATTTTTTTTAAGGACAAAGTGTTTTTTTAACGAAACTTAATTATGTAAGACATTGTATGCTATCAATATGCCAGCTAAGACATCAATGACAAGACCAGTCAATAGCACATAAAAAAGGTTAAGAAAGTCCGCTACAATCTGCTCCATAGTTCATCACACCTGCCCGTATAGCATAAGCAAAAGGTGTGACACTATAACACTGCAGCAATCAGCATTGCGCACTGAAAATAGGCATTCGTCGTCTTCTTCTTCTTTTTCTCCTCCTGTTGCTGCTCCTCCTCCTTCTTTTTCTTCTTTTTCCTCTTCTTCTTCTTCCTCTCGCTTTTAATTTCCTTCTTCTTCTTCTTCTTCTTCTTCTTCTTCTTCTTCTTCTTCTTCTTCTTCTTCTTCTTCTTCTTCTTCTTCTTCTTCTTCTTCTTCTTCTTCTTCTTCTTCTTCTTCTTCTTCTTCTTCTTCTTATCTTTCGAGAATATGACAGAGCCAAATCAACTACACCGATTTACACTAAATTATTTCTAGATCTAAAAGATTATCTTGCATTGCTGTACCTGTCTTCCTTGTTTTTTTTAATTTTTTTTTTGGGTGGGGAGGAAAAAAAAAAAGGGGGGGGGGGACGCAGTAAATCCTTAAACACCAAAAGAAATTACCTTTGACCTGTAGCGACTTCTGTCAACTTGACGGCTTCAATATACAGAGCTTTTGTTGTTAGACCCCAAAAATCAAACACTCCAGGCCTTTTCTTGTAGGTGAGTTCGATAAGAAGGTCATCCCGGCCAAGTTCTTGTAAAGATTTGTCCAGCACGATTGGCATGGTGATGTCTTTGTGACCCAACTTTGCAGTGTTCCTAACAGACAAGGCAATTATGATAAATTTAATCAGGACATCAATTTTCTATAGCGTAGAATTAAAAAAAACCCCATTCAATTCATGAATTCTTATCTAATGCCGATCTTTCTATTCTTCTTAATTTACACAGTATTCGTTTCTAATAAATACCGGTACCTATTTGATTTCAATAATATTTACATTCACTTTTAATCTGCATGATATCCGTGTACATATCTGTCTCAAAGTCACTTTATTAAACGTGCCTACGATAAAGTTGTATTGTCTGAATATATATCTCTCCCTAGAATTTTCTAGTAGAAGAAGGGAACCAACGAATATAGATGGTAAATTCTTAATAGAATAGATTTGTGGATTGCTTTTGTAGTAAATGGAAGTGTATATTCATTTTTGTGTTAATGGAAATACAGCGGGAAACACACTTCTATGAAAATGTCTTTACGATACAGAGGCCGTCTTGCTGAGACAAGCAATCGCTAAAGGGTCATTCCAAGATAATCCAGTGCTTTGAAATTAATATCAAATTAAGCTCATAGTGTATAGTATTAATTCCAGTATTAATTCAGTTCAAGGCAGATAAGTGTCTCGGGGTCAGCCATTAGTCCCTAAGTGAAGACCTACCTGTCCATCAGAGAAATTTTACGAGAGCGAGATCCCGACTTGTTGCGCAACTGTATGTAAATATTCCCCTCTGACCGACCTTGACCTGGTTTCATTTCGATCATTAGGTTGTAGTACGCGGCGCCTGAAATACGAGCACATTTAACGTTTAGTTAAAGTCATTATTACTACGGTGGTAGTTCTGCTAAAAAATAAAACACTTTTCCATTGCTTTTGATTGCAGAAATCATGCGATGTTTGGGTGTTAACGCCAATAGCATACCGATATTTTTAATGTGGAATTCTTTTCTTGATATAAATATATTTTGATCTGAATAATTCTTCAGATGATTCGATAAATATCTGTTGAACTGCAAACGTGCAATATGACACACAAGTGGTTCATTAGTTACGTTCACATGCACACACTACGAGACACAAAAGTATTATTCATTAAATTAGCAAAATCGATAACTACAATGTTTATCAAACACAATATACAACTTCGACAGTTGTATATAGTATCTTTAAATAATCAGTTTGACTCTTTATTCTCACGTTAGTAAGTACCGACAGTTGGGCAGAGGTCAGATAATTTTATTTTCTCACCACAAAATGGGCCTTTAGCATAGGTCATGAGGTAGTGCTTTCCCTTTGCTGTAGGGTGATCATCGGCATGAAAGCCAGCTTCGCTGCAACCTGATAAGCTGCAAGCATAACATTCACCTCTGAGGAAGGTCCCCTGTAGAAACAACATAGACCAAAACATGAATACTATCTCAATGGGCTTTGATAAAAATTGAATGATACAAGTTTGCTCATTGAGGAATCCCGGCAGCCGGTCTCGAAAGCAGAAAATAATTTTTGGGTTGAAATGAACCATGAAAGCGAGAGTTGATAGATCTTATGTTTACTTTAACAAAGTCATCTTTTTATACAGTTCTCAAGATTGGGTTTCATTTCATTTTCACCTAAAATGAGAAAAAGGAGCGCATGGAAAATCTGTGACAGCCATTGCCATTGATATCAACCTCACATGACTTGGGAAGCCCAAATGGCAACTTAATAATGGGAGAAATCAATAAATTCTGTATTTTCCAAATCTTTTTTAGGATCTTTTTAAACGTATACAAAAAGACCTGTGATTCCCACAAAAAGTGTTTAATGGTGCATTGCTTTTCAGGAATTCATAGTTGCAAATTTGCTTAAATCTATATGATGATGAACTTTGAAAAAGATCTTTGAACAAGTCTGGATTTTTCTTATTGTATAAAGATCATATAATGCAATTGACTGAACCAAGAATCGAATCAGGGCCTCTCTGTAGCTAGTGAAGCATTATGCCCCTAAGATACATCACTCCTTTACTATTGATAATGAACTTTGAAAAAGATCAGCAAATAGGTTTCGACTTTACATAATTAGCCATCAATTCTTATTGTTTTACAGAAGATCAGAATGATAATGCAATTGACTCAAATAAGAATCGAATCAGGGCCTCCCTATAGCTAGTGAAGCGTTCAACCCCTACGCTAAATAACTTTTTTCAAAATGCTTCATACACCAATTTAAAAGGAAAAAACATCAGGTTTGTCTTAGGTTCACAGTGGTCTAGAATATAATACACAGTGATAAGACTGTCTGCACTGACTGAAAAAAGAGTAATATGAAAACTTGTATATTAACGCTGGTATTGTATCTTGAAACCGATAAAACATATTAGGCCTGTTAAAAACTATATTACTGCTAAGAATGTCCATATAGCTCTAAAAAGTGTGACGTTCATAAAAATATACATCTAGGCAGAGAAAAAAAATCATTTACGAATCTACCTCAGTCATCCATCCTCCTCTCTCTCTCTCTCTCTATCTATCATTTCCTCTCCCTCTTTCCCCCTCTCTCCCTCTCTATCTATCTCTTCCTCTCCCTCTTTTCCCCTCTCTCCCTCTCTATCTGTCTCTTCCCCCCCTTCTCTCTCTCTCTCTCTCTCTCTCACGAATTTTCGTATATTTTGTACTTATAAAGAGAAAAGAGCCTACAAACATTTTTTATTTCTATAGGGTACGGATCAAGGCTTGGATTTGAACAATGTATGAAAGATGAAACGTTCTACAAGATAAAATTTATTTAATATCTTTTTATCATTCAATAAAATACTTTTAAATTGTTTTTCCCCATCACTTTTTAGCTCTAGTAGGTTTTTGGATGGTAATTTTTTTAAACACTATATATTCATTCATCATTTTAGTTTGTCTTCTAGTTATTTCTAACACTTTGTGGTTGGCAAACGTACATTAGAGAATTCAGACCTGATCAAGCAATAACTACTATACTATCATCTTCTAGTTATAAAAAGAAGCTGTTCAAGAACAGCCTTCATCCCATTGCGAAAAAAAATTAGGAAATAAAAAGCTGCTAACGAATTAAAAGACAATTGAAATTAATCAGTACCATCACAAAGCAAAAGCTTAATAATTGATACAGCGATAGTTTATAATCGATTGAGCTTCTAGCCTCCTGCACACCTGACCTCTGATAATGTCGATCAGAAAGACATTGCTTTGAAAATTTTAAAGTACTCGGTAACGCAATATGTATAATTTTACCTTTTTCATTCAATTCGTCAATACCTTTTGCCCCTGCAGAAAAGATTGCTTCTTTCGAACGTCGTTGTAATTAGTTTACATTGAATTGATTGTAATGTTGTAAAAGAATAACGCAAATGACTGTTGTCCACAGTTAACATGCAATGATAAATTATGAAGGGGTCAGAACTGTGTTGATAACAACAAATCCTTTGATAGTTTTATGTAGCAGCGGCACTGATATTGAAGAAAATATTACATGATTATCATTACAGCTATAGTACACGTGTTTGGATTAAAAACCTGTTTCCTGAATACTATTAAGCAATTTACTTAATATATACTTGGGATTAAAATAAAAGGTTTTCTTATTCTCAATCGTACTTTTCTCTTCTGTTTAACTGTGCTATTTAAAATCTTTTGAAAGACTAATCTACTTCAAGATTCCAACCAAAGGGAAAATTCTTGTTATCTTTCGACATTTGAGCTTCCTTTGCAAGTAGCAAGGTTGTTCAAGATTGTTTGCTAAAAAAAATCAGTATAAACTTTCAAATACTTTTTGTTTTAGTGTATTTTTACAGGATAATTTTTATATGTAAGCTTAAAAAAAATCAAAACATTTTAGCTCAGGGAAAGGAAAAAGTATATTCTTCAAATAGCTGTTGCCAAGAGCTCAACAATCTTTAGAGTAAGTCTACCATAGTAAATTTCATTTCACGAACAATGGTTGTGCCACTTTTAAATGGCATAGATGCACACAAAGTTTTGTTTACAAAAGAACACATGATGCATCAAGATCTATTCGTGACAATTCAGTCGCAATCTTCTATGTATGAATTGTACAAAGACTTTGCAAAATCTGAATCCCACTCACAACTCTGACCTTAACCTGGGAGGTAACATTTGACCTCCATTATGACATGTAATTCCGAATCCTAGATTAAGTTGGCCCTTTCACTTGAAGTATTGCTATTGGAACTAAAAACTTTATTTAAAAGCCGTATGTAATTTTAATATCTGTAATATTTATTTGGAATAGATTTAAATCTAAATTGTCACAGTTGGGAGAACCGTGCGTAAAAATTGTATAAAAAGTTAAGGTGAGATTTTAAGTTACACAAATATCTGTCTTTGCTCCTGCAAGACACAACTTCAATTGTTTATTTGAAGAGAGAATAAAAAGTATAAACTTGAAATCTTTTAACTAGGAGTAACTATGAGCTTTTATAAATTTTGGCGTAAAATGTAAGTAAACCAAGGCGGATAACTCTCGCTTTGCTTTTTAAGAATATCGTCTTCTATGGAGTTTGCCGATTTAGCCTCGTGTGAATACACATATACCTTTAGTGCTCATTGACAGCTCTTCGTTAAGAATAAGTTTTTCCTTTTTTTTAATTTGAGCATAAGCCTGTTTCTTTTCTTTTTGTGACAAACTAAAAGCCGATAAAATATGCACGTTTTGCTGGAAATAGAACCTCAGTTAATAAGAATAACAAAATATTACAATTTTTTTATTATTAATCCATCATTTTTCAATAAAAAAATACAAAAAAACGACTAGAAATAATAGAAGCGATGTATCCCCAAAAGAGCCAATAACCAGGCGAAACCTCTCAAAAGAATAGTTAGTTATAACTGAAGAAAATCCTGATGACCCTGAGAGAAGGCAATAAACATTTTGCAGGCTAGAATATAAATTAGCCTGACATGCACCAAAATAAGGTAAATCTGCACATTTTTCATACATAAACCAGTTATTCAAAATTGGGTAGTTTATTGGATTTTGATGTTCATATTCACACCACAACAAAACATGCAGATGATAACATTTTACTTCCGGTGTATAGGATCATCAGCGTGTAGAGCACATCTTCAGACCAAAAGCCACTTGGAGAGTACCGCTTTTTTCATGAAATCTTTCTCTAGCCTTTTAGCTAGATCAGTTAATCTAGAATTCAAAACTACTCTCTAGAATTCAACTTGAAACAGAGCTATTTTTGAAAAGTTGAGCCAGTCGATGAATCATATTGAATTAATCAGGATCTTGGCATACTGCCGTTATTTAACCCCCCACCTCCCAAAATCTAGGTATTTGTTGATGTTATGTGAAACAAAACGCGTAATTAATGCTGTAGATTATCTGTTCTTTATTTCACTTTGAGTGCCTAGTAGTCGAATATAAAAGACACCGGAAGGATGGATATCAACAAGTACACATTTTTTAACTAGATCTACTCCATCTATCACTTCAATCAACTCTTACATAATTCAATCAAGAATGTTTCCTTATCTAAATGCTAAATGTCACACTTATAAGCTTTATGTAAGATACAAGTCAAGACCGGATCTTCTTTTCCAGCTGACAATACCATGCTTACTTTTGCAATTCTTAATGACAGAAAATACGTCAAAACTACGCATGTCTATATTTCATTGACTAATCATTTGATAAAGTACGCCGCAATAAAATATTCAGACAACATATACTTATGAATTTACAGAAAAGACTGGCTAATTTTTAAAACATAAACTAGAACTTTACAGCAGCAATGCCAATTGATCAGCACATTTAAAGAAAATAAAGCGCAATGTTTCACACAGGACTGCGCTCTATCCCCAGTTCGAATGTGAGGCCTAGAATAAATTCAGGAATAGATGATGTTCCTAAAAAATCAGCGACAGTTACGCCAATTGATTAACTTGCACTCTTAGACCAAAGACTAAAGAGATATATAGGCCTTTTTCATCGTTTTTTAAGGAAATGGATGATATTAACTGTAAGATGACATTCATGGCACTTTCTACTTTTGGTTATCCCAATTCCCTTTCATTCGAGGCAAAGACACGCACCCACACACACACAGAGACAGAGACAGAGAGAGAGAGAGAGAGAGAGAGAGAGAGAGAGAGAGAGAGAGAGAGAGAGAGAGAGAGAGAGAGAGAGAGAGAGAGAAACAGACAGAGAGAGAGGCGAGAGAAAAAAAAATTGGAAACAGAGAGAGATGATAGAGAAAAAGAGAGAAAGAAGAAAGAGAAAGAAAAAGATGTAAAAAAAGAGGGATTGGGAGAAAGAGAGAAAGAAGAGAACTAGAGAAGAGAGAAAGAAGAGAGAGAAAATATATAGAAAAAGAGGATTTGGGAGAAAGAGAGATAGAGAAGAGAGAAGGGGAGAAAGAGAAAGAGGGAGAAAGAGAAAATAAGAAAAAAGATAAAGTGAAGATAATAAGAAAGAGAAAAAGAGAGAGTGGGAGTTAAAAGAGAAAGGGAGATAGGGAGAAAGATGGGAAAAAAAGAGAAAGAGGAAACGAGAGAGGGAGAAAAAGAGAGAGAGAGAGTAAAGGAGAGAGAAGAAAACGAGATAGAAATAGAAAAAGAGAGAGAGAAAGGAGAAAGAGAAATGGAGAGAGATAAAGAGAGAAAGGAGAGAGAGAGAGTGAGGGAGAGAAAGAGTTTCTTTCCTTTCTCACTCTGCCTCTCTCTCTCTTTTTACCGACGCCAGTCAAGAAATCTCAGCATGCGGTTACACCTCAATTCCACTGTTTGTCACGGAGCGCCACAAACGCATTTTTAGAATTATACTTTTTTTATATAAAAATTTTATCTGTTCAGTCCTTTACAATGTCTTAATTTAACCTACAAAATAAATAGTCAAGATGTAAATATTTTTTCCGTCTCTGAACAGTCGTTTCTGCATTGAAAAGTAACTATTAACCTTAAGCCTAGGCTATGTTTGTCAAGAGTTCAAGGAAGGTAATTCTCGCTGGAATTTATTAGGGATATCGTCTATTAAAATAGACGGACACTTAGTACACAGTTTGAGGATCTGCTTTCACGCTATGCCTCTTGCAGAAAACAATATATCATTACAGAAGAAAGCAGAAGAAACAAAAGATAGAGATAATGGACATCAATTGAAGCTGTAATTCTCAAAATTCTACATTTCACCTGACCAGAAACTTTTTTCTCATGTGATGGAAAGAACAACATTGATATCTCTTCAACAACAGATATAGCCAGAAAAAACGAGTGTCTCTATATAATGAAAAATAAAATCTTTTAAATAACATCCAGTTAGACAGGTAAAGTTAAAAGAGCTCTTGATCCCTATATTAATCCTATCCCGATGTAAAGGTGCAGGACTTGAATAATCTCCCGAAGACACATAATGGACTCTGGGGAACGTGAATCATGATAATGATCCTTTGATTCTCATGTAAACCAAAAAAGATTTAGTTTTAACGCTCATGCTAATATACCATTTATAGGCAAGTTTGGGTTTATCAAACACCTTTTTCGGGCATATGATGGAAAGCTAAGAGAGAAACTAAAACATCTCATAGCATTTTGAACGATGGACTAAAATACATCAGCTTTAGACGACGAGACTTTTTTTCCTTTTCATTTCATTGTTCTTAGCTCTCATTAAATGGAAGTACTTACATAATTTTGACATGGGAACGATTTGAACCTGCAAATTGAGTTGATCGATTCTGTGAAAATCTCGTGGGCACGGGCATGGCTGCAGGCCGCCCCTTTTCCGGCACTCGATAACACAGAAGTATCCGTTTGTCCTGTCAAAAGCAGGTCAATAAGGCAAAATTGTGATAGGTGATCACGGTGTCCCAGGGATAATAAAGACAAGAATATTCTTTTGCACTAGTCTACCTCTCTTTTCCTTTTTGTCACCGAATAATTGGCTATCATAACAACTTACCGATCAAGAGCATTCTCAGGAGGCTGAATCTTTTAGTGTTGTATCCATTTTCATGATCGAACGTTTTTGTCAATCAATGTAATTGCTTATTTCTTACCATCAGAAAAACCGTCTGCTATTGCTAGTTTCATGCGCATAGGAGTAAGTCGACACATACTGAGACAGAGACGGTTCATCGATGATTTCTGCTTATTCCGTCAATCCATTTGGCTTTTAATAGGTTTGAGTATTGGTGCTTTTCTTCCTATACCTTTCCTTTGACCTGTTTTTCATTTAAACAATAAGAGGCGTATGCGGAAACATAGGTGATTCGGGATTCTCATGGACTTTGTTTGAAAGGTTTGAACCGCACTTAATCCATGATTAGTACCATTCTGTACCACAGAGCTTGGTAGCTTTGCATCCGGCTACCTGATGTTACATTGTTATGGTCGGCCTTTGGACACACGCATACAAGAAAAATTATTAAAAAAAAAGAAAACGATTGGAATATTCATGACAGAATATTAAACACAAGTCTCATAAATTTACTAAGCTATCTGTGCCTTTCAAACATTAATAGAACAGGACCAAAAATGCTTTTTCCATTTAGTTGGACCAATCGGGGGATTGTAAAACGAACAAAATTGAAGCTGTCTAAAAATATTTAGTATAGGTCATTTCAAGCGGAATTTTAAGTTAAAGCTATGTTTAGATTTAACCTTTAACAAAGTATGACATGGTTCGATTTGTTACTTTGAGTTCTTGCTAAGTATTATTAACCTCTGACTTCTTGGGATAATGTATAATAGTTATTACCGAATCACTCATAGTGCCGAGTCTATCATGCCTAGTCTACATCTTCGTAACTTATGGACAACGACGCCAATGATTCAACTACACTTTTAAACCTACATGGTAAGGTTTCTACCAGAAAAAAATTAAATAAAACAGTAACTAACTGGAGCTATACTAACCTCTTACAGCCTTTAAAATGCCACCGATAAGCCCTTTGATCCCATCTTCACAACCCTTTTGATTCTCTCCACCATTGACATAGAAATCAATATGGCCGCTTTGTTGAGCAAGACCAAAACCAACTGTATTGGCAAAATTACGACCATCAGTGTGAATAACGTCCACAAATTGTGCATCAGCGGGATCCAATCGTATCACGAAAGGAAGATGTTGGAAGTTCGGATCCGCAGGGTCGAGACCTGAAAAAATGAAGAAAACGAAAAACCGATGAATCGTAATGTGTGCTTGGCAATTTCTTTCCGTCGAGGATGATCCACTTTACTTTTACACAAACGTGCGTTAAGGAAACTAAGGTAAAGTTGGTTTAAATCTTTTGGTGTACAAAGTTTTGACATGATTGAAGCATTATTGAATTTTGTCCACTTGACAACATAAAGTTGTAACAGATGCTCGTTAATATTATAACTTGATCTCTTATAATTATCATTCGTATGCATATATGACACTTAATTGTATAAGTCTATCCCACCATCAGAATTTCTGGAATTGTTGTTTAAACATCAGTTAAGGGGCTTTTGTCTGTAAACAGTCTTTAGGAACAGATAAAAGAACTGATTGTAATTTTTTTTGGGGGGAACACCATAAAGACTTAAGTAATTTAATTAAAAAAAGTAAACATCAATTGTGGAGGAGTTTTCTATATTAAACAATTTTAGGACGTGTTATAAATTTTTTAAAAATCTAACCACGGAGAGAGTTGTAAATGTCATACTTCAGGAAAGCGTACTACCTAAATTGAGGAAAAGTATTCAACTGACATCGATCATTAAAGAAAACGATACCAACAACTCGACAAGTTTTTTTCTTAAATTTTTTTTCTCTCCGAAGTTGATGACTGCAAAAGATCTTAATAGGCAGGGAACGTGAAAAAGATAAGAATAGTTTAAAATCATGGAGCCCCATCTTGTGCAAAACATTTTAAACATTTTATGGCTCTCAATAAAATTAAAAAGAGATTAAAATATTACCACTGTTACTTATTAAAGTTGAAAAAATCCGCTACTTTCAAATTACGTGAAAAACATTCAATTTGTTTGTAAGCTTGAAGATGTCTATTCAGAGATAAAGCCACCTAAATGAGTCAAGCTAAAAAATGCGATAATTTATCTTTTAATTTCACTAGTTCTGACTGATGGAAAAGCTTGCTGCAGTCTTTTATAGCCATTGAGAATTTTCACTTTTTAAAAGTAGAGCTAAAACGTGCTTTTCATGCGCCCACATATAAATCCTGTGTCAATATAAGATGGTACTGAATTCCTAAAATTTCTCAACATAAAATGGTTTATATATAAATATATATACACATATCTATATATCTATTTATCTATCTATCTATCTATCTATCTATATATATATATATATATATATATATATATATATAGAGAGAGAGAGAGAGAGAGAGAGATAGATAGATAGATAGATAGATATATAGATAGATGGATAGTTAAATATTTTGTATGCAAGTTATAGTATAAGTATTTTGCTTTGATTTTACCGCTTTGACTTTTTAGCAAACTGTGCTTTTTATCAATGTCATTTGATTGCTAGAGATTTTAAAAATATAAAGCGCTTTGAACCACTTTCAGTTTCGCTTCCACTGAGGATCCATTGAGCCACAGCAGACTCTCTTCTTTTAAACAGTAGGTTTGAGAACTAATCCTCTAGATTTTAGGACTGCTCCAACTTGTCTGTGTTCAATGCTTGGATGAGGCATTTGCACTCTGACATTTGACTGAAAAATGTCTTGGTGTTTTTTTTTTTTATTTTCTCCAGTGCAAGACTGATGGTTTCTGCTTTAGCATTGAAACTGTATATGTATAGGGGATGAATGCGACTCGAAGAGGATAAGAGTTAATTCGATACTGATTATACCAGAAACATAGCGTGCATGACACACACCTTCTTGTTGAATAGTTATAGACACAGAACTGAACTTACCTGTAATGCGCCCTATTTTGTCTCCCAGGAGAGTCCCAGCGTAGCCAGAAATGTGCGCACCTAGAGAATGACCAATCAAGTGAACATCCTCCAACTGTAAACCAGCGGTCCTTTGAAGCAATTTCAGCAAGACCTTGATCTGAGTTGCTACCAATCGAACGTTTGCTGATGCCTTCGGGTAACTTGTTAATCTGGCTCCCTTATGCCAGTGTACTACGATCACGTTATAGTCTCCCTGAGGTATTAAGCAACAACACAGTTGGTGGTAATAGTGTTGTTAGTAGTAGCTCCAGAAGAATGATAATAAAAAAAGAAGAGGAAGAAGGAGATCTTAAAGAAATAATAATAGTAGTAGTAGTAGTAGTAGTAGTAGCAGCAGCAGCAGCAGCAGCAGCAGTAGTAGTAGTAGTAGTAGTAGTAGTAGTAGTAGTAGTAGTAGTAGTAGTAGCAGTAGTGGTAGTAGTAGTAGTAGTAGTAGTAGTAGCAGCAGCAGCAGCAGCAGTAGTAGTAGTAGTAGTAGTAGTAGTAGTAGTAGTAGTAGTAGTAGTAGTAGTAGCAGCAGCAGCAGCAGCAGTGACAATAATAGTTTTTGATGATGGCATAGATTTGTATTTGTCAAGGGCGCAAAATGAGAAGCTGAAACGAATGAATTACATTAAGAATGGTCGACCTTAAAACCCTCAATGTGCAAATTTATTGTGAGATGTTATTCTTGCCGACTTTGCATGTGTGGTTCAAGGACCCCGACACCAAGGAGATAATGCTTATTGGATTAGGACAGTTTGCTGCCAAAATTTATTCGATTATAGCTCGCCGACGAGTAATTCGACGGTTTGAGGTGATTTTCTTTCACATACACACACACACACAAATGATAATAAGCAAAATAAAGAGAGATGACTAATTGAGTTCAACGAAATATGAAAGTTTTTTGAAGCTGGCGGATTATTCTCCATTGGACTACACTACGTTGAGCGACGCTGCGGAGAACTTTGGTTGTGCGCTTGAAGGACGAAAAATTCTAGCAGCTAGTCTGAAAATTCCACTTTGTATTTTATATATCATAGTTTAGAAACTGGCCATGAAATCAAGTAAAATAGTATGATTTTCTTATTTACATCCCATTCACAGCTTACAACATTGTTTCTAATATTATATTTTCCAAAAATTAAGAGAAATAATTAATGCATTGAGTACCTACAGCAGCGTTTCTCAATAATTGCCAATTTTGTACCATTGACTAAATGTTAAACACAACCTGGAAGATGTGGAAAGTAGATCAGTCTTCATCATTGCCATATTCAAAGAACATTCCGAATGCCCAAAGTTATTCTACGCAAGTCTAAAATTTCTTTGCTACGGCAACATCCAAACAAACCAGTTATAGTGGAAAAGTTGTGTTTGGCTGCTTTCTGGAGAGAGACAGAGAGAGAGAGAGAGAGAGAGAGAGAGAGAGAGAGAGAGAGAGAGAGAGAGAGAGAGAGAGAGAGAGAGAGAGAGAGAGAGAGAGAGAGAGAGAGAGAGAGAGAGAGAGAGAGAGAGAAGACCTCGCACCTAACTCTCTCTCAAACTTTCTTTGTTGAATTTTTTTTATCTTGTTATTATTTTTGTTGACTTCAAAGCATCAACAGTAAGTCTAGTATCATCTGCTTCACAATTCCTTAGTTTTTAAATCATTATATATTCACAGGTGATTATCCAACTTCTAGTGTAAATGTTACATAATTATTTCCAATATTCTTTCTTCAATATCCCTTATCGTGATCAGCTGACTACCGACTGTATTTTCATTTATGAATGACGAAAGAATATACCAACACAAATAGACTGTACGGTTGGGGATCGGTCTAATGTTTCATTATTACCTGTTTCAAAAAAGCTCTTCTCATGTTTATGATCCATTGTGACCGCTCACTGTTGTTTAGACCATGAATGATAACTTTGGTTGGACGGTCGCTACGAAAGTTAGACTTCTTGATGGAGACCGGCTGAGTGTACACAAGACTTGTCGGTACTTCTGTCTTTTCCCAGGTGTACAGATGAAACTTTGTTCCCAATTCCAGAGGATTCGATGGCAACGCTTGGTCAGCATTGTTGAATGGAGCGTCATTGTTGAAACAGCCAACCACGGGATAACACACTTCTTTTCCAGACACAAGACTTACTGCTGTCATGGCTAATGAAGAAGAAAGAGAAATAAGGGGAAAATCCTGTTGATTTTTGTCCAACAGTTTCTTTCCCATGATTGGTATTACGATGAGACTTAGAATAGAAAGTGCGAGTTTACACAGGAGATACTTGAACATTTTCAAATCAAAATATGTCATTCTCTAGTGTTCCCGCGATTCTAAATACCGCAGTAAGCGGCGTCTAAATCTTATGTTTCGTGCAACTATCGGTTTAAAGAAGTTAATCGAAAGTCTGTGTTAAAGATTTAAATTGTTAAGAGAACTTATTTAGGAT
This sequence comes from Elysia crispata, assembly GCA_033675545.1. Taxonomy (NCBI): domain Eukaryota; kingdom Metazoa; phylum Mollusca; class Gastropoda; family Plakobranchidae; genus Elysia; species Elysia crispata. Next base: position 73,421 of record JAWDGP010004170.1, read on the forward strand.
TGCTCTGACTTGAAGGTATTGAAATAAAGATTTGCAGGGAATAACATTGCAATACCTATTCTTCCCCCTTATTTTGAAATAATACTAAAAAGGATCGGATCATTGCGTTTACAAAATTTCACGCGATGAGATAGTAACATGTTCTGTTGAAATTTGAGATCTGCTCAGAATGAGGAATAAACATTTGACATGAAAATTACGATTACCTGTACACTTAATTTCATATTTATGCGCTCAAGAACGCTTTCAGGTTTGTGTTTTATTGATGTTAATTAAGAAAATCCAAATATAGAAGTCCTATTATATTTAAGTCATTTTTCTTCCCTCATTATGGTTGTCCTTTTGATAGCGTCCCAAAAGCTCAAAACTATTATTTTTGTTACCGTGAAAAATATGTTAATACGCTCTTGTCAGGTCCGCAAAATTTTCTACGGTGCCTTAAAACAAATAAGAAAAGTCAGCTAATATTGTAAAACTCTTATTTATTTACAACTCCTTTGAAATCCTCATTGTTATTAAGAACAGAAAATATAATTCCCGTGAGGCATTGTACATCATGACACTTGTATGAATCTATAGCGCTCAATTTATAACAAAAAATAGCTTTTCGTCGATGTAAGCGAACGCTTTTAGCACAGCTTACGATGTACCTTGAACTTCCGAAGCAATTTTAAAGGTCAAATTTTTTATAGATTGGGAAAGTATAAAATTAGCAGTTTTACGTTCTGGAAAGAAATTTGCTTATTTTAGTAAACGACATTAACAAGTGAGTGCATTTTGCTTTCCGTTCGATTCAAGTGGAAAACAAGATTTTTGATAAATTTAAGAAAAACGAAATCCTGATCGTAATGGTTAAAGCTTCATTTAATACAATTGTGAAGATTTTCAAATAATAACATTATTAACGTCTCTAGGTAAAAGACATACAGGCTTAAGCTTGTTCTACAAACTGGTCTGAGAGACATAAAGATTTATTATGCACGTTTCGGTTAATGAACATATCGATATGGATTTGATGTTTAGTTACCGCTACGGCAATTTTAGACCAACGATGATTGTTCATACTTAATAACATAAATCGGAAATATTTCTTTATTAAACCTATATGATTACTAAAAAGTCATCTCATAAAATTTAACGATTCACAATTTAGCAAAGGTTTTCCTAAAAGATGAAAAGACAAAAAAAAAAAAAAAAACAACAACAAAAAAAAAACAACAACAAAAAAACAAAACAAAATAAACTTTATGAAATATTAATGCAACCGCTAAGTTTTCTATAACTTAAGTTTTACTTTCATTATTTTCACTTTAAACATTTTTAATGAAAAGAATACATGCGAGCAAACATAGTTAGTGATCTTAAAGTTAAAACATTTTGCGGTTGTCCCATCAGCCTAACTAGACTAATTATATACCCCACTAAAAGAAAATGTAATAGAACAAGACTTCGCAAGACATTCGAGAGACTTAAATATTCTGGATTAATCCTGTGAAATTGAAATATGAATTTAAGAATAGTAGTACGATTTGGTGCAATTAAAAATATAATATATGATTTATTCTTAAAAAAAAAGACTTTGGGAGACGCGATTAGCATCATCACAGTTTAAGCTATACCAGTAACCTGTTCAAACAAGAGATTATCAAGCATGTGTGCTTGCTTTCAAGATTCAGTTTATAAGCAAAGTAAAACTATTTTCAGAAACAGGTTGGAAAATATGACTGGTTCTTACATACGATTGTTTGGGTCAAATTAATCCAGTCAGATCCATTTTCAGTAATTAACAATTAAGAAGTGTTACCTGCCAAATTAAGAATAACAGTCAAGGTAAGTTCTATAGCCATTGTTGGAGATCTCAGGATAAACCGGATTAGAAACACTTGAAAACCAACCAATCATGCGCAAATCTGTCGCTTCTCTGAAAGTTTGGACTGGAAATCTTTAAAACCTACACCAGTCTTTTGATAAGATACGAGCGATGGACATAAATGGAATTCCTCTTTTTTTTTTACACCATTAAACATTGCCTATTGGCTTGTTATTTTTTTATGGTATTCTCAAGCTCCTTTCTTTCGTATAGTAAAAAACAATCTTTGAAGCAACTTGATAGATTTTTTCTTTTTTGTCTTTGTTTCTTTCTCGTACTGCTGCATGCTCTACAAATATCTCATTGCTTTTTTCGTATTTACATCCTAATTCTTTTGGTGGCCTTAATCATTCGCCTGCAACCCCTATCCTTCACTTCTCTCTCTATCTACCTCTCCCACTCTCTCTGTCTCTCTCTCTGCCTATCTATCTACCCCCAACCCTCTCTCTCTCTCTCTCCGCTTGAAACACCAGTGTCATGTGAAGAAAATTTATGAAAAGATCTTCTACATCTATATCTACATATATATATATATATATATATATATATATATATATATATATATATATATATATATATATATATATATATATATATATATATATATATATATACACATATTATATATATATACATATATATATATATATATGTATGTGTGTATGTATGTATGTATTCTTCATAACGAAGTAAGACTGACATTGCATCAACAGTCATTTAAGAAAAAAAAAAGACTGTTTACCATGAAAATGGTCTGCAATTTTTCTATCTTTTATTATAATTATGATTATTATTATTATTATTATTATTATTATTATTATTATTATTATTATTATTATTATTATTATTATTATTATTATTATTATTATTATCATCATCATCATCATTATTATTATTATTATTATTATTATTATTATTATTATTATTATTATTATTATTATTATTATTATTATTATTATTATTATTATTATTATTATTATTATTATTATTATTATTATTATTATTATTATTATTATTATTATTATTATTATTATTATTATTATTATTATTATTATTATTATTATTATTATTATTATTATTATTATTATTAGTAAGACATTGAAATTTTACAGTTTGTGAACTTTTGGAAAAGTTGTTATTCTATTTTTAAAAAATTTGACTTTGGGGCGCAATTTCGTATTGCTTACACCAAGTACAAAAACGGACCCAAAATGACGCCTATTTTTGCCCACAAATAACGTAGGAAAAAATTATTCCAAACAAATGCAAAACGTGAAATACTGTAAATTAAAAAAGAACCCAACGAGTTGGACGACTCTTCTTCAGTGCAACGATACAAGACACTAAAATTAATATTGAGCATGCACACCTCATCAGCAGACGCATACTTTCGTGCATTTTTATTTTTTATTTTCTCTTTCCTTAATCGACTGACTCAATCTCTTGATTTTATGGAGTCAATATTTTCCCGTCGCATTCTCTGCACACCAGCCGCTTGAGCATAATGGCGGTGAAGAGCAATACCTTGTAGATTGACGCAACTAGGACAATCTAGTCGCGCGTTTAAATTTGTTACTTCGATTTGTGTACAAGCCCTAGATCTTGGTCGCAAAAAAAAAACAAAAACAAAAACAAAAAAACAAAAAAACAAAAAAAAAAAAAAAAAAAAAAAAAAAGGAAAAAAAACCACACAAAAAAAAACACCTTAAAATGTTTAACTTATCCATGTAAATCTTTAAAAAAAATGCCCAGACTATTGGCATAATGCTTTTTCCATTAAAAAAAAGTATCAGATGTTGAGGTCTTTTTTCAAAATTTATTGTAAAATTAGAATGCGTAAGTGCTAAGGCCCACTGCTAGATTTCTTCCACCGTAGGTGCCTAGATGCGGCATCTTACGTCACGTTGCTTCGATGGATATATATGTATAAAAAAAGAAAAGAAAAAGGCTTAGTTACGCGATGCGCTTATCGATGACGCCCTTTTCTTATCTTCAGTTTGAACCCAAAAAGTAGTATAGGTAAAAATGAAAAAAAAATAAAACCACGTTTTGCACGACTCTTGGTTTCCTGAAGATTATTCGGAGTGTTTTTTGACAAAAAAAAAAAATGTTTCCTTAGTATGTTGCACTGGCTTATCCAGGCTCCAATCAGAGCTGAATCTACGTAGAGCTGGATTTAAAAGAATTTAGAATGAAAACAGAAGATAATAATCCTTCTCAGAGATTTAGACATAGCACCTGAAACGCTGTTAGAACCTTTTGTGTATATGAATTCAAAAGAAAAAAAAAGATTCAAGAGAACTACTGAGAACAATACCATTTCGAATACTTATCAGTATACACCTACGAAACTCCAAATCTTGCAGTACCGGTACATTATATTTTTGCTGAGCGATTGCTTAAGGATATTCTATTGTGAACGAGCTGACGTTTTTTAGTGAATGCTTTAGGGTAACCGATAGCGATTGTCTTAATATTTTAGCTTTCAGATTTCTGATTTTACTAAGTTTGTGATTTACATACACACCTTTTCACTAGTTCTACAAGACTGGGTCTATTACGGAACCCCTAGCAAGCGCATTCGATTCAGATTTCTAGAAGATCGCTCAAATAATCAGAATACTATACGACTAGAGAGCTTACTGACGGGGTGCCTTGATTCCGATAGACAAAGAAGGGAAACGCAGCCCCACTCGGCTAGCTGCCTTGTCAAAGCAATCTTATTTCGGGTAAAGTCAAGCTCTTACCTTTCACAATTAAGTTTGACATATTTTCAAGTACATTTTCAGGTTTAATTTTTTTTACCTTTTAATCTTCCTGTTGTTTTTGTTATTATTATTATTATTATTATTATTATTATTATTATTATTATTATTATTATTATTATTATTATTATTATTATTATTATTATTATTATTATTATTATTATTATTATTATTATTATTATTATTATTATTATTATTATTATTATTATTATTATTATTATTATTATTATAGCGCTGTTTGTGTTTCAATATTATCAATGTAAGCTAATTTGGGAATTAAAGTATTTAAAGAGACCTTGGCTGGACTAGATCTAAAGCTAAAAAAAGATCAGATCTGCATACACATTTTTTTTAATGTAGGCAAACTGATTAAGCTGGAAAAAGTTGATGATTTCGTGATGCAGATGATCAAGCTTTTATCGCAGTATCACATTCATAGTTTTTTTTCAACTTTATGCATAAGTGATCAATTAACGGTTTGTAAGAAACTGCTGGGCATGATGCGACAGAGGTTGGCAAAAACTATCTTATTTCGACACTTATGGTTATGAAATTTGCAGTCCTGTCTATTCAGAGGCGAGTTCAATGCTATGTTTAAAGGCTATATTTACTAAAAAAACACGGACTTCATAAAATAGGGACATATATACATGTAGTTCTAGAAAATATATTGCAGTCTAAAATTAATACTGGCTGCATAGTCTAATAATTAACTAGCATGAATAAGAATAAAATTGTGCATTTGAATAATTATAATAATAATAAAGCTAAATTTATCCACACAAGTTCCAAAAAAAAAAAAAGAAGAAAATTAGATCGCGAGCACGACATGAAATTGAAATAGGCAAGTCGAGTAAAAATGAAAGCCGACAGAATTAGACCATTTTAAAATCTTGGAAAGATATACAAATAGTGTAGACAAAATTCCCTAGTCAATATATATATTGCTATCATTGAAGAAAGATAACAGTTTTGTTGTTTTTTTTAAGAAACTCACAAATGATCTACTCTTGAGATAGCAATAATGAGTTCTAAATAGATCTAGGAGATTAAACAAAAGGGCAACCACTCTTTCATGCCGCTGCCCTCCTTTCTCTTCGCTCGCTTACTGCGTTGTGGAATCAGCTCCGCGGTCACGTGCCAGTAGAGGGAAAAGAGGTGTGCCGCTGCAGTAAGCTCTCTTGTGCTTCGTTCTCTATAAGAGCAAGTCCTTTGCAAGATAGAGATGATTTTCAAATAGAAACTTTCCGACAGAATATGGAAGTGATAGGAAAGGAAAAAAATTATCTAAGCATATGCAAATGACACTACGTTTTTTCTTATTAGAAAAGGAAGGAATATCTACAGTAGTCAAACTTAGAAAGTATGGAGAAGTAAGTGGAAGCAATATATATATATATATAAACAACTATGATAACAATAGCGGAAAGCGCAGTCATTACAAAGCGACCACTAGCAATCAAGGAAAAAGAAGAAATGAAATTATTTAGATTGTTTTTTACTAATCGAAAGATCGAAAACACGGAAAGAGAAAAAGCAAAGATGCGAACGAATAGCATCGTCGTTTGGAGAAAACACACAAAGATATTTGGAAGAGTCCACGTCCTAAACACTACCACAAATCGTGTACCAAACAAACATATTCAGACCCCAGAACAACTTCCTCAAAAACTTTGAAAATATTATTAATCCCTTCATTTAAAAAAAATACTTTCAAAAGAGTATCACAAAGTCATATAGATTTAGAGAAATTTAAAAGAGGATTGAATGCCCTCAATTTGGAGAGCAGAATTGAGGAAATGAGACTAAGATATAAACAAAAATATATGAAGGAGCATCCACTAATGGAGTCTTTATTCGGTATAAGACTCCAACAATTTGTTAAGCTAAGTCCAAACACCCCATACATGTTTAAAGACATATGCAGTGCGATGTACCAAGAGTTTGTATAGAGTGCTATATAATATGACTCCAATAATTCAAGGACTAAAGTGTCTTTTTTGTACTGATTAGGGAAATTTAAAAGAAGAGCATGTGTTGGCCATATGCAAAAATTTGAAAGAAAAGGGAAGATCAAATCACTTAAGGCAGTTAAAGAAATAGTAAGAGACTGCCTTATTTTAAGAAATATTTATCCAGGAAATGACAAGTACTGGAGCAAATAAGTTTACTATTTCACAATTATCGACACTTAATGTGGACTTTTTACATTTAAGAAAAAGAGACGAAACAAGTAATTTGAAAGAAAATGAAATGAAACTGATGGTGAGAAAAAAACTCAAACAATAAAAAAACAGCTGACCAACCATTTTGAACGCTATACATTTAATTTCCTTAATTTTGTTCATTTGTTTACGTTCCTTTCTTTTTTGCTTTTCCATCCTGGTATGTATAAGAATTTACCAAAAAGATGAATAAATAAATAAAAGCTATATATATATGTATAGTTGTGTGCGACGAGTGCCACTAGGCATTTCAAAGTTGTGGACTTCATAACCAGGTAGGAGAATCTATTAATATATATATATATATATATATATATATATATATATATATATATATATATATAACTTAGATTTTTTTGTTTTTGTTTTTTTTTTTTATTTATAAATTATCATCGTAATGCTGTCAAGATGTGAATCTAAGTGTTATAGAAGTGTAATACATAAACATTGGTGACTGTTTGTTTCCTTCCAAATCTTCTGTTTATGGAGCTGAGCTAGTATCTAGACAAAAACAATTGCGTGATTTTCTTGAAATTACATTATGACTTACAGTTATTTGTCAAGTTGAATTTGGGCATAGTAAACGTATCTAGAACAAATTGATTGCAATAGATCTAGTTTTTCAGAAGTCCACGATTCAATGAAACGAAATTTGATATTAGGATTTCATTTTCAATCCTTGGTCATCATAAAATTTGCGCGCCTTTGACGACAACATTTTAAATTTAATATACTTTAAGGTCATACCAGATGCACTGAAAATGACCACATATTAAATTGCAAGGTTCTGACTTTGACACGATTCACCGGAAGAGCAAATTCCTATAGCATCTCATGATTTAGCCAAATCCTTATAAAATTTATAAAATCAGAGAACGTAGAGATAGTGAAATACTGATCTTATCTGACTCAAAAGGCATTCATTTTGTATTATGCCTCATCAAATAAGAAGCGACTTTTGTTGGTAGATCAAGATTTTGGGAAATTCAAACCGCTTGGCGTAACGTGGTAACAGGAGTTGTAGGAAGAAATCAAAATGGTAAACGCCTTTTAAAAAGTCATTTAGGATGAAGTTTTATTCCTCATGCAATCTCTTCAGAGGAAAAGAAAAAAATACAGTAAAACAAACCCCACAAAATGCAAACAATAAATAAAAAAAAATGTGAACAAAACGTCAGTAGTTGTATAAGAGTCTGAAAGGTATCTTTTAAAACTCGGAGCCTACAGATACTACAGTACCGCCTTGCTTAGGTCTAGGTTAGCTTAATTGGAGGTAGGCCTTGGGATCAACAATTCATGGAGGAAAACAGTCTAAATTAAAAGCTCATTGAAAAAATTTAATGCATTTCAGTATACGTAAGCTCTAGTCGGAGATCTTGACTCCTAATTAGTTTTAACTATTAGTATGCATCCATTAAGTTCATTTTTTTTAAAGAAAAAAGGGGGCCATGGGATCTGTGAGACGTATTCGACCCATCTAGACAAGCTAGGCCTTTAAAAGAGCCAAATCGGAGCAGAGCTGTCGGAAATTATTGAAAATTTTCATTCATTTGGGATAATTATAGTGTTGAGCTACACCAAGTGAAAAATTGTTCAAAACTAGGAGCTGTTAAGGATATATGACATCATTGCTTTTTTCTTCATGTTGTTGATTTAAAAAAATTATAAAAAAGTCTTTCATTGACGACTAGAAATAAACAAAGAAAAAAAAATAAAATGTAAAAAAGTAATTTCTTTTTGTCTTTAATCTCATTTCACTTTATAGTTTTAGCCTTAAGTTAACGAAAATAAAAAAAAAAGTAAAAGAAGCAGAGATATACTCTATGATCATACAATAGTCACTCATATAAACGCATCCTAAAGATAGAAACGGCTTCGTAATCAGAAATCAACGATCAAAAATTTAAATTTTTTAGGAAAAATGGCCACGAAGTTAATGTTGGATTGAAACAGAAGGTGATAAATGTTGGTTAATAAGAAATTATACCTCCATGATATGGAAATTGAAATATGGAACTGATTTTGCGATACAAATATGGAATAGTATTCTTCATCTCATGATAAAATATATACAACACTTGAGGGATAATATAGAACACGGGAAAATCTTCTACTCGTCAAACGATTTATGAACAAAGACTCCTAAACACCTAATCCTAATTTCGCTACAGAAGGCAAAGCATTAAAAACAAGTAGATAGGTAGATAAACAGTGGTGACCACAAGCCATACGTAATAGCCTTAAACCAGTCTGGTGTAAAGTGATCAGCGAACACATTTTAGCTAGTGGAAACTTAACTACTAAGCAGAGCAGCTCCATACCACACAGTACGCGGATAATAATTATAACACCATAAAGTTATGCACAGAGTTACAGCAATCATTTAGCATCTTAAATATTGAAGAGGTGGACGTAGAATAAGAAAGAAGAGAGAGAAAATAACAACAATAATAATAATAATAATAATAATAATAATAATAATAATAATAATAATAATAATAATAATAATAATAATAATAATAATAATAATAATAATAATAATAATAATAATAATAATAATAATAATAATAATAAAAATAATAATAATAATAATAATAATAATAATAATAATAATAATAATAATAATAATAATAATAATAATAATAATAATAATAATATAATAATAATAATAATAATAATAATAAGAAGAAGAAGAAGAAGAAGAGCACAAATGATAGTAATAATAATTAAAATAAAAAAATTGATAATAAGAGGAATTGAAAAAGAGTAACACTAATAAATAAAAAAAAATAGTAAGAGGAAGAAAATGACGAAGAAGAAGAAGAAGAAGAAGAAGAAGAAGAAGAAGAAGAAGAAGAAGAAGAAGAAGAAGAAGAAGAAGAAGAAGAAGAAGAAGAAGAAGAAGAAGAAGAAGAAGAAGGAGGAGGAGGAGGAGGAGGAGGAGGAGGAGGAGGAGGAGGAAGAAGAAGAAGAAGAAGAAGAAGAAGAAGAAGAAGAAGAAGAAGAAGAAGAAGAAGAAGAAGAAGAAGAAGAAGAAGAAGAAGAAGAAGAAGAAGAAGAAGAAGAAGGAGGAGGAGGAGGAGGAGGAGGAGGAGAAGAAGACGAAGAAGAAGAAGAAGACGAAGAAGACGAATACGATGAAGAGGAAGACGAAGAAGAAGAAAAGGAGGAGGAGAAGGTGAGGAGGAAGAAAAGAAGCTTAAAACTTTTTTTTAAATATATGTTTGTCTGTGATGTGTTTCTTGAGTGGAGGAACATCACACATTTAATCTGTATAATAATCTCTGCTCTAGACGCTCCCGTCATCGTTCTCAAAGAAGCGCAGCATGCGGATGAGTACCGCCACCCGGCAGTCTCTGGCCAATATGCTGAACCAAAGATCCTTCTCTAGCAAAAGCTCTTCCCGGTATGAGCACGAAACTCGTTAATATTACATTTCATATTTCCTCACTGATTATGATATCCATTGATGTTCTCTTGGTTCGCTGATACTTTATTTACTCTGTATTATAAAACTGCAGTTGTTTCTGAGTCGAACTATTTACAAGCGGCTGATTTATTTTTGGAAAATTGAAAAAATTGAACAGGTTCAGTAAATATCGCTTGAAAATGCTAACTAAGAAATCTTATGATTACTACAAACTTGCAAATTACTTTCACTTGGCTTTCAGAGTGATATCTTTGACAACGACACAGGCATCAGAATACATATCTTATACTGCTATGCTGACATGTCAAACTAAAATCGCTGAGAGCTTTCCATTGTAGCATCTTTCTTTTAAATCATCATCGCCGAACTCTCGATTCGAACGATTCGAAATTTAATATATGTTTTGTACAATCAAGCAATCTAAACGGTTGCTTTCCATATTATTTGGTTTCATCCTGGTTCCTAACACTGAGAGGATTTAAACACCACGTCTGATTTCTGGTTGAATGTTTTTCATTGAACCTATTGCTCTATCATTCTCATTTCACGTCAAGATAGATTTTATCATGCAGCTCCTCAAATACCTCCATTTCACTGTTCGTCTTCCGTATTTCCCTCCCCCCACCTTCATTTTTTTTTCCTTTTTGTGCTTCCTTGATACAAAAGGAACAGCCGAATCATGGTCGGATTCAGCGACTCCCGCTGCTACAAGCACAGCCCTCGGGTAGGCCAGCATCACACATACGTTGGACAAGAACTCGCCGATTTTGAGGCCGAACAATGGCGCGCTGCATTTGCTGCCATGGGTGGCCTCCGCGAAAGAGGGACAAAAGCCCCTAAACTCTTCACTGTTCTTAATAAGGCACCCTACCATTGCTCAAGTCTGGGTAGACAGTTTGAGGTTAGCTCCTCTCCTTGCTAAATTTGCGATTTGCTTTAAGCGCAGGTTAATGTTTTACACAGAAAATGAAATAATGCATTCTCACAGCTATTTGATCATCCTAAGTTTGCATGTATATGTTTATGTTTGACCCTTTTCTGTCTAGGTATATCGGTATTGATAAAAAGAGATATAGAAATAACAAAAAAGAAAAAAAATATTATGCACAAGAGAGAGAGAGAGATAGATATAAGAGAGAGAGAGAGAGAGAGAGAGAGAGAGAGAGAGAGAGAGAGAGAGAGAGAGAGAGAGAGAGAGAGAGAGAGAGAGAGAGAGAGAGAGAGAGAGAGAGAGAGAGAGATATTACAGGTAATGTTGCATTTTACACCCAATAACCACATACAGTAAGTTTGCCCTCTATTTTCAAGTTGCCACAAGAAATAACAAAAAATGTCACCCTAAGTTAGAAGAAGAAGTATCAAACTTGCTATTGTAACCACCTTAAGTTTCGCCCCTTGTAGGTCCGTTACGGGGAGCTGATAAAGCTGCAGCGACCAGTATTCAGAAAGTCGAAGAAAGCAGACCGCCCACAAATTTGCAACTGTAAGCCCTTTTTTTTATCTGGGATTGATAGGCTTATTCATTTATTTTACTGACCTATTTGTCGAAAAGGTTTTAGCGGTAGCAAAATTTATCTGAATTTATAATCCTGCTGTCTTCAAGTTCGAATCTTCTTGCGGTGATCAGAGCGATGTTTTCACGGATGAACTAGAGCACAGGCCTTTGTATTCAGTCGGCCATGACTTAAGACCCAAAACTAAAATCTTCGCTGCTTTGCAACACTATTTCTCTTCGACGTCTAATGTATCGCAGTAAACTTAAAAGTTTAAGGTTCTACGCTCATAACTTGTATCAAAGAAATCACATTAGTATCAAAATCTCTTTTTTTAACATCGTAGTCGCAAATTCTCTGTGTTTAAGAGTGGTGGTTTAACAGCATTTTCATAAAACTTCGTTTTACATGTATTTTTAAAAAAAAATTTATTGATACCAAGAGATTCAAATCCCGTCTTTTTCGAATAAAGTTTATATCTAATATTAATATAATCTCAATTGCATTTTAATAATCTTGCTCCCGTACTGAATAGTTTGTACATAAAAACTGAATTTTATTCTTTCCTCTGAATAAATTATTAATGCTCTTACCATTAGGTATAACAAAAGAAGCCTTACCACTGAGCCAAGAGAAAAAGGTTACTGGGTGAGCATCTACTTTACTCAAACTAATGTATAATTATGACTTTTTTTAAAATAAATTTTCGAAACTGAACAAAGCAAATTCACAAATTCTTTTCTGTCTACAATGTCAATTGATATTGAAGTCCTCGAAAAAAATCCGCTAATTCTGAGCAAAGATGTTTATAATTAAAGTCACCCTTAGCACGACGTGAAAGGACTCATCAAATTTTGTTCATACCGAGTTGGATCTACGGTACCCTTTTCCAAGCGACCGTTTTTCTATAACTTTTCTTCAGTATCCGCTACATCACAATCAAATACAGTGGTATGGGTGCAACCCAAGGCAACCTTGTTGGTCATGAGTCAGTTAAAATAATTATCCATAGGTTTGCAAGATTTTGATTTAAATGTACTTAAGAGCGTAAGAATCTCTTACAATGACTCTTATTAAATTAAAATAAAATATTGAAAAAAATGAGAGGATGATCTTTCGGCCTTGGTCGATGGGAACTGAATGCTTCTTTTTAAAGATAAGAGTATCCCATCGTCATTATTGCTAAAAAGTTTCTCCTCAACTTTGGTAAGGACCTTCCATCTGAGAAAATAATTGAGGTCCATGGCGTGATGTACGCGGGATTTGATTAGGAACATGTCTTTCTAATCAGAAGGGTTAATGAAAGTACAAAATTATTGCCTTTATTTTGTTCTGTTAAATTCTCCAGACCACTCCAACTTCATTCATCTATGTCAAGTTCATACCGGCTGCCAAGGACCACTTACTACTTGCCGAAGTCTTGCGTCTATGTCCGTTGGGATCCTCGTGTCTACAATAGCGTGGACAAGATTTGCGAGTGGCTTATCTCCTGGTGGCTGGTTTAACTTGATCTTTTTTTTTATCGAATTAATGCAACCGTCTTGAAGAGAACTTTCTATAGTGGTATTGAGAACATGACTTTCTTCAGTTGCAGAAAGACATGATAACTGATATTGCTCATCTAAAATACTTTTAGGCTGAATAGCGTCATTTTGAAACTCATAAAGATGTCTCCTATGTGTGTAAGCCCAACCAACATTTCCACACCCTTGTGAGACAAAAGTGGAATGCCACTTATCAAATTTTGAGCTCAGTCTCATAATCAGCAGCCTTGGTTTACACCTAAATGACATTTAACACATGCGTATGTGCGTATGCGTATGGGATTTTTTTTCTTTCATAATGAAAAAAAAATACTCTTGAACATAGGAGATAAGTTAAAATATTAGGACAAATGTAATGGAACTACTCACGAGTAATAACTGAATAGCAGCAGCAGCAGTACCTGTAGTAGCAATAGTTGTAGTAGTAGAATTAATTGTAGTAGTAGCAGCAGCAGCAGCAGCAGCAGCAGCAGTAGTAGTAGTAGTAGTAGTAGTAGTAGTGGTGGTGGTGGTGGTGGTAGTTTTTGTGTGGTTGTTATTGTTGTAGTGATATTGTTTTGTTGTTGGTGTTGTTGTTGTTTTATTTTTATTATTATTATTATCATCATCATCATCACCACAATTAATTATTGTTACTATTAATTATCATCATCATCATCATCATTATTATTATAATTATTAATATTATCATCATCATTATTATTATAATTATTATTATTATCATTATTATTATTATTATTATTATTATTATTA
>JAWDGP010004170.1:90000-350000 GCA_033675545.1 Elysia crispata
AATGTGTCTATATCTATCTGGCTATCTTTATATATGTATGCCACGAAATATACTCATAAAGAAAGAAAGAAACACACATATAATTTGCATTCAAAAACTACAATCGATGTCTTTATCACTTTTCAGTCTTGGAAAGATGTAGTTTTGTTTTTATTAAAAAAATAATTGAGTGTCACCAAACTATAGGCATCAAAGCAAAACAAAAGAGTGTAAGTCTCTGAAACTTCGTGATTGCTCATTTTCTACTGAATTCCAAATGAAAAGAAAACAGAAAGAGAGTCTGTGTACATACTTTCATAAAAGATTGAATTTTGCATTCCATTGTCATTTTTTAAAATAATTTCTGAGACTGCGATTAACATCATGAAAAAAAAAAAACCCGAACGACTACTCTATTCTCAATATTGAAATATTTACTTTCAAATCAAGAATGTCGCTTTTATCCGTGACTTCGCCACGAAAGGCTTCATAAAGTTTGATGACGTTATTTGCATTGACATTAAGTGATGACGACAGTCAAAGCTGTTTTAAAAAAAGTTAATTTTTTAAATGGAAAAATTAACTGATAAGCTTTAAGAGTTACGATTACAAGAGTTTATCTGAGAAATAACCAGCTTTGTGGGCCGATGCTTATGAAATACAATGTAATCCTTTAGGATAGTTTCAATCTTTGATTGCAATGTAAAGCACCAAGTTGAATATCAAAATCTTAATTATAATTTTCCTCTGAATCTATAAAATTAGTAGATCCCATCCCGAGCCGCTTGATTTTTTAAACAGTGCAAGTCCGTTTTTGAGGGCTAGATTTACATAATTATCTCCCGATGCAATGATTAATTAAGCACCGCGATCCACTCTACTTAGTCAAAGACACGAGACATTTCTTCTTTAAGTCTTACAACATTACTTTAACGATTTAATTAATGACTATTTATGAACATATTAAGAACCGTATTGAAACTAGGTATAATTTTTTATTTTCCTACCAAAATACTTTTTGAAGGAAATGCATGCACTGGTTTCACTGATAGAAAAAAGGAACAATATACCCCAGGGACTGAACTAAAGATTTACGAAAGGATAATGCTAGAAATTATCACCGCAAGATAGAGACTGCTCAGACACTATTAAGCGAGCTTTGTTGAGTTTCCAAATTAATCGGTTCATGGTACATAGCGGACATTTTTTGCTTAGTACATATATAAAGTATAATGTTTTGATTGGGGAGTAACTTAACAAAAATACGTTTTTGTTAAAGGAAAAAAAAGGAGGGGGGGGGATGATGATAATAATAATAATAATAATAATAATAATAATAATAATAATAATAATAATAATAATAATAATAATAATAATAATAATAATAAGAAGAAGAAGAAGAAGAAGAAGAAGAAGAAGAAGAAAAAGAAGAAGAGACGAAGGACGAAGGGAGAAGGAGGGATAAGAGGAAAAAATAAACCAAAACGGTGTTCTATCTTTTTAACTCAGTCATTAAAAAGCACTATACACCTGCTCTTCACTAATTCAGCATTTCAAACCATCTTCAATGCTAGTCTCATGCAAATAAATGAAGATTAAATATTTTTTCGAGTTGCTACGTTCCAATGTAAAAAATTTGATATTTTGTGGCGTAACCATAAACACTGATTTTTTTGCCTTCATTTACAAACAAGGGGGTTTCTTTCAAAGGGAAGCTGAAAAAAAATCATGAGTTGTTTAGGAAAAACTCAATAACAAATAATAACCTCCATTTTCTACCTGGTCAAAATTGTGTACATTTTGTCACAGATTTATTTTATTTTACACTTTTGCTTATTAAGAGGACATTGTTGATGTACCTTTTCAACGAGTGATTTAATTTTTTTTAGTAGGCAAAAATATTTCTGTCCAACAACTTATTTTTATACCTAGTTTTTGCCGTCAAAAGAGCCACCAATTCTACATTGACATGATTTCTGTCTATATAAAGTTGTTGGAACAAGGATGATCTGCTGATCTTGCTGTCGAGCGTAAATTATAAAAGATAAACGAAGGTTAAGGTATTGATGACATGGAAAACTATAAATTAAACTGTAAATGTTTTATGATTACATCAAATTAAAACTGAAAAATAAATTGGGCATGCTTTTAAACTAGGGCTACTCTACTTTGAGATTTTGGTACTTTTGTTGAGGGGCTGACAATGCGCTATTGAATCATAAAGGATAATTATAAATTTTCATACACATGCATATAACTTTTCACAGGGCTGTGAAATTTCCTCTGCAATCATCATCCAAGATCTCTATCCATTGGTGGGACCCATCTTTCTACAACTTTAGCAACTATAAAAAGTTTGCAGTAAGTAATTCTTTGATCAACGCCTCAAGTATGCTATTCCAAATTAATTTATACACCAAGTCATATATGTCTCACTTTCATTACCATGTGGAACATTCTATTTGTCAAGTTAAACATCAAGAGTACCAAATATGCTTTATGTGGGTATGTTTATATTTATATCTTTATTATAATATAAAACTTCCACTTCTTTCTTCGCTATCTTTTCCTAAACCAGTCTTTGTGCAGTGATGAGGTTTACTGAATTTTAAAGTACCTAAATCAGTGTCCCACTTGGTAAAATAACAACAAAGTATTGAGGCTAAAAATGCTCTTGAAAGTTCATTGTATTTTTTATTATGATTAGATTTTTATGAATTTTCATGGCCCATTTTGTTTTGATAATCAAATAACATTCAGATCATATCTTCGAATTTTATTACCCTTTAACGCTAATTTTTGAAATTCTATGTAGGCCTACCGTACTGATTTTCCAATGGGAGATGTTTTTTGAAAATCTTGAAAAGATTTTTGATAGCAATAAATTTTCAATAATTCTCAGTCACAAACTTTTGGAATTATATACAAATTCTATTCTGACAAACTTTTTAGAAAATCTAGAAATTTTCACGACTCTTTAGCAAAAAGTAAAAAAAAATTTATAGCCATTTTGAAGGTTTTCAATGATGATTAATCTTTAATACTCTTTGGCAACAGATTTTTTGAAATTTATACAGGTTTTTTATCTCAAAAGATTTAATGAAGACCTATACAAAACTGTTTAATGCTCTTTTGTGACAGTTTTTGAAAATCTGGGCAAGAATTTCTACAGGATAAATTTTTGACTTCATTGCAACTTTTAAAATTTGATGCGAGCTTAACACCTTCTAATATTGGTCTAGTTTTTTAAGCAAGATTTTTCTGCAAAGAAAATCATTTTGAGACTTAATCTGATCTGGATGTAATTCTGAAGATTATTTTTTTACTGCAATAAATAGACCTTTTTAATAAATTTATAATACCAAAGAGAGAAAAAGGATTTGAACTGGGCGTTTTGGTACAAGCCCAGGATAACAGATTTTGTAATAGAGCTAAAAGGATCAGTTGTGATGATGGATGAAGAAGTACTCTTAATGATCAGAATATTCAACATACCTGTAATCTAGAAACTATCCCTTCTATTCTATCCTACACTGCAGTCTTTCTCTAGATCTGCAGAAATTGAAAAATACCTGTAGGTGCTGGTGGGATCTCAAATTTTTTGCACATTGTTAAGCCATGAAGTTTTCTTGAAAGTGTTGGATGTGTTGCCATAATAGAAAAGTTGCATCTGAAGAATACCCAGCACTTCCTGCAATTCTTCACATTTTTTTTCAATATTTCTCCTGAATCTGAGCACTTCTTGGCACATGAAAAAAAATATATTGCATTTCAATTGAAATCCTTCAGTTGCAGCAAAGTCACTGTTTCAGGAGTTCCTGATATATGGACAAGCTTGTCAATCCATTGAAAGACTTGTGCCTACTGAAAAAATAGACACCATCATTTCCTCAAGTATAAGCTAGATTACTGATGAAAATGAAGAAATCCAAGGAATGTACCAATGGGATTTGTGCAAGGACTTCACCAAAACATTTACCAGAAATCTAAAATGAATTGCATTGTAAACCCTAAGACTTGCATTTAAAGCATTCCACTAAAAATACAAGTTTTTATTTCTGAATTTATTCATGAATCAGCCTCTGTTTAAGATGAAGTTATTAGGGTGAAAATTGTATACCAAGATATTTTGAAAAAAAAAATTCTTCTATAAATTAAACAACTTTTGTTTTCAATTCACTCTATTTCTTGTATTAGAACACTGTTTAAAATCATAATATAAATATGACATCCTGTGATTACATCTGTAAAGAACATACCCTCAACAAACAAAGCTGTCAGGATCAAGGAATCAGATTCACTGGAGGGATGAACTGAAAACTTCGTTGGCAAATTTTTTTCTCACTGAAGACCATAATATCTAAAATAAAGATGTCAGGGCCAGTAATCGACTTCAGCATATAGATGAATTAATAAAGGTTGTGATAAATAAGCATCCAGCTGATTTTTTTTTTTAGTATCTATAGTGGATCAGATCACCACCACATATGGTCTGAGTGGAGAGATAAACCAAAATGAGTGCTGTGTAACAAACTGCCCCCAGAAATGATTTGAGTTTTTTGCTTAAGATCTCCACTCCATCTATGGAGTGTCTCTTAGAATTGCAACGTTTCAAGGCTTTATACATTTTAAGACTGCTCGACTACCAGTGGCTCTTAAACTGATAAATCTGTTAATGTTGTAAAGTTTGCTTTTCTTCAATGTAACTACTTCCCACCCCTATCAATACTTGATAAGTTTTGCTATTTTTTCAATATTTCCAGGGATTTTGTAAATTTTTTAACTGAACCACTAAGAATTTTTGTGGTGAAGATAATCTGTTTATATTGTAAAGTTTGTGTCCCTTACCTGTTCATTTTAATGCATATCACAAAAAAGTACATCGACCCATGTACATGTTCATACATAAGAAGTCAACCCCCGTCCCATTATCAGTAGAAGCTTTGAAGAAAGATTAACTGAGCTCTAAAATAAGTTTTTTGAGGATCATAAAAATGATGATGTAAAAGTGCTCAAAGAAAGCCAGTTGGAAACATAACTTACTCTAGCCCCGGAAAATTTTTACTATATCTGATAAGAAATCTTCATCACTTCTCTTTCTTATTTTTACAGAATTACTCAATACTCACTGATCCTATCTGGAAGCGGAGCATAGAGGAGAAGGCCAAGTTGCGGACTGTCCAAAGAACGCCACAAAATGACACAAAGATTAAATGTCTCAGGATAAATGAGATCTGAGTTGAAGTGACAGATAATCCATTTTAAGGCTCATTTACCTGTTTAAAAATTTAATGATAGGAGACTTTCTTTGGCATAATGAGAGCAAAAACCAAATCTAAACTGCCTTATTTTCCTTTACTGTGTCTAGTCTAGGATGAACATAGCCAGTAATACCTATCTTTTACAAGTTTTCTCCATAGCTTTGTGCGCTGGGTTTTCACAATTTTAGTGATATATTTATCTCAAGTCCTCTTGAATGTACTACTACAATTTTTTGGGCATTCATTCTTTCAAACTTCTGAACACAATGATACAACACAGATAAGGCCTTATTCTATTTAAAGCTATCTTGGAAGTAAAAAAGCTTTGCATTTCAAACTGTCCTAAGAAGTTTCACTTATTCTCTATTATATTACATGAGATCAAGAACAAGAGTTTGCGCTGGTTAACTTTATATGTAAGAATTTTATGGAGTCAGGCAAGTCGAAAAAGCTAATTTATAATATAAAATATCTAGGATAGATGTACCACTAGTTTCCAAAGAGATGTTTTATTATTATACAATCATCAATAACTCATGTTGAAACAAAACATTATGGTTATCTCATATCAATTGGTTCATTCATCCTCTTTTCAAGTTTACCTATTTAACTTTAAACCCAGTGCGAAATTTTCTCTAAATTCCTGCATTTTAGATCTCAATTACGAGCTCTGACAGCTCAGTATACTGAGCACTGAGCAATGTCAATCCATGTTAAGGGAGAAATGAGCGGCAAAACTAAAATTCAGTTTGCTTTACACCGCTCTGTCTCCAAACCTTTTGAAGTACCGCCAACTAGTGCCCATTTGTATCTTCAGGATTCGATCTAAAGATTAGAAGTACTGACTTTTTTTTCAAATTTTGGCTCTCGTGAAATAATAAAGAAAAAAACATCTGTACTGGAAATATTGCATATTGACCTCTGATGACGGTATGGGCCTTGGCAAGCTAAAGTTTCGGGAATGTGATGGTGTGTAAATTGAGCCAGTTTAAGATCTTTTAAAACATATCAAATTTTTTTTTTTTTGATTTAAAATGATGATCTGAATGTCGTGATTTTTAAGTCAATATGGTTAAACACTTAGCACACTATAAAAGATCTCAAGATAAGCATGTGCCACACAAAACCTTGACAGCCTCTACAAAACTAAAGGACGACTACTATCACATTCAACACTATCTTGATAACCATATTTGTAATCATCTTCATCATCAGCAATACACAACACCAAATAGCATAAAAATAGGCATATTAAAAGGAGAAATCGTCTTTTTAGAAATATGTGTGGCATTTTATTTTTGAAAAATCCAACATTTTTGCCAGTCCTTATGGAATTAAAACCAAAAACATATAACACAAAAACTAACCCAATGCATATTAAAATACAGACATGAAAACCAATATAATATGGAAAAATATATAAATAAGAAAAAGAAGCATGAATTAAAAAAATATTTGGATAAAACTTAAGAGTTCTTTCATTTGGACGGACTAAAATATCACAGTCACTGAATATATGTCATAAAATGTTAAAACAACAGAGCAAATCTGACCTGAAGTGTTATATACAAAGCCTCTCTACTTTTCTCCATGACTGAGTAAATCCTTAAATATTTTCAGACACATTGGGGTGCATAAATTGTGATCTTTGTGTCAAAGAATGAGAATGAAACTCATATAGTAAGTTTCATTAAAATATCACTTTACTATTTCTCTATATATCAGATTAAGCAGAGGCTCTGATAGCATGGTCTACAGTTTCGGAATGTAAAGACTTCTACATCAGTATCATCTTAACATAACCATGGTTTGTACAGAGAGTATGAAATAGAGAAGAAATTTAAAACTTATTCCTGCTATTGAAATGAAAAGCTTGGGTTAGGTGTGGCGCCGCACCATGTCCCTAGGAATTTAAGCACATCCTGCAGCTCAGAACTGTGGGAAACCTGCCCAAAAAGATACATAAAGAGGAAAGGTTTGACCAGCATTCTTTGTAATAATACCAAACAGACAAATGAAAACCTTATGAGAAGTAGAAAAAGAAGAAACGAAGAACTTTACTTCTTAGTAATTTCAACAAACAGCCACATAAATTTTTCATACGATTGGTTTGTTGTTTGATTGAAAAATTTCACGTAACCTATGACCCTAACATGAGCTTATGTCTCTCTTGTGTTCTTTTACTTTCAGTAACAAAGAATTATATTCATGAAACTAAAACACTGAAATTTAAAAAGATATCATGACTTCAAAATTGTTTTAACATTTTCTAAGTGGGACTAATTAAAAACTTGTATTCACAAGGTATCATGTTCACGCTGATAAGGTCTTGCCAACAATACATGTATTCAACCCCATCATGAAGATAAGCCTGTTGAAACTCAGAGTGGAAATTATGTAGGAATCAATCAAGGTCCCACATCTAACCCTTTCAGAGATCAAGGGGCTTGAATAATTGAGAGCTTCATTTTTACTAGGCTTGCTGAACAGGAATGCTCACATGAATCATGCTGTCTAGAGACTGAGATTTTGATTATGAATAGATTCAAATTTATTCTTACTTTAGATATATATGTAGATCTACATTTACATCAGGTTGAAATTTGACAGATGTTAAACCAATGCTGCTAAAAGGCGAAGGGTAACAGCCGTTGTTGTAAAAACCCTTATTTAAGGATATTCATATCTATATCTAATTAGCCTAGGATTATGAGCCCCTACTTCATATTTTATTATTAATTATCAACCTTTCACATTTGGTTCAGATTCTGACATGGCTGACACAATATATATATATATATATATATATATATATATATATATATATATATGCAGAAGGATAGATCATACATTACCTTTGTTGCCATAAGCATTTTGTTCCAGTCATCTTTGTTGGCCACCTTATTTGGGTTCTTAAACTCAACTTTGTTTCGTAGAACTGGATAACCTGGGTCAAATCAAAATAGATGTTATTGCTAACAGCATACTTCCAAATTTCATCAAATCACCGCAAAAAGACACAGAGAGGGGGGGGGGGGCAATGAGTGAGAGAGTGAGAGAGAGAGAGAGAGAGAGAGAGAGAGAGAGAGAGAGAGAGAGAGAGAGAGAGAGAGAGAGAGAGAGAGAGAGAGAGAGAGAGAGAGAGAGAGAGAGCAATCAAACCAGAAAGGGCCTAAAATGTCAAGGCCATAACACCTTCATAGTTTGTTTTAGTAGTAAGAATGGATAGCGAGAGAATATTAAACCTACCTGTGACCACACAGGGTAGAGAGCGTATTCCCGTATCCATGGCAACAAGAGATGCTTCATAGGTGCCTCTCTCATCTTTAGGCAAAACCTGCTCCACTTTTCTATCCATAGAAACTGCAAGAACCCATTCTTTGACCTCCTCATGCTGAGAGCTCTGAAGCAAAATAGTATGTGGACTTTGGATATCTTTATAACTGATAACTTTCACTCTAACATACATCAATAATATGAATTCACAAAATATTTTGTAACTTTACAATCAATAACTTTCACCCTAATGTCATAAATATGAATTATAGGTGTTTTAAGCAAAATCAAAAAGGTGATTTTAGGTCCTCACCCTTAAAATACTAATAGATTTTTGTTTTGATACTTTAAAAAGAATCTTTCATATTTGTCTACATGTTTTTGTTCGCTTACAAGCCTTTGAAGAAAAAAGACACAATTCATTTAAAAGTGAGAAATGTGCCACACTATCTTATCCACTTTGACCATTTGATCGAAGAAAAGGAGCCCTGTTAAAAATTACATTAATGAAAGCAATGCATAAGTCTATGGAGATACCACACACAACTTCACTGAACGAGGATGAGTGTTACTGAAATAACCTCAGACTTTGGTAAGAAGTAATGGTCTAACCCTGAGATGAATACCTATAATATGAATATAAGATGGTACTGCAGTTTGTGCTTTAGTTCTCATTGACTTTCAAAGTTGCAAAACTTTTTAAAATTGCTCTCATGGAATATAGCCTATAGATCTCAATGCTATCATTCTTTTAGACATCATTGAGTTCATTACAAAATATGATTTATAGGGAAAAAAATGACAATGTTACAGGGGTTTGACAACTCTTTGTAAATGTTAAAAATGTTAAGCACCTTTTTAAGAATTTCCTTTTCCAATACACACATTTCCATAGAACAAAAAAAACAACAACAACACACACACATACAATAAACATACAGTGAGAAAAGCTTTTTCAGGCAAAGGGATCTCAAAAGGAATATCTGTGTCTTGGAAATCACTATGATCAAGCATGTCCAGAGATCCTTCCTCCATAGCCTGAAATTCACAATAAGACAGAAAGGTTACCAATGGGAGTATAGACAACTATCTAGTACAATGCTCTTCTCAATTTCAAAACATTTTACATGCTGGTTAGATTGAAGCATATTTTTTTTATCACATGTCTTTGTAATATACAACAGAGAATATGCCTCACACAAAGAACAAAATTATTTTTTTACCAAAAGAACCTTTCCCCTAAAATGCAAATTCTTCTTCATTTTAAATGTGTAACTTGCAAAAATATTAAATGCTGACAATCAGATTCACAACCAAGATTCTATTAAATCAGCATGGTATTGGCAAACATTATATTTAGAAACCTGAAATAAATAATTTTCTTTCCTACGCAAATATTTTTCAAGTATAATCACATTATCTTCAATGTACGAATCCTCCAGGACATATTCTCACTAAAATGTGGTGATATTTTCAGAGGTTTCGAGGATAAAAACAAAACAAAAAACATTCGTATGAAAATTACCATAAATGTTTGACGAATAGAGATTGAACATTTTAACTTTATTAAATTTTTATTATAAAAATTGAGAGAAAATGTTAATAGCTATAGAATAATCCTTTACCTCACTTATGTCCAAATATCTGTTCAGGAACACAAATGCCATGTTCTCCCAGCCCAGTGCCTGAAATGTGGAGATTATTTTAATAAAAAAAAATGATGAAATAAATTTTCAAATATCACTTTCAATTTAAAAATAAAATATCCTGAGCTTTCCAACAAATAATTTTGAAATGAAGATTTTTCAAAGAAACTTCTTCAACAAATGTATTTCACAAGTTCATAACTTGCACCTTAAATGATAAAGTTTTTGATTAAAAATGCAATTTGTAAAATAAGCTACTGATGCAATAATCTTTGTTAAACTGTGAAGCTTGCCTTGCATATAGTGCCAGCTTCATAGAAGGCCTTGTCTGCAGGAACCATATCTGTATGTCTCAGTAGCGAGACAGAGAGCTTGGCAGCCATATTCTCCAGAGATTTCTGTGCCTGTGCTGCACAGCGTGATGCATAGTAGTGAGCTATCAGCAACATTTTTTCAAATTCATCGTGTTGGCTTGTTTTGGCCTCACCAGACTTGCCCATGTTGTCACACTGAGAGAGTATGTGGATGATAAATACAACATAAAGGATGTATGTAAGTCCTGTTTGGAAAAAGGCAAGAATTACAATTTTTATGACATTATTCGATACAATTAGTTGGAAGCCCTCCATTATCCCTAGGAAAGGACGAACACGACTTTTTCATGAAAATTGCAAACAATAAGTGTACTTTTCCATAAGCGAATTCATTTAAAAATCTGGTTTGTTTTATGGATAGACCTGCTTTACAAATAAAAAATGTTAATATGTTTCTTTGTCTGACAAAATTTAATAGCCACATTTGTTCATTTATCTGAATGACTGAAGAGCCCTGTCTCTCAAAAACCTTATCTAATGGCATGTAGGCCTACATTAAAAGCACAACTCAAGCAAACTATATGACTCTCTAAATAAATGTAATGTTAAGCTATGGAATGACAAAGAAATATTGCACAATACAGTCAAACTAAAAATGAGAATAAAAAAAAAAATAAATACAACAATACCTGCACTTATTAAGAATGAGGACTATACGAGGAGAAGACTAAAAATCAAGCATAACTACATTTTTTTTGATTGACATATATCATCTTAAGTGTATAAACCTCATACAATGATGAAAACCACTTAATTTGAAAATATAGTTTATGACATGAAATACTTTTATTCATAGGTTCTTTTAGAATTCTTTTTTTTTGCTGGGAATATAAAATTGAGGTACTTACAAGATCAGCCATCATATCTCTGAGTTCTGCCCAAGACTTATAAGCCTCTGGTTTGTTCATATCCCGACGATTTAACATGTCATTAAAAATGCGCTTGTAGATGTTGTAGTTCTGAAGAGCAAACAACATAAAAGAAGCCAGTGGATGTACTCAGATGATTATGTTGTATTCATTTTCACAATTAACAAAGAATATTTTAATGGATGGATGAGCTGATTTAATAACAAGCTGTGGATCCATAATTAATAAAACTTCTCATACTTTATTCTAAAAAAAGGGTCTTTGAACTTGTCTTAAAATAAAATAAAATTATTTAAATCCCTTTTTTCAAGTACCATCAAGAAAACAATTGAGATTTATATTAAGAAGTAGTTGTTAAGCAGCTGATTTAATACGTTTAACATGTTATAAGGAATGACACATCTACTCAAAAAATATGTGCACATGATATGAAGATGATGAAAAAAAAATTTGAATGATAAGTTTCAATACACATAGATATGAATATGATTTTACCAAAACAACCATGTGAGAATTAATACATATATACATGAAACAAAGGATACTTCCAGTGGTCATTTGGTAATCAAGTGGTTTAAACAAAAATCAAAACCACTTGGTTGATCACATCTTGATCCTGAACTTTTTATTCTAACATTTTTTGAGGGCTTTCATAAGAAATTTTGCCTAAATGAATTTAATACCCTACCTAAATAAATTCAAAAGTATCTCAATCTTTCTTAAACAAAGCAAAAACATTTTATGCCCTGACTTTTTTTTATTCTTTTATGTATTGAAAGGATCTTAACGAGACAATGAAAAGCTTTCTGCCATACCTGTGGGTTTGCCGGGGTACCATATTTTGCATAAAGCTCAAGTGCAGCCAGGGAGTTGTTGTTTTTAATAAGATGTGTTGCATACAAAGCAACATACTTATGAAGAACTTTGGGGTTCTGTTTGAGAGAAATATGGTCAAGTCAATTTACAAAAAATATCTTTTTAAAAATCTAAGACCTGAAGAGAGAACAGATCTATACTGATATTCAAGTCTGCTTGTGACAGCTTTAAAAATTTAAATCATATCACATGAAATAGTTATTGACCACAAAACAGACCATAGTGGTAAACTTTTTACAAGATTTGATTCCTTTCATACAAATGAAGCACTTTATTCTGCAAATTCTTAGAGGCTTGATGAAAAATCTTCACTGTGATTTAGTTTGCAAATTTCTAGAGAACAAGGAAAAAAAATCTCCCTCTCCTAGATTTGTTTTGCACATTCTTAGAGATCACAAGAAAAATCTCGATCTCCAAGGGTTGGTCTGCAAGTTCTTAGAGACCACAGAAGAATCTTTCTCTTCAAGGTTTGTTTTGTTGATTCTTAATGACCAGAATAAAAAACTTTCTCTTCAAGGTTTGATCCTGCAAAACTCTTAGAAACCAAAGAAAAAATCTCCCACTCTAAGGTTTGCTCTCCGAATTCTCAATGATGAGAAAAAAAAAATGTACCTCTCGCAGTCTCAAAGGTTTGTTTTGCCAATTCTCAACCACAAGAAAAATAAAGCCTACCTCCCCAGTTTCTTCTGCAAATTCTTACAGACCAGAAGCAAATTTCCCTCTCCTGTTCTGCAAAACTCTAAGAGACAACAAGAAAAGTCTCTCGTTTCAAGGGTTGATATGCTAATTCTTAGAGACCAAACAAAAAAATTTCTCTCTCAAAGATTTGATCTGCAAATCCTCAATGATAAGAAAAATGTGATGTGGCCTGTGATTTTTAGGCTCATATCGGAAATTACTGTTTTGAGCTATCGGGCTTCCAACATAAAAAATCAATTTTTCAAGGTTTCCCAATTTTTTGCTTCTTATGAGCTTTCAACCATTTTTCTATTTTGTCAAAAAGTATAAAAGCCCAAAAGAAATTTAAATATGCTTTATGGTGTTTTTGTGAGAATAACTGCAACCCTGCATGAAAACTGTCCTCCTTCCCCAGCCTTGTGTTAAGTTTTGGGTCATATCTCAGCCAAATACTAAAATATTCTAAAAATGTCAAGTGTTTTTTATGCAGGGAATTGGTTGGGCTTTCAAAAAATATGGAAATCACCATTTGTCCCAACTAGTCCTTGAGCCTGAAAATTACAGGCCACCTCACAAATAGTTCCTATGTCCTATGGGTTAACTCTGAAAATTCTTACAGACAAGGGAAAAAATCTCCTTTCAAAGATTTGCTCTGAGAATTCTCAATGATGAGTTAAATAAATCTTACCTCCCCAAGATTTGTTCTGCAAATCTTACAGAGCAGAAGAAAAATTTCCCTTTTTTGTAAGCACCCAGAAGTCCCCCAGAATTCAAATGTGCATTTAGATGACTTCATTTGCCTTTAAAGGTCATTAGCATTAACCTCTTCAAATCACTACAACTTTCAGTAGTCAAAACTTGAATTCTCACCTGCTGTTCTGCTGTTTGTAGACACTTGCTCCATTCACCCTTCTCTGCAAACATATCAAGGGCCCCAATGACATCCACACTAGCAAGCTACAAATAAAAAAAAAGAAATAACAGAATAAGGCTGTTCCATTTAACAAGATGACATAAACATGGATACAAAAGGGCTCGAGTTGATTGGACTGCAAGATTAACAATGATCCCACATTGTTATCTTTTAGCATCATTTTTTTATTGCTTTCCATTTTCAGATCTTTCACCCATCCGCAACTATGACATACCTTTAAGAACAGGTTTTCCCTCTTTGCAAATGTCTTTTCCGGGACATCTTCTACAAATTAAACTGTGGCTAAACTTTTCTAGAGATAACTAAAGGTTTAGGCCTCATAGTAGTCATTCAAAATACCATAAATACAATTAATTTATTAAAATAGCATAACTTGTCTGATTCAGAAACAATTAACAGATCTGGCATAAGGTACCACCCTTTCTTAACTCAATGAAATCAAAGCTACGCGGCTTGCTTAGCTCAGCCTTGCTCAAACCACAGAGCTATACGGTGCGTGTAGCTTTTGAGTTGAATCGTTTCTATCACGATAGATCATTTTATGCTTTTTTATCCTTTATTATTTGGTGTTTTCTTTTGGTAGAGAATTCTACCAGTCCAATATTGTAATGGTTTAATGTTTCAAAGAAGAATAAATAAAAATCTCGCGTTGGAACCCACACCTCCTAACTCTAGATCTAATGTTAATATCAGATTTGCCAGACGCTTAGGCTACATAGACCTATTTAAATTGTTTAAAAACTGTTCTTGCCGACAAAAGTTTACTTTCTGCCATTAAGAAAGAGAAATTATGCACTAAACATAACACTTGGTAGAGAAATTAGTACCAATATGGTGTAGTATATAGTGTACTTTTGAGGGTTATGCCAAGTTTTTACCAGAAAATCCCCATGAAGTATAATGTTTTGAAATCTGAAATCATATTTAGATTTTTAATTTTTCCAAAAGTAAGCTTTCTGTAAAAGGTAAATTTTGTTTTCAGTCGTAAAAAGGATAAAAAAAGAGAGATGGTAAAAAATACTGAAATCCATGTTTGTCCACATTGGAGAACAGTGAAGAAAAAGAAAAGGAGAAAAACTGAAAATATTGATAATGATAATTTTGTTGATTATGGGCGTAATATTTATTGAAAATGTTGCGCAGGAAAGTCCTTTTTCCGTTGAGACATCGAAAGACCTTGACCCTTTAAGCTTAGATCAAAATTATATCTAGGCCTTGATCTGAAACCCTTTTATGCTGGATTTATTCATATTTAAGTTGTAATTAAGAAATAATTAGATTTAAATTTTAATAATTTTGTCACAAGCAAAGAAAACAAGCATGATTTTGCTCATGCAAGGATAAATTGCAACACTAGCAGAGGCACCAAAGAAAAAACAAAAGTACTAGCTAGAACAAAAGAAGGACTTGCTTGAAATGGCTAGGCTAGTCACTGAAAATAAGATGGAACAAAATGCCCACTGCAGTTGGGAAGTATTTCCATCCCAATAATTTAATGTTCCTATGTCGCAGTGTACTTCAGGGAAAGTCTCTTAATTTAACAAGATCAGTTTGATCTATCTAATTTTGTATAATTCCGATACTTTACAATAAAGGTTTACAAGCATTTCAAAAAGATTAGAGTGGGATATAATAAATTTTCCACTTGATTCTTTGCAGCCAAATTGTGACATTATTCTTGATTCATAATTTTTTTAATTGCATATGGCCATTTTTTTCAGCCGTTCTGACTCATGTGCCGTTAGATAGTCTTTTTTTTTTCATTAATTAATCTATTAAATTAATAGACAAAACAAAAAATGGGCAAGCAAGGCCCTTTGGCTAGCCTCAATTTGTCAGCACGCATGCCCCAACCTTGATCTTGTACCCATCCATAAAAACTAGACCTATTTTCAAATGAAAATGGAAGTTTTTTTAGAAAACTAGATCGGGGTTAATTATAAAATCTTTTTGGCAGGCAATTTTGTACATTGTTCTTTAATTTAGTTAGCAAACCCCTCTGTGGGATGACTAAATTTTGATGGAATAAAAGCTCACATCTTCAGCTTTGCCTTGGTCTCGACAAAACTCCTTGTATTTTTCGTCAACATAGCCTTCCAGTCTGTTTAAAAAAAGAATAAATAAAGATGGAAAATATCAAACATATGTTAGAAATATGAAATTAATACTAAAAAAAAATAAAATGAGAAATGGACAGATGTAGTATTAAAAAAATAAAAAAAAGTGTTGCATACATTTGTAAAACATTAGAGATCAACTTCTTTCTTTTATTGAGAAAAAAAAATGACTGAAGAAAAAAGAGCAGGAAATGGATTAAAAAAACCAACAAAAAGTCTCAAATTCCAAAAAAAATTTGTAAAGCATATTATCATTTCTATTTCGAAGGAAAAATTCAAGAAAGATAATTTACATCACTGTTATGAGAAAATCAGTAAAAGAAAATGATAGGGTTTTACAAAAGCAAGCAGCTCTTTTGATAAGTCTTCAGTGTATAACGGTTTATCTCTAATGAATGCAGCATTCTACCCACATGTCTTTTCTTAATTCAATCAGGTACACATAATTCTAAATTTTTCCTCAACCTATATGCCTGAATAAATTGTGAAATTTTCATATATCTCCCTAATAGTATAACCGTCACAAAAAATACCTGGGATCCATTTCCTTAGCAACTTTCTTGGCCTTGTTCCAATCACCTGCAGAAATGAGCATGTCTACACCCTCCTTTACCATATCCATGCTGAGATACATCTCTGCAGCCTTGAAATACACACATTATAGCCAGGCAAAGGATGAGCTTTTCATTACAGGCAATGTTAAAACAAAGGTTTAATTTTTGACTACATTACTTTAACTTGGTGGTCTTTCAAATGCACCCAGTAAAAATAAGGTCAATTGTGCACTTAACTCAAACATTAATCTTTTTTATTGTTTAAAGAGTTCAGTTCTTATAATTTACAGTCTAAAATAACATCTGGGAGACTTAGATAAAAATGATAGAAAAGTTCTTGAGAAGATTATGAAAGAAAATCTTTACTCATTTCCTCACCGTGGCATGGCACTTAATCTGGGCCAGTCTAGGCCCAACAACCTCTACTATCATCTGAGCTTTCTGGTTGTCCAAAAATTTGATGGCAATATCTCCAGCCTGATAAAAAAATATTTGTTTTAGGATAAAACCTTGTGAACAGAGAAAACTTATGTTTGGAATTTGTTTCAATAGCCAGATTTGATAATAATTTTCTGATTTAAAAAACTAATTAAAGGTTAATTTTTTGGCTTAACATCTAAATATGAAAAAAAAGAAAAGATTTTCTAAACTGTGAAAAAAAATTAGGAGAAAGATCAGTAAAGAATGAAACAAGTTGAAAGATTTGATGGCAAAATGTTTCGTATCCAATTGTGATAATTTTCAGCTTAGAAGAGAAAACAATTCATCTAAGTAATGTTTATTTAAAAATATTCTGGAGCACCAGGCATAATAGGTACTCAACCTGATTGCAGGGTGACTGAATAAGAGACAAAATTTATAAATGAGCATATTACACGCTTTTTAAAGGCCATCCCTTACACCCACATCCAAAAACATCGGTCTCACTTTTTCATCAAGACCTATGTTATATGCGAAAGGAAAAGAACAGACTTTGAGGAGGATAAAAGTTTAAAATTTATTATTCAGGGCTAAACAACTACTGGCATCAATATTCATTTCTGATCATTGTAAATACCATGAAATAAAAATAGAACGCTGACCTTTACAAGACATTTCTCCACAATCTTTGAGTCAGGCACCATGTCTGGTGTGACTTTGAGGTAGCACTCTACAGCTCTCTGGTGTTCACCTGAAGCCTCCCATTCTCTTGCTTGTCGTACCAAGGCTTCTGCACCACTGTGAGCATACATGTTGACACATAGATGATGGATTTAGGTACATAATAGGAGAGGATTAATTTGCAAGGAATGTATCAGTATGCTTAAGTCAAAACTTCCCCCCTTCATTCTTAAAGAAATAAAAAATCTATAAAAATGAAAATTAAAAAAAAAAGAAGCAAGCATGTATACATTTCTAACTGAAAATCTGTAATTCATTTCTTTCATGACATGTATGAGCATTGCATGCATAAATTTGTTTGAATACCAAGGCCTCCAAGGAGATAAAAATCCATACCAAAAAGTAAGAAAACTTCCAAATGTCTCATTCAGTACATTTAAAAAAAAAGGTTAAATTTAAAAGAATTAAAATTTCCAAGGCAAATTGCAGCTTTTGATAAATTGAAATGAGAGATTTTACATATCCTTAATTTTGTATTCAGTACCTCAATTCATTAAAAATATATTTACATTTTTGGAAAGACATCTGTTGACAATAATTAAATTTTTGTGAATTGTCAAAGTAAAATGATATAAAGACAACAAAAGTTTTTCTGAATTCTTTACTTCTTGCTTGGAAATTTTTTGAATGTAGACTAACATCATGCAAATTGATAACAAAATTTTATGAATGACGCCACTGAAAAAGTTTGACATTTATGATTACAGAACAAAAAGAAGCAATAAAACAAAACAGACAAAAGAACAAACACACAATAGCTATCCATCATGTCTCTAACCTTATCTAAAGCTTTCGAAAAGAATAAACAAAAAATAACCCAAGATTGAGGATGCTGAACACATAATGTGCTAAAACAAAGAATATATTTTTGTAGCAAAACTGACAACAAAAGTTGAAAATGAAAGAGGATTTAAATTTTTTAAACAAAAAAATTAGATTCTCTCATAAGCAGATAAACTAAGTCTAGTAAAACAGCAAAGACAATTGTGATGGATCAGTATTTGATCTTCATTTATTCAGCCACAGCAATTAATCCTGTACTTTTAAATCATTTTATTTTAGGGTTCACTTAACATTTCTTCTCTTGTGTCAATCTACGGTTAAATCCAGCTATTTAATCTATAGCCTCTTAGCATAATAACAGATGCTGCACATTTAATAACTTGGAACCTTATCCAAAGTATTTGATAAAATTAGGACCATGTCTGTAACAAAAATGTGTCTGAAAGGTTAATGTGTTACATTACTTACAGCACATGCACCCAAAACTATCACTGACTAATATTAAAGTGAAAAGAAATTGTTGTTCATGTGGTGCAGTTAAATTGAGCCAAAAAAAAACTGATAAAGTAAAATTTTAGAAAAACATGACAAAAACACATTGACATAGGTGAGATGATATAAAAAAAAAGTTTAAAAAACTTTTGAACTCTATGAACTCTAAGAATTCTATGGTAAGACTAAGGGTAAAAAAATCAGAACAAAGCAAAGTGCAGACATGGATAGAAATTGCAGGATTCTTCATAAAAACCACAAAATGAAAACGCAGAAGAAACTCTAGGGACAGGAATTTCCAAATTGGACAATATACTTCTAAAGCAACAAAAGAGCAAGCAAACTGTACAAAAAGGGATAAAATATAGCATCTGATACTAATTAAAATTACATAATATCCTCATGACAAAAAATTTCACAATAAAAACTGCAACAGCCCTTCATCAATTGAGCACGGTGAAGGCAAAAGAGGTGTAGCTTATGAAAGCCATAATAGTTATGAGGCACAAAAAAGTAAGAATTAGATTTTAGCCATACAGATCACTCAGTTAATACTAATTAAAAAAAAATTAACTGAGTATATCAATGGAGTACTCACCCTCCACCTCCTTGCACTCCACTAATGATGAAGCATTTAGACAACAACAAATTGAACACTAAGTAAGTGAACTTCATTTGGTGACAATGTTCCATAGTGCTTTGGACCAATTTCACGCAAAATCAATTTGATCACTTGAATATGAGACCAAAACCATTTGGCTAGAATAATCCATAGATTCTAGATATTTCGGGCTACTACTTGTTGCTGTGAACTATTTTTTACTTTCGCAACAGATTATATATCATATATTTTATGTTACGCCCAACGTGAAAATGATTTGCCTAATGTTAATTTCCATTTCTATCAGTACAAGACAAAAAAAAAGGATTAATAAAAATTTTGTGTGTATTTTTAAACAGGGTCATTATCCTGAAACCCGGCCCCCAGATGAAATTTATCAGAGCCAAGAGGTTGGCACCTGGTTCCACATCAGGGATCATACCCCATGATATCACCCATTCACGGTCTGTTTCATTAGGGAGGGGGGGGGGAGGTGTTGTCTGTCAAGATTGGGATCACTCTACCAAGGTCAGAAAATATGCAAAGAACACCAGTGATTGGGGACTATAAGACTTATTGAAATTATTTACGAAGAGTCATCTGTAACTGTAAATGTAATTTTCAAACTACTATTTGACTATAAACCTTTAAAAAACCCTCATAAATATATTACAGAAACAGACTGTGAGCAGTCAAAGAAATTCTTTTTTCATAAATTTTTGCATCCTTTGCCATGATGGCAGCGTTAGATTACATGAAATATTTTTTCTTCTCTTGAGGCCACATCTCCCTTGTGTGGTGTGTTCATATTTCATGAAATCAAAATCACTTGTGACTGGTTCTGTTGCAGTTCTTTGCTAGAGACTCACACCAGGTTTCCCTTGCTGCAGCCTAATTATACACTCCAATAGGTTTGTATCAGATGACAACGTAAAGTTTTTTGGGACCACCATCAGCAGCAATGAGATCATCTTTTGTCTTGTAATAAGTTTTCCCTTCTATTTACATTGAGCAAAATGCCTAATTTGAAAATTTAGCTTAATGTGAACATTGGGCAAACATTTCACCAAATTGGGCAATTTGCACACATTGTGCAAAATTTCTGGTTAATGTTCATGTTAGGCAAATATTCACATTGAGCACAACATACACTTTAATATCCAATAAAGAGTAAGTGTCATTGTTTTACTTTGGAAATTTGATGTCCATATTTGGCACAATAAAGCTTCTTACTTAACATAGAACAAAAACACATGAAAACAATTTCATGTTTTTTCGAAACACCTAATAATAGCTAAGATTTGCAAGATATTCGACAAATATATACTTTCATTTTGACTCTAATGAAAGCAGGTTTTTATACCTTAAAAATGCAACTCATCATTAAAAAAAATGAGAGAGATAAAAGCCAGAGCCCACACCTGCCAGATCTGTCTACAGCTTCTCGGTCATACTCATCCTGCAACTGCTGAAGCTTGTGAGGAAGATACTCTTTACACACCCGCAGTGCATCTTGCCACATGCCAGAGTCCTGGCAACAAACCAAAATAAGTTAAAAATAACGCAAAAAAAAAAAAGAGAGCAACAACCACACAAGATAAATGAACAAAAAGCACATAAAAAAAACAAATCAACAAACAGATAATCACAGATCAATTGCTAGAATAAAGATTTGCACTTAAATTATCTGAGGTAACTAAAATACATCTGCAAAGGCTTTTTAAATTCCAATTTTAAAGTAAAGCCTGGCAAACTTGAAACTATATAAGCTTGATCATTAATAAAACTCTTCTTCAAAATGAATTTAACTTTAAAAAAACGTTATTCTAAGAAAATTGTAAACTTTGTATATGGAGGAATAAATGCGAGTAAAATAGATAAAACTTTTACTGAATGGCACTTGACAAAAACTGACAAACCATGCCCTCTCCACACCTTGTAAAACTTTATAGCAAGCTCTGGTCGCTGAGCCCGCAATAGATATGACTCAGCCCTGGTGAAATCTTTCTCCTCAAATGCAAATCTGGCCTGACCTACAAGTACATCCGCCACTGAGTCTGCATCATGAGCTTCAGCCACACGTTGGGCAGAATCCCAGTCTTGGTTATGGACATACCTGACAACAAATATTAATTATAATCAACAGTCTTAACTGCTAATAAGTATGTGTTATGCTGTGTGCCACTCAGGTAATATTTATGTTAATCACTTTCATTTTGCTAAAAACTTGCATGTACACTCATGAAATAACTTATTACTCCCCTATAGAATTATTTTCAAATTAAAAATAAAATTAATTATCGTTTCTGATGCATGATTTGGGAAAAGAAAATTATCTTTTTTTTGTGTGTGTGTGTGTGTGTGTGTGTGTGGGGGGAGGATGTAGGTGTGATATACTTTATATATATATAATGACTTCTTAGGAGCATAGAACAGAAGCAAAAAAAAGTAGCAGAGCAACGTATGGTACATGGAGAAACAACCTTAGTAAAATTTAAGTTCTTTTATGAAAAAAAATATCGCCAACTTAATCAGTTTAAAAAAAAAAAGCAACAAATCATACCACGAGAAATGTCCAGGGCATTGGCATAAGAAATCTTCAGGGCAGGATATTTAATCATTAATGTCTCTTGACCTCTGCTACTTTTATTCTTGTGAGAGTTTCCTATTTACTGTAACAACTTTTACTCCTTTCAGGTTTCAGAATCAAAGACAATTAAATTTTGGATATTTGCATACACGACAAATTTGGCTACTTTAAGTATTGAAACAGGTACTCCAAGCCCCCTGTGACCATCTCTCTACCAAATATTATCCTTTTCAGATAAACTTACATGAGTACTGCCTCCTTAGGTCTGTTTGCTTGGACAAATTCCTGTTCTGCTTCATTGAACTTGCCCTCATCCTCAAGATACATAGCATGTTTAAGATGTACATCTGGTAATTTCTCCTTCATAGCAATGGTACACAACTCAAATGCAAAATCAAAGGCACTGAATGGAAAAATTAGAGAAAGACATAAGTACATAAAGAAATTCAGCATGATTTTGTGCAAGACATTTTGTTTATCTCTATGAAAACATCCAATTTGAGCCTGATCAATTTAAAAGCACAGAAATTGGAAAATTTATAAAAGTGATGTGGACAATTAAAAAAAGACTTCTTCACAACCTTGATTTGATATTATAAGATAAAACAACACTCCTCAATTTTTCTTTTAACATGGCAACATTAAACATCTGACTTGCACTACTTCAACATGTATGAATCAAAAATGAATATGAATTTCTGAAACAACTCACCAACAGAATTTAAAAAAAAAAGAAAAAAAGAGGAAAATATATGACTTCTAGCAAAAATTTCAGACCCACGGCACAATTACTGTAGAAACAAAGAAGCAATCATACATTTGAAGTTTTTTATTTGGCATATAATAACAGAATATTAATCAATCTTATTACAGAAAAACAATATCTCCAATAATACCAGTTTTCTGCAGCATAGTCTATGGCAGCTTCCAGCAAGCCAAACTTGTTGAGAAGCTTGACAGCTGAGTCGCCACCAAGATTCTTGGCCCATAGATAGGCCACCTGCTTGGCTGCTGGCTGCCCACCCTGAGCTTTGGCCACCTAAAGATTTAAATAAATTTGGGATAGCTGCAATTTCCAGTTTATAAAATTCTCAAAATATATATACAAATTAGGGATGAGTTTTTCAATGATTTGCTTGAATATTTAGATAATAGAAAATATCAAAATTGAAAAGCTTAAAAAAATTAAAGGAAAATTGTCAAAATCTTCATCTCTTAAAAGGTCCTCTTGCAACAAAAAAGCTTGTTTTCAGAAGCTGTCTCTGAAAATCAATGTATTGATCCCATGTGGTTCTGGCAAAAAATTAGCATATTAAAGCTAGCCCACTATAGGCAGGATGGTTGATCAAAAAGCCAATAATAATTGTCTGCTTGATTAGATTAACAATCTCAAATTAGTGCTGTATTTTATTACATGAGCAATACTACAATTACAATTTGATCTCAATAAATCTTTGCATGTGATCTCAAACAAGTCATTTCCTATCAATCAGGATTACAATATAATACATACAACCCTACAGTGAACTGCTTAAAATAGGCTTGAAATATTGATAATATCACTCAAGTCCCATTACTTTCTTGATTTACGATAATGACTACATCATGGGAGCTGTGACTTCATATATAAAAAGAGAAACATTCCAGATATGCAGTTTTACCCTGTATGCTTCATCCCAAAGATCCTGTCCCCTATACATGTTGACAGCAGCCTTCCAGTCACCTGCTTCAAGATAATGGTGCTCTGCCTGGCGATAGTTGCCTTCCTCATCCAACTCCTGAGAAAGAAAAGATTGATCAGGGTGAAAGAAGGCCAACTGTCTACCTTTTTTGGCCTAAAACCC
Organism: Elysia crispata; assembly: GCA_033675545.1. Lineage (NCBI taxonomy): Eukaryota > Metazoa > Mollusca > Gastropoda > Plakobranchidae > Elysia > Elysia crispata. Next base: position 114,036 of record JAWDGP010004170.1, read on the forward strand.
CCTCTACCCCCAAAAAACAACAACAAAAAAGCAAAGAAAAGTAGACGTTCAAATGAATTGAACAGGTTAACAAATAAAGTCTGGGTTAAAAATATTAAAAGGATTTCAGTTGGCACATGAATTAAAAAAATTGCATTACCTGGAAAACAAATACAATATACTAAAAATACATGTTTTCAAGGCTAACACGATAAAATATTGAAACACTTCTTCTTCCTTGGTGTGAACTGCCAAGTTATACCCTTCATTGTCTTTAAGTAACAAACAAGACATTCTCAAATATTTTGTTCCTATTAATATTGATAAGTAATTGTAAAGAATAGCATCAACTTTTCTTTACATTTAACTGTGTAACCAAGACTGAAAGAAAGTATAACTTGAAGTTCGGTAATAAGAAAACTGATGTTATTTTTTTTATAATTTCTGCTTCATTGCCAAAGATCTCATATTGCCAATATCTTAGGAAAAAAATTAAGTTGGATTCTTCTTATTCAACCTATCACTAATTAAGGGGTATAAATTTTTGTCACTGCAGCAGTTATCTCAAAGTAATTCTTTTTGATGAAAGGTGAATTTTCACCAATGTGCCAATGCTGACAGGAAAAATAGAAAACGCTACTGAATATGCTTTATTTTTATAATTTCAATTTCAATTATATTGACACATACTTTGTGATATCATGTTATGAACATTATTATGTTGACACATACTTTGTGATATTATGTTATGAACATTATTATATTTAAGCATTACAAGTACATGCACATGTTTCATATTGTATAAGCTTACCTTGGCCAAGTGAAGGTGGGTGTCATTGACAAGGTTCTCATGGTGAGCTTTGACCAGACGTATCATGTCTGCATACATGCGTTGCTTCTTGTACATGGTAATGGCCAAATCAGGCTCCTCCACAGCTACATATAATCTATGGTAAAGAGTAATTTGAAATAATATTTGTAAAATGAAACATAAAGTAAACCTAGCAAAAAATAACCACCTTGCTAGTGGTGTTCTTCAATGTAGTGTTTATAATCACTAATACAAGTGAAATTGGGTCATAAAACTCTTTCAACCATTATTTTCTTTCCATTCAATTGTGTACATGAAAAGTCAATTATATAAAGACATTTGCTCTAACAATAGAATTTTAGAATACCTGATGGACAGCAGATAAAGCATAACTCTTTTCCAGAAATAGCCCTGAATCAAGCACATACCATGAAAATCTTAAAACTATATAATTAATGCAATGGAATATGCTTGGAAAATATGTTTAGACAGAATTACTGAGAAGATAGGAGTAAGTGCAAGTCTTGCTAAAGCAGGAGTGGACGGGGTTCACTTGTTTGTGAATGATAGGATAACACTCACCTCTCAGCCTCTCTAAACTTGCCCTCATCCTCAAGTTGCTTTGCCTGTGCAATGTACAAGTTTGAAACATCCTCTCCTTTCATGTATGTGGCTGCCAGCTACAGTAAAATTGAACAAAAGAATGAGTAATTAAATAATAATATTGGAGAAAAAGGTTATAAAAAAATGACATGGATAATCCAGGAAACCAGTTAAGCAATCCTTTCAGATCCAGTTAGCTATGTTGATGAACTTAATCAAATTAATAGTTGATAACTTTAATATACAAACCTTGTGGGCCATTTCCCATTTGCCAGCTTTATTGTACATATCCACTGCTTCTCTTGTGCAGCCTGCTTCCACATAGAACTTTTCTGCAGCCTAAATTAGAGGGAAAAAAAACAAGAGTGTTTGCTTGACTACATGAAACTTGAAAAGAATAACATATTACAACATTGCATATTTAAAGCTGTAAACCAACTCATACAATCAATAACAACAGAGTGCATATCTGTAATAAATGGAAAAAAAAGTTCTGTTCCATAACACTTCATTTCCAAACTCATTCTTTCTTTATTCTATCACTTAGATTCCACAGCCAGAACCTGTGGAAATTTCCAGATCTATACCTTGAGTATGAAAATCTAGATTTATTTCATTTGGGCAAATCTAAATAAACTACATTCTTCAAAAAAAGATGACTTATTTAAATTATTTCTAATATAAATTAATAAACTAAGATGTTTTCTGATGAACGGATAAGAAAAAAAAGGAACTAATTAGTTTGTTTTTATATATTTATGTATTAAAAAAGAAAATTACTAAGTAAGCTCAAATTTTCTGGGTTTTTTTTTTATTGTACATCTAATAAATAGTGTGAAACAGTTATTCTTCTTGTCAATTTTAAAGTTTAGATTGCATCTAGACATTATAAATGAGCTGAATAGACATAAATTGTGTATTTCCAACTTTAAAATTTTCAAATATCTCAATCTTTGCTTGAAAACTTGATGCAAGTGATTTGAGTGAGTAACCTTTAAAAATAACATGATCTTCAGTATGTTCTTCAGTTATCATATAACTTAATAAAATCAAGCGAGGCAAAACAATCATAGATATACTTTGAAAGATTGAATACTTCAAATAAAATGTTTTGGAAAAACTCTAAGCAGCCCATTACAATATAAAGATGTGTATCATATAACCTAATAAAATCAAGCGAGGCAAAACAATCATAGATATACTTTGAAAGATTGAATACTTCAAATAAAATGTTTTGGAAAAACTCTAAGCAGCCCATTACAATATAAAGATGTGCAAACCTCATACTCCCCAACTGAGGCATAATGGTCTGCAATCTTCTTGTAATATCCTGCAGACATGGCTGAATCTTGGATTTCCAGAATCTGCACAGCTTTCGTCCACTGACGAGAATTAATTGCTGCTTCAACTGCTTTGGTTGTTGCTCTTTATAAACAAAGGGGAAAGAAATGGAACAAAAAGAATATGTCTTCCATGGAAATATTGTTATATACATATATGTCTATATATGCACCCAACTAAAGAATTTACAAGTTGTACAATGCCCAAAATTACTAAAAAAATTAATTGAAATTAAAAAAAAATCCCCTCTCCAAATAAATTATGTGCATAATGGTGTAGATGCAGTTTTCAGTTTCATAGCTAAAAATTTCTTACTAAAGAGATTAGCCTGCCTTAACATACCCTGCTTCAATAAAGTGGTTAATGGCTGCATCCAGCTGCTTCTGAGAAACAAGGTAATCACCAAACTCCTCCTCGAGTTTCACCACTTCAGAAGGAAAAGCATGTCTTGCCAGGTCAACAGCTTAGGTGGAGAGAAATATTTAAAGAATGAAAGTCAAAACAACTGAAATATATTTTTTTCTCTTTTCAACAAAAGCAACCCCCCCGAAAAAAAAAACCCAAAAAAAACAAACGAATAAAAAAAAAAACCACCCCAAAATTATCCGCTCTGACAAAATAAAGGACACAACCAAAATGGGTTTTTACTAAAACAGGAAAAATAACATATGTACCACTTACCTCTTCGGTAATCTTTTCCTTTTTTGAAACAATCCATAGCTCTTTGGTAGTCCCTTATCTTTTCATACAAATCACCAGCCTAAAAAAGAAAAAAAACAACAAACTTGTATGCATATACAGTTGTTTGTGAAATAACATAATAACATAATAAAGAGAGCGCTCAACAGTTAAGGAGCATGGTATTTTAAAAAAAATTTAGGCCTTTCTATTAGTAGTCTCTATACATATATATATATATATATATATATATATATATATATATATTTTAACATATAGAAAATATAAATATTTAATGAAAAAAAAAATTATTTTTCCATGGTCATATTAAAATGTAACAGATTAATCAAAGATGCTTTCATCCTATATATTCTCACTGAGACTTACTGATAACTTCTCAGTGATTTTGAAATACCCTCATATCCCCAAATATGTATCTGTAAGTATCTAAATCTTTTCAAAATGTACGATTGAGCTTTTCAAAATTTCCCGATTGAGCTTACCCTGTCATACAACTCTGATTTGATCAAGGCTCCAGCAATTCTTGCTATAAGGTCATTATTTGTCATTAGCTCCTGTTGAATCAAGCACAAAAGCAGATGAAATAAAAAAAAAAAAAGCATCTGAAAAGGGTTTGTTCTAAAGAGGAATTTTAACTACCATAGCCCTGTCTGCAGTTAAAATATGCCTGAAAACATTTTTATGGTACAATATTCTAAGAAGAACCTAGTTTGTACAAAGGAGATCATAGTAATAATTATGATTGTTTTAAAATACATAGGCTAATTCTATGTAAAGGTTCAAAGATTAACAATCTTCAAAACTTCTGACACTTAGAATATACTTAGCATAAAGCAAGTACCTCAATTCGAAAAGTCCTGAAAGAAAAAATATACAAAAATTTGTATAGTAAGAAGGGTATGCAGCCAGTGCTTTTGCCTTTAAAACCTTTTTTGTGGTTATGCCTTACAAAAAAAATCGGCTTAAAAAGAATGTTTGAACTAATATCAATGACTTAAGGTTGAAATATGTGTACTCTTTGAAGTGAATATTTACCAAATCAAGTTTAGTTTTAGTTTATAAAGCATGTAAGTGAAGTTTATTTATATCCAGACCTCTGCAAAATTGAATGCCTTTGAAGAAGAAAACAGATCCAAACAGACTAGAGTGAAATAGATCTAAAGTCACTGCAGTGCCATAAGCAATATAGCTGATAAAGGGGAATGAATCTTTATCTTAGTCCAGACAAGATGCTAGCCTACCCGTTGAGTTTATAGGAAACATTGGGCTATATAAATTGAAGAATGAAAGAGTGAAAGAGGCAGACAGAAATGATCCTACATATACAGCTAAATAGACTACCTTCTACATTGTAATAAAACAGTTTTCTTCATATAATTTTTAATCCTTTTGTACTTATCTACTGAAAGTGATAGGTAAGCCAGGATCTCACTTATATTAAAAAAGCTTGAGATAAAAATTTTGCAGAATGGAAAGTAAATGGGCAAATATTATAAGTTTTATGGCATTAGAAATGACCTATGTGAGTTGGACTGTAGAAAATATAAAATCATTTACGAGCAATCTAGTCGAAAAGTCTCAAGAGTCAGTATATGATAAAGTTCAATTCATTCCATGTCTTCATTTAATGCCCTTTCAGGGTATATGTATGTGCTGATCAATGTGCCCTATATCATTTTGCTTTAGCCTCAATGTCTGTTTTACCCATTGATATCACAAACTAATATTAGAAGGATGAGTTTCTCACTCTGTATTCACACCTCTGCAACATTATTTATGTCAGAAATATGGGCAATTTATTATTTAAAATAAAAAATGACCCCATGAAAAAGATTGAGTTCTGCATTTTTTTTCAAAATATGTAAAGAAAACAATTTTAGGTCAAGTTTACATTTATTAATATAGTTAGACTTCTCCAATACTCAAGTTCTTTGGAGTCATTTCAGTATCAAATAATGAAATCAGCAATGGTTGACAGCTCTGTAGATAAAGCTAAAAAACCCACCTCTCTGCTTGCAGCCAGTCTAGCAGCTCTTGCTGGTAGTCCAGCTTTCATGAATAGGGAGATAGCAGCCATAAAGTCTCCCTCACGCTCTTTTAGCTTGAAACAGTTGAAAGAAAAAAAAATTAGGATCATGCTGAAGTTGTAACTCTATAGAAGCCAAAATATTCAACCAAAAATTTTCAGCCAATTCTAACATTGCAGCTTATATTCTTGCAACTCTTTATGCTGCTCTACCTTTGCAGTTTATATTCTTGCAACTCTTTAAAATAATTGGCATATACTTCTCAAAGTTTCTAAAGAGGTTATATAATTAGTGATTTTTTTGATTTAGGTATGACAATGAGATCACTTTACTCATATCAAGTCAATTAGCAAAAAGATTTATTCAGAAAGTCCTTACCCCAGGAATCCTTAAATCAATTACGATTAAACTTAATGTTAATAAAATTGACAAAAGTGACTTGCAAAGGTGAACAGATGCCAAAAATTGAAAAGAAAAAAAAAGGAATGCTAACCGTGGGCCTATTCATTTGAACTCCAGAAACTGTTACTCTATAATCTTTATAGCTTCCATCCTCTCTGACCTTCAACACAAATTTACCTCTCCTGCTGCCTCTTCCTGCCCTGTCTCCAGCAACCACTGGTTGTAGTTTTTCTTCAGAGTTTCAAGCTCTGGATGACTCTAAGGGAGTAGATAGAATGGAAAAAAATCAATTTAAGGAAACGGAAGACTACCATTTCCACCAAACCAACTCAAATAAATCTTTTTTGCATGTTCAATTGTTAAAAATCCATGCGTTCAGTTATTGATTTTCATATAGAAAAAAATTCCCAGTTCAAATCATAGTAAAACTTATAGAGAAATCAAAATGCTTTTTATCTGAGATCTTATCCCCTAATTGAAATAAAACAAAACAACAAACAATACAAACGAGAAATAAGTAGCTTTTAAGTGCTATCTTTATAAGATATGAGAAAAAGATACAAAAAGTTACTTTTCTTGGAAACAAAACAATTATCAAGAATCCTTAAAATGACATTGAAATGGTGCAAACTAAATACTTGACAATGATACTAAAAGCTATCAACAAGTCAGTGATTTTTGTTACAAAAGTTTCCTTTCATTTGCTGCCCTGCTCTCAGACTGTACCTTGGCATCTGCCACTTCAATAGCTTCATCCCACATGTGCATCTCTTGGTACATCTCAATGGCTTCATTCACATGGTTCTTAAGGACATAATAATAATTTGATAAAACTTGAGGTGTCAAAAGAGATCAAACAACTTATAACCTGATCATACCCTGAGATGATAGCTTAATTTTTTTCAGAAGAAACTGTTTACTCTAAATAGCATTTATAATGACCAACACTCAATATAGGGAAAAAGTCAACCAAAACTGATTTTCAAAAAATACTCCAAATATGCTAAATACCTCATAATGTGGTGAAAATACAATAATCAATATTAAAATAGAATTCATTCTATTTGTTGCCTATGCTGTCATGAGTACTAGCTTTAAAGCAAGTAAAAGCTGCTGTAGTGGGAACAGTGTGAATAATGTCTATACTTCTTTTTGCAAGTCTTGCTAATGTATCCTACAATTTTTTTCTCGTACATTTCAGGCAACATCTCATATAGAGCATTCATAGGTAAGGCAGAGGCATATGAGCAGAAATTGAAATATTGTTTTTTTTTCTTTTAGTTTTTACGTAGGATTTTCTCAGCTTGTTAACATTGCAAATATGCTGCTCTACCTTTGCATGATGGTTGAGCGCCTTAGAGGACATTGTCGAAAAGAAATTAGGGACTGAAGCCATGTGAAGTGTTCAAGAAGAGCTAAATTTCAGAACATATTAAGTCAGTTTTTCAAGCTGTTAATCCCTGTTCTTCACAAATGAGTCATGCAATTGACTTTTTTAATTTACCTGTTTGAATTTATAAAAACCGAAATAAAAACAAACATTTCCTTTAAAGCCTCATACCTTTCAGACCATCCATTAGTTAAGGCAACATTTTGACTTACCCCTTCCAGGTAAATATACTCTGCTTCCTTGAACTTCTTGTCTGAGATAGCTAGACGTGCTCGCACCTTGTAGTGGTGATAACCATCTCCTCCCTACAGTTTATGAAAACATAACATAAATGTCTAAAACAAAGGAAATAAATGAGCAACTAACGCACAAAATATTTCTGCATTTTCTAACAATATTAGTAAAAAAAAAAAAGATTTTCCACTTGGACCAATTTTCAAAAGAGATCTCCATTTCTGTTGATATCTATAGCTTTAAATTTAAGATAACCACATGCCTTATTAAAGAATTACACTGACCTTGACAAGAAGCTCTTTTTCAAATATTCCTAGACAGCAAGAATAGGTTTTTTAATTGAAGGAACAAAATTACCGTTACAACATAAATAAGGGTAAAATCACTGACAGTAAGACAGAAAACTAGAATTTATGTGCATCACAAAGCAATGTAATCCAGAATAAGTTACATGCTTTTACATACAGTCGAGCACAGAATTCATTGGATTTTGATATGTCTGATAAAGCCGTGTTCAAACAATATGGAGCAGTGACTAAATTTAGTAAATGTGCAATCAATTAACATCCCATATTTTTTTTTCTTCTTCTAGTAATCAGATTCACATGAGCATGCATAAAATCGAAAGAAAGAAATTAAATTTGATCTTCCATTGTTTCTGTTTCTTTTTTTTTTTTCATGTTAATATTTTTTTAACATCTCCTTTCCTTGGAAATCAAACTTTTAACAAGATTAACCCTTACTCATCTTTGCCTCATTCCTCCCCCCAAATCCTAAAGATTTAATTGTCATTAGAACCTATGTCTAGTACATGTGGAACAGGCAAAATTTGACCAGGGATTAGTCTGACAACAAATTTTGTCTACTCAAAGTGAGAGGCAAGGTATGTTTGTTTAAAAAATAACAAGTGTGTTGGACATTTAAAAACCCATCAAAACTAAACTAAATTGCAATGAAGAATGAATGAAACTCTGGACATGAAGGATGATCAGAGAATTGCTCAACAAAAAAACAAACAAACTGCAACTTTCAGCCTGAGAATGCAACACCTGCTACTAAATTTTCTCAATACAAATAACCTGAATATCTCCCTTAGGCAAACTTTGTGACTACCAAAACATACAGTAAAACACCTTTTCACATTGCCCATACTACTAAACTTCACACACCTGCTTCTACTTCCAATCCCTAACAAAGACAACACACTTTATTCCTCCTTAAAACAATTTCAGCAGATTACAACTTTCTTAATCATACATTGGGCCACAGGGTGAGAGCTTTTTAAGGGGAAAAAATATAAAAACTTAAGGATCAGCTATAGATGGGTCATAAGTGAGTAATGGAGGAAAGGAAAAAATGGTCATTCCTAACCGTTTGCTTTGCCACCTCCTCAGCAATTCGTAGAGTCTCTTTCAAGTACCTTGCCTTTGCTATGTTACCAAGGGCTGAGTAACATCTGCAATTAAATGACAGATAAGCAAGATTTACTTACAGTTTAGACATATAACTTTAGATGTAAAGGGGATGTATTTTGGGGGATTTCCAGTTTATGATTCCTTCAACAAACCTGATAAAGACGATGAAGTTGCTTCACAGACTAACACTACCAAGTATAAAAAGATAAAAAAAAAAAATCCCAAATACGTTTAAAGCCATATCTATGCACAATAAAACAACTGCTGATCTATCGCATTGAAAATCTTGTTTTAATACAAAGCATTATGACTTTGACCAAATGCACAATACACCTACCTTTCAGCAATATGGAGCTGATGCTCTTCTAGGGCTAGCTTGCTCAGGCTCTTCCACATAGCCTCAGTCTCTGGAGACATTTCCAAACTTTCCAAGAATGCTATGGCCCTGATAATAATAAAAAGACATTTTTTGTGTGTTATTTGCAATCTTGTGTACCTTTATGAACTGTAAATATGTTTTCTGTATGAGTGAATGAATGAGAACACATTTTTTGTTCCTCCAGAAAAGAATTAAGCCAAACTGGTCATAATATTACTTTACCAAAGATATACTTAAAACATGAGAATCTATTTACAATGAGTCCTGAGGCAACCAGGTTTCCATGATTATATGGTCTTATTCAATCAAAAATTTCTTCTTTCTAAATTCTTCTTTCAGGTATATATTTAAAGTTTGAGAAATTAGATATGAGAAGTATGTGAAGAGGGAAATAAGTGCATAGGCTTGCAAAGACATAAAAAAGAGTTGGTATGTAAAGAAGGTGGAGGCCTGACAAGGGTGGGAGGTCAGTAAGTAGTATGTTCTTTGTCTCTTAACACACAGATTTTAAAAGCAACTAACATGATTTACAAGGAAGTGCCTCTTTAAAAGATTCCTTGCAGAACTACGGAGATTTTAACCATTTAAAGAAGCAGTATAAGAAGCATTAACATAGGTAGTAAATGAACAGAGGTGAAAAGATGAGGTTCCAAGCTGGTTAAAACATGCAAGACTAAACACAATTAAAATTTATTAATGGTACCAACCTGCCATAGTCGCCATCATCAATGGCAGTGCCAAATTCAATGAGTCCTTCATCCAGTGTGTAAGCAATAGTGCTAACTCCTTCATTCACCATAACATCTGTCTTGCCATCTTTTCTCTCGAGATCAACAATGTCTCCCTAGAAAAAAAAATGAAGTTGAAAAACACTATAAAACATTTTCACTGTCTAATACCAAAATTCTATTGAAAAATAAAAGCCTTTGTCTTCTTCTAATTGTATCTGAATTTCAAATTTTATCTTTCAAAATCAGATTCAATAATTTGAACATCAAATCAAAATATTTAAAATAAAAAAAAGCTTTGATGAAAATTCTTTTCTTTTTAACTAACTTGAGCTTTAAGTAAGTTTAAATTTTTAGTGTCTTATCATATCAAGTCAAAGAGAGACAATACTTTCAAACAAACCAACCTTAATGGCTACCATAGTGACTCTCTCAGGAGCCTCAATGTTGTACCAGATACAGAGGTTACCACGATTCTGGGCCACTACCACATCACTGCCTGGTACCCACTGAAACAATGGAACAAATATGCGCTATAACAAGCACTTTAAGAGAAAAATAGCACCAAAAATCTCCTACTCCTTGTCCTTTTTATTTTGCAGATCATAAAGGCTTTCAATTTCATGCAACGACCACTCAAGTTCAAAGCTTAATACTATATTGTCTGCAGGCCTCTACAACTACATGCCTGCAAAACATAGGTGATAAAGAACCTCCGAATTGACTTCAGAAACAATTAGCAATGAGATACCTCTCCTGAATAAGCACTAACACAGTTTTTTTTTATCTACAATAAGAAACTGCTGGCAAGTGTCCTCTAATTAGCCTTACCACTTTTCCAAATTGTGTGATCATGGCCTTCTATTTTATGCAGAGCTTAGCTGAATTCAGAATATTGATGAAGAACTTCAGTCTAATAACGCTCTTGAAGATTATAAAAATGAAAGTGTCTTTAAAAATGACATTATTCAAATCTAGATCTAGTTTAGGTGAAGAAGATCGAGAATTTTAATCTGATACTTTTTTTTTTACCTCATGTACTCAATGTTTTTTTTTTTTTTTAGAATGATCAGAGAGGTCAAACCAAATTGTTTTAGTTTTAATAGAGAGCTCATTCATGGAACTTTTAAATTAAAATTTTAAGTTAAAACAAAGAGTATTTATGATTTTTTAAAGTTGTTTATCATGATTTTGACCCAGATATGTCCATTTTGTCAGTATTTAGAGTTTCACACCGTGGGGAAGTCAGTAAGGAAAGGGTTAATCTATTTTTCTTTTTTTTTTGTCCTTAGCTGCCATCAAGGCCAATGTAAAAAATGTATTGAGATGTTTATCAGGAAAGGTTGTCTTGTCTGTGAGGTCCATAGAGTTGATATTCTTTACTAGGCCCTGCCAGACTCTTAAAGCTTGTCATTAATAAGATCTCTGTAGCCCAGTTGGCCTCTGGTCTCTTCACGAAGGAGCAAAGCCCAGTTGGCCTCTGGTCTCTTCACGAAGGAGCAAGCTTGGAGAATGTATACAACCATTTGTTCAGCCCATTTATACTGACATTGTACTGATTACACAATTCTCCTTTTTTTCACATGTTTATTTACACTACAGTCATTCATTCTAAGTCAATTTCAATAACTATTCATGTTCAGGGCTAGACAATTGTCATCTTTATGTCATTTAAAATGCTCTTAAGACTTTCCGGGTTAAAAGTAGCAAACAAAGTGGTACCTGCACATAAGAGCAATAGTTGAGAATGCTGGTCTTCTGATGGGACTCAATATCATATAAGTGTAGCTGAAGATAAAAAAAAAATGGCAAAGGTTTCTTACTATATAAAAAATGAGAGGAGATAATCTTAACTAAAATTCAACTTTTGTTCCGAAATATGAGTTTAAAATCTCAGAAATTTATGACTGAGAAAGAAACAACAAAAACAAGTAAAAAAGACTAAGCAAAGTCTGTTTAAAATGCTCATTTAATTTTATCTTCTGAAAAAACTCTTATCTAAGTGCATTAAAATTAAATAAAAAAAAAACTTTCTCAGAAAAGAGACAGAATCTATCCTAATAGTATGAATAACATCTCAATGTACAGGCAATTCTGAGTTTACCTTGAGTTTGTTATCTCTGAACAGAAGCTTATGGCCAGTCTCGTTTAACTGCAAATATTGATGAGAATTAAAAAGAAACATTCCATAAATTATAAAACACAACAAGTTATTGCATAAAAATAGTTTAAAAAAGAAATAAGCACGCTTTGAGCACACCTTACATTTGTCAGGGATTGTACTTTATTTCTTATTTTTCTCCTAATACCATTGCTTGTGATTAAATGATTCTGCTGCAGCTAATTCATATAAACTGAGAGACCTACAAAACAAAAAAAAGGAGATAACCGAAAAACTCATGTATTCCAAGCAATCTATTTTTAACTGATGCTAAAAAAATAATCACACATGCAGTTTAAATAATAAATTCATCTCCTTCTGATTACCACCAGAGACCTTTCGGTTTCAACAGTGCAATTATTTTTACTGAAACTTTGAAATGTACCTATTTGAAACAAAACTTTTCATTTTTTTTTTATTTATGGTGCTCTTGCTTCATTAGTCACTTACTTCAAGCCAGTCTATTCTGTTGTCATGGTCCACTTGTGCAATGTTCAATCCGCTCAGGATGTCAACTAAAGATGATAAGATGACATGGTATTTTCATTCAAATAAAAACAGACAATGCCAAGTATAGTAAATTTAAGATTGTTTTGATTAACGATCAAGAAATAAATAAAAAAATTCTGAAAAAAAAACACAAACAATAAAAAAAATACTATCAATGTAACATATTAAATTAAAATTTACATAAAAATGTAAAAAAGGCAAAAACTCTCTATTAAATTTGCAAATGGAATATCAGCAAAAAAAATTAAATAACTGATTGGACTCAGAACACTGGGAAAAAGAAAATAAAAACAAAAGAACTCACTAATAGCCACTGTTTTCAGATCAATCAAATACGCCATTTTCTTGTTGTCTGTAACTCCTTTTTGTTTCCTTTCATTTAATCTCACACTGCAAGCAAATGGAGGTACAAAAAGATAAAACTCACATGTAAATTTTTGTTTGAACTAATTAAAAATAATGATAACAGAAAAGTAACGATGAATATAATAAAACCTATTCAAGATAATTTCAATTGAAGAGGAGTGGGGAGAGAGGGATTGATTTTTAAAAAAAAATAGTACAAACAAAATCATTGCTAATGTGTAAATTTGTTGAATGTAATTCTTTTGTTACAAGTAACAGGATCAGTTGTTTGAAAAGGTGAATATCATTATTGAAAAAAAAAGCTTTACCCTCTCTCTTTCAAACCACATTATTTTTTCAAGATTATGTTTAAAAAGTTTGAAATAATGTTAGTAATAACTATTTAGTCATTTCAAGACATTTTTAAAGTAAAAGATAGTATTAAAAAAACAGCATAAAATTTCTGTGTCACACAATCACCAAATTTTTTGTTCTACGTCTCTCTTTGAAAATTGGAGATCAGAAGCAATTCCTCTTCTTAATTTAGGGAAAGATGATTGACTGAGATGTTGTGAAAATAAAAATCTTAATGTAGTGGAGATACAAAAAAGATTAAATTTAAACAAAAAAAACAACTAATAAAAGTCACATTTACCTTATCAAATGTGGATTCATGAACTCTGTACGAACACATCCCAGAACTTCATTTGCACCGTACTCAATGAGGGCCAGCTCTCCCGCATTGAAGATCATACAGACCTGAGTTGTATACCACAAGGATTATTTCTCATGATTTAAAAAAAGAATATGAGTTTCTTAAACCTGCAAAATACCTTTAAGCTGAAAAAAAAATGAATTTCATTTCATTTAAAAGGAGTAAAAAGCCATGTCTCATGCAACATGACAGCTCTATGCACATTCAAAGTCATGTGAACTTCAAAATAAAGAAAGATTCATTATCAAAACAATGAAAATAATCCTGCTTTAACTTAAGAGATGAAATGATAAAACATTTCTAAAATGATTCAGTGTAAAAATTAAAGTTGTACTGTTGCTGATTTTGCACTGACTCAACTATTTCTGAACCTAAAACTGCTAATGCTTATTAATGGTACTCGGTCAGATTTTTCTACGGCAACAATTACTGTGAAAGGCATTGAAATGAAAGATATTTTTTTTTAAATTGTTAAACACTGAAAAATTTAAACCATAATGAAACCTGTATACATGATACTACTTATCCAGTCTCATTTTATACAAATGGGAATACTTAACACTCACATTTTCATTATCGAAATAGTACTTTTCACTGCCAGAGCCTTGCCATGGAACCTCACTGAGTCGAGAAGACTGCATGTCTCCCAAGAGAAGTGTATCAGATGTGTGGGCCACTAGAAAGCGGTCATGGCCCATTATACGCACTTCATCAATCTCATAACCATAATGAGACTTGAGCATCACTTTTGTGTTGTTAGACATATTGCGCACAATTGCCTTTGAAAAAAGAATAGAAACATTTTTTTTCTTATTAATTCTTACTCTTTAAATACAAAATATAACATACACATATACAAAATTATACTAACTTTGCTATAATTAGATATTGGGATTTCAAAGGGAAGCTAATCTATAAGAATAAAATCAAAAGTCTTAAAAATTGGATTATAACTCTATAAGGCTTCAAAAATAAAACTGTAAAAACTTACTCAAAATACACTTTTGTAAAACAATCTGTGATTAACTCAGTTCAACATAATTATAGATCAGGCTCTAGAGAAGCTTGCAGAGAAATCAAGAAAATCTCACAAAAATTTTAAGTGCCTGAACTCCATGAGATGAATCAGATAAAACTGAACACCCCTCCACCCTCAAAAAAATATATATAAACAAGCAAAAAAACAACAACAACCCAGACAATATGTAATTTGTACTGACCTGACTGACACCAACATGAGTGATCTCAAACTTATTCTTGTAGAGAGTCCGTTTCAGGCAGCAGTCAAACATCTCCAGCCCACCACACAAGGTGCCCTGAGGAAGAGAAGAATTTCCAGTACTGACACATGACATCCATACTGCAGAATGTTGAGAAATGCAAAATATTAAGTTTTTCTCTCCTTAAAGAAAATAGTGTTTGCAACAGTAAAAAGAGACCTTAAAGAGGTGATCATGTTTGAAAATCTTCATAAAAACTACATAAGTTCTTTTCTTTTTTGCTCTGAACTCACAGCCACCACTCTAGATCCATCCTTCTTCCAAGCAAGGGCAGTGATTGTGTACAAGTTGTGAATTTCTTTTAACTTTGGCTCCTCCCACATCTGCCTCCGGGGACTCCAATTGAGAACACGCAACCTGAACAAATAAAAGATGTTTATTATATCCTACTTATAAAGAGCTGAGATAGTCCCTATGCAAGCATTTCTCAGCATTTTCACTACAAATAAGGTTAAAAATCTTCAAGTTTTGCAGGGAGAAAATACATTTTATATTTGAATCCATGGAATAAAACAAATCTTATAAATGAGACGAGGATGATGCTATTGCATGTTCACATTACTATATAGGCAATACACTATCTTTTCCTAACTGTGTACACATTAGGT
Organism: Elysia crispata; assembly: GCA_033675545.1. NCBI lineage: Eukaryota > Metazoa > Mollusca > Gastropoda > Plakobranchidae > Elysia > Elysia crispata. Next base: position 129,663 of record JAWDGP010004170.1, read on the forward strand.
CATAAGGCTACTTATTTTGACACTGCTCAACCAGAATCTTGGAAATTGACCTACAAAATACTTAGAAAATATTTATTTACAAATGACAAATGTTCAATGTGTCCTACAGAGATTTTTCTTCATCATGCTGTTTTCAAAAATTTCTGCAGAAAGAGGAGATTTTTTCTAGGATTTCAGATGCTTAAGTATATGGAAGATCAAATTATTTTTCTACGATGGATCTTTAGCGATATACGAAATATTACTCTGATAAACAGGACTGAAAAAATACTTCACTTAAAATATATCCATATTTTCATTCATATTCATCATTCATTAAAAAGCCCTGGTAAATTCAGTGTAGAGAGTTCTGAGTATGAGTACAGAGGCCCCTACCCAAAGAAGTCATTAGGAGGAATTGTAATACCAAAAAAGAGGAATTTCTGATGAAAAAGAGGAATCAACTTACCGTTCTCAAAAAAGTCTTGCAGGAGTATGATAGACATATTTATCCCTTCATTTGAGTTGTTACAGATGTCACACAATCATAATTAATAATATAATCCAAATCCAACAATGAAATTAGAGTTGTTACAGATGTCACACAATCATAATTAATAATATAATCCAAATCCAACAATGAAAAATGAAAGATGCTTTTCTATTTACACTATGTACACAGTCCATATCAAAGTTATTGCATATAACATTTCAAGCTCTCAGTGTAGGCACTCTTAGCCTTCCTAACAAGAGCAGGGGGGAAATTTTGCTTGTAGCAAATACTTCCTCTTGACAACATATTCACTTTCTGTACAACTAAGGAAGATACAGTTTCTGTGCCAAGCGTAGGCCTATATTCTGTTTGATTCTTACGCACTAAGCTAAAGACAAGCTCCACTTCAGCATTAGAATGTGTCAAACAGCAGAGTCCTTTCATAACTTCAGTGAGGGTTGGAAACAACAAATGTCCATCAGAATTCTTCAACTGCCCTATAAGATTCCACTGCCTGTCTACACTCATAGTATTTGATGCTATCTCAGAAACCTTTGGGTGGACCTGATACTTTCCAAATTCTGCCTTCAGCATGCTCATCTCAGGAGAATGAAGGCAGGGATACCTTGGAACTTTCACAAGAAAACTTTTTTGCGATTTGAGAGTCTGGAAACATAACACGAAATAGATCTCCAGCATGATCGAAAACAGAAATCGGTAAATTGTGCTCAATCACAAATTTCATGAAATAAAGTTCTGCAACAGTCCCACTATGATCTATTGGGGTTGTGGATTGTGCAAAGAATGAGGTCACTGGTTTGGTTTGTGATTTCAATCGATCAAATTCAGTGTGTTTTTTAGTTTTTACATGTCTATCAATGTCTGTTTTGCTTCCTGACTTAATTGTGAAATCACACTCACATAATGTACATCGAGCATGAGAGCTGCCCAATTTCGGAGGAACAATGCAACTCCATAACTGTGAATACTCACTCCTAAACTTTTGCTCAAGACGCAATTTCTTCTTCACCGGCTCCGCCATGACACGGATCTAGATTCTAGATCTAGAGATCTAGTGAACTTAATAATACACGTAATCTGAGCTGGATTTCTCTAGGATAGTCTAGGCACGTAAGGGCAATCCTATAAACAATAAACAGTAATGATCCAAATTCACCATCAGAAATAAAACATCGACTTTGAGAGAATTAATTTCACGAAGCAAAAGCGTAATCCGTCTTGAGTCCCATGAAAGAAAAAATCAACTGGCCGCGTGTCTCCTTGCAAAACAAAGCGAGGTGGGTAAATGAGAGATGACCCGGAAGTTGATATATGCAAGGTCAAGGTCTCTCAACTCTCCAAGTAGGCTAACGAGAATCTCGTAGGCCGACGGACCAGTCCAGTCTTGTACTCAAAGCGCATTATTATATCGAAACTATTGATTGAAATACGTTTAACCTAGAATACCGACAAAAATAGTAATAACGCGGGATTTTACCGTAACGGGCAGAATCGCGGAATGGACTCTCAAAATGAGGAATGATTCCGCGAAACGCGGAATGGTAGGGGCCTCTGTGAGTAACATTGTAAGCTTAAAAGGTTCTGTTGCTACAGAAACAAATAGAGCACATAGATTTTTTTTAATAATACAGCAAAGTAGTTTGCTGACTCTCACTGAGGTAACTTTGATGCAAATATTTTAGGGGAAAATCACTTGCTACTTTCGAACTGTATTATTTTTACAACATTATCTTGAGGCTTTAGTTTCATGCTATGCATCTGCAGTTTTTCCTCTAATTTTAAGTCTTCATTTGTACGGAGCAAAACTATGCCAAGAATGAATGTACCAGATTAAATTTAATGATTTACACACAAAAAAAAATACAAATTTTACTGACTTGTCAAAGCTGCCGATAACAACGTTTTGGCCACTAGGTGAAGCCACAGCCACTGTAAACTCATGCTCATCATCCTCACGACTGTAATCAAAGTGTTGAAAGCTGCGACCATCCCGACCATAAGCAATAATGCGTTTGTCACAGCCAGCTGCCACAATAGCATTCTGAGAAAAGGCCAGTGCATATGGTGGACTTGGGTGAGTAGCAATCTTGCCCTGCAAAAATTATAAAAGGTTAATAATTAACTATTTAAAAGTTAAATATATGAAACTGTACACAGTAAAACACATGGTTGCATGTATTCATGATCTGTCTGCTTCTCTGGTCCAAAAAGAACATGGTGATACCTCTTAATTGCATGATACAATGCATTCTGGATATATCAACATTCCACAATATAAGACACAATTGTGGCCATCATCCTTTCCTATTTGTATAATTTCTTGTTTGCACTTGAATATTATGGGATTTCAACTGTATTCAACATGGAGCCCACAATCCATGTTTTGAAAAATTGTTTCACCCTTCTTTGGCTATAATATAGCAATGCCAATCCAAAATTTCAAAGCTGTAACATTTACCTACTAATGATTGGAAGTTATAAAGCTTGCTCTCAAAAGAAGAAAACTTTTTAAATTTTGAGAATCGGTCCAGAAAAAAAAGTTATGAGGATTTAAGTAAGCCAAAAATGTCTATAGGTGTAAAGAGGAATAAATGGTCCAAAAAATGGACCTTTTTGGTGCTTTGTTTTTTGTTGTGAAGGAAGTTAAAACCTCCTAATTTCTTTATTTAGCAATATATTTCCATGAAATTTGACATTTAAGTGTATTTTTTTATATAGAATCATAATTTGTCAGAGATAATTTTGACAGTTTTGTTTCGAAGGGTCAATTTTTGCATAAATTAGCATACATTATCCCCTAATCCAAACTTGCGTTCCATTATTTAGAACGTAAAACCTCCCGAATTCCCATATTTACCAAGCTATTTCAATAAAATTTTGCAGGCAGAAGTATAATACATGTATCATTTAGTTTCTTACTGGGTTAAAAGATATATAGCATTCATATGCATTAGGTAATTTATGCATAAATTAGCATTAAATTACCATTTCATCATTTCTTTATGTAATTTCAGAAGTTACCACCTCCAAAATGTTCTTATCATAAGTATCAACCAAGGTGGTTAAATTGTATTTTTGTTTTGTTTCTTAATTTGTTAACATCAGCATGGTAAGTTTATGCATAAATTACGCTGATGGCATAAATTATCTTCCATTCTACACTTGCTATGTAGAAATAAGTGCCATAATTTGTGACCCAACCCCTGCAGGTAACGTTAGTCTAGAGACATCCTTGCACATCTGAATCCATTATCCGTGGAATCGGCATCCATATTTTTCAACAGAAGCTTCTTTATCCATATTCAGGATGTTTAAAAAAAAAAAAGAAAAAAGAAAAAAAAGGAAAAAATACATCTAGAAGCTCGCTTCAGATACTGAGAGATAATTCAATGTTCATTGAGCGTTTCTTATCCTTCAACTTCCTATGTTCGTGGGACTTGGTACACGTACCTAATTAGAATAGTAATAATAGCGTGACTGCTCATGGAATCACCCCAGCCTCAATGAGTTAGTTATTTGAGTTACAATATTGTATTTGGTTACTGAATCAGTCATACAGAACGCTCATTTCACATTTATTTTAACAGGATTTATCAGATCAGACTCAATGCCCAACCTCCCCGCCAAGAGCTAGATCTAGATCTAGTCTAGATCTAGATCTCACACGAATAGTTAGAAACCATCAATTAAATATTTTATAAGCTAACTTGGTAGATAAGATGTCACAAACCAAACGTCAGTTTGTGCGCTACACCAAAGGCTTAGCAGGCCGGCTCGTCTTGAATGTCAAGTGTCATTATTTTGAGAGGGTGGGTGTCTTTCAAAGACGAATACGAGCAAATACGCGGACAAAAAGTAATGTAAGTAAGTAAAAATTGCACAAGAGATGTAAAAAAACTATGTGTCCAACGACGAAATGCGTACTCCTAGTAGTTTTAGAGAGCAGCGAACGAAAAGAAAAAACTCGTTCAGAAACAACACTTTCAGACGGCCGATCAATACCGCTTTACCGCAGAAGTATAGAAGAGTATCTTTTCTGATTGTACACCAAGTTTCATCTCGATAAGTTATAAAATGACGCTGTAGTTACATTTATAAAACGGCAACCGTTGCTTACTCGCAGTCCATTTTTTTGCCTAGGTCTACGGGCCGCGGCGCACTGAATTTTAGCTAGAGTTGTCTAGCCTGCGGACGTCGGATTGGCATTGCTATATAATAGGTATACATAATTTAAAGGATCGACACAATGTCGTAGTATGAATTAATTTTCACTAAAAAACATATCATTAATACTGCTATATATGTACAGTAAGTGCAAACCTGAGTATCTCCTGATCCCTCATCATCAAAGAAGTACCTTATGATTGAACCGTCTGCATGGCCTGACAAGATGCCTTTACCTGAAGGACTACATAAACATAAAATATGATTACCAATGAAAAACCAAAATCATATAAAAATGAAATTAACAAAGATTGTAATGATATAACTAAATGTAATACCATAGTGCTATGAAAAAGGAATATTATCACTCAGAAACAAAAACATGTGAATAAACCTTTGAAGGTTAGATATAAGAACTAAATATTTATACCTCTAAAGAATATGCAAGTAACTGGAATACTGAAAAAAATAGACCATCTGATACAATCAACATTATTACTACTGCTTCGGCTGCTACTTTTACTATTTCTAAAACTGTTGCTATCATTTATTTCAAATCTACAAGACTAAACCAGATATTCAAATTTATTTTATATGTCCATGTCAGATGAAAACAAATGAGAAAGAAATAAAGGTTTGAAAAAAAATCATACTTTGCTGCCAGAGACACAACATAAGATTCGGTGGAGTACACTGTTGATGATTTGTTCGTCCTTGTGTTGGCTGAGCGAACCTTAAATGAAATGAATCTAAGATAATATACAGATAACAGCTTAATAAAAAAATAGTTTTTCATTTCACTATCTTCTGAATAAGTTGGTATATACTAACTTGAGGTGCAAAGAAATTCAGCCCATGAGTCATTTTAATGCATCATATATTTCATCACCTTACTCACTATGCTTTCAGCAAGAAAGAAAGAATAGGCAATCTAATATTGGAAACCACTAAGACAATTCAGCGATAATGAAAACTTTTACCCTTACATTTAACGGTGAAACTATGTCAATGATTATGAATTTTATTTTGACTGCAAAACAACTGTCAAAAAAACGCTAAAAGAGATAATAAATACTCAAATATAATAAGTTTTCATACTTTTCCATCTGCTAAGCCATAAATAATTGGTTGATCAGGTGGCCAAATCAGACATGTCACTGCACTCTGTTGCACAAATTTGTTACATATCAGTTTCTTCTCTCCCCTTTAAAAATATGAAGGAAAAAAAATCAATTTGAAGACGGAAACACAATCTTAAAAGAAAATTCATCTTATCATAAAACTAAAGCAAAAAAAAAAAATATATCAGTTTCCAAATTCATTACAGATTAAATTTATGAAACATAGGTGAAAAAACAATTTAAATAATTGAGAAATTCATTCGATGTAATTAATATATAAATACATACATTACATATATATATATATATATATATATATATATATATATATATATATACACACATTTTATTCAAACATTTTAAAGTGAGATAATTTTATACTATTCATAAAAAAAGACTGCTACTCCTTACCAGTCATCTCCTATTTTGTATACATATATGATGTTGTCAGTCTGTCCAACAGCAATTTTTGTTGAATCACCTGAAAAGGCCATACCTTTTACTGTGTAACTTTTTTTCCCATACTGGAAAAAGAGAAAGAAGAGATTATTATTTTTGACAGTTTGCATGGCGCTTTATAGTTCCATCCTAAGATAAGTTGATGGTTGAAGCCATTTATCTTTCTCATAAGATACCCATGAAGCTAAAAAATCTAGCATTAAGTCACATTTCTCCACTGGCAACAAACTGAACTTATAAAGCCTTGAGGATGTAATATAGAAATATCTTACATATATTTTTGGCAGATGAGCTATCGTGGAAATCAAACCTTTTAATTACCCGAGATAAGACATCTATACAGGGAGAAAAACAGGCATGTACAAAAAGTCAAGAAAAAAAAGGCTACTTATTAGAGATGAAAAAAACCCTACAAATGTACAAGCTTCAACAGAAAAACAGACTGAGACTGTTCTGTTCAAAATAAAATCACTAACTCCAAAAATTTAAACCTTGAATGACAGCCCATTCTTTAAATAAGTAGAAACTGCAATTTTTAATTTTACCAGCAAACATTTGCATGTAAAAAAAACCAATTAAATGGAGAAATTGGGTGTGAATCAACCTGGAATCAAATATAATTGAAACTACAAGCACAAAATGAAAATGGAAAGGATTAACCCATTGGTTGAAAACCCGCTCTAGCAGTCTTACTTTGAAATCAAACCATTGTGACAACAGAAAAAAAAAAAACCAAACAAAAAAACCCTCAAAACATGGAGAAGAGACCAGCACATCTATATGATTCATAACATTATTATCTACAACTGTCGTTAGGGAAGTTTGAGATGTTCTTGATGGACTCTTTGATAAACAGAAATCCTAGATTGTCAACTAGTGATTCAATTAAAGCACTATTGTAATAAACAGATTTCTAACTCCTGTTAGGTGAAAAAAATAGCCCCAAACTAAAACCAATATGCAATGCTTGTATAAACACATCACAGGTCTCATCATTTTAATTATGACAATATGCAACCTGCATGGAGAACATCTTCAATATTTAAAAATAGATTGACAAGTAGATCAGCAAATAAAGAAAATTATTGACAATAGGACTGTCAGACAGAAAGTATCAATGGTATTCATGCCACACTGATCAATAGAAATCTAGTCACCTTTCACGCGAAAGATTGTTAATTTTGACAAGAATAATAACTTATTTTTAAAAAGCTTCCAACACATAAGACATATAGATGCCATTAGATACAGATAGTAAACTGTCAGCTTTGACCCCCAATTTTTCTTTACACTGAAAAAACTTCTGCGGTAAAATCACTCCAAATGTTGAAGTTTTCAATATGAACATAAAAAATAATATAGCAAAGTAATAGAATTATTTTTTTCTTATAATTTCAAAACATAAAATTTTAACTCTCTTCCTATGATTCCAATAATTTTATGCAGTTTTCATCTCTGGTGAGCTCATAAAAATGGAGTGTCCCAAAAAGCGGCATCTTTATGTGATGTTCACAACTCATTTAGACAGGATGTGAGACACTTAGAAAAGTATCATAAAAGTAGATCAAAATGGCAAATTCAAAGCTTTACAACTAGACCTTAGCATCTGCAGGCTTGAGAGAGAACTTATCTCTTTTCTCCCCTTGTTCATCAAACAAAACCACAACTCTGTCTGATGTACACACTGCCAACTTCTGGCTATTTGGTGAGAAAGCGACAGCACAAATTTTTGCTGCCCCATCCTGCAGATATAGAATTGAACAGTTTGAATATGATCTGAATGACAGGAATAAATTATGATGTAAAATAATCCTAAGCATAGAGTGTTAGGCAATATTAATATATATGAAAATGTTATGAAAACCAAGAAAGAGAAAAAAAAATACTGAAAGATGGAAGAGTGTAGATTAATAAGTAGTAAGTTTATAATTTAGATCTTGGCTTACATGATACAGCTACTTTACATTAAAAGAGAACCATGATTGCTAACACCAACCAGATATGCAAAAGACAAATTTAGGTTAAGTATTATGCCAAGTAAACATCATGATGTGACAAGATCTATATCATACTTATACATGTACTTGCTTTTCTATTCTACTCTCGCTTATCTTAAGGATATATATCCTACTTTTTAATAATAAAGATTAGATAAAGGCTAGGTTAGAATTGATGTCTGATTTATAAATAATAAGACACAGGGAACAAATACCAAAACTCAATAAAGATAAGTTTTCTTAGATTGTGAACTTTTACCATTGGCGGCATTAACGTCTTCATGTGTTTGAGCTGCATATTTGCGGTCTTTTAAGTCCGCTGAATGCGGACAGTTAATGAAGATCCAAAATCAAAGAAGCAAGTGCGTCAAAATCTCTTGATAAAATTGTCTTTGTCTTGGCAGTTATGTAAAATTCTAACCCTTCAAATTGATTCTAAAGTAATTAACAAAAGAAAAGAAAAACGCCACTCAGGGTGGGGTGTTTGAAGCGAGTAAATCAACTCGACTTGTGACGATCATCGTTTACATAGACGCTTTCAGGAGTGGAATGTTAGCAACGCAGAGCTGCAAATAATTACACACCGCACAACCGAATCTAAAAAATAACCCCAACAGTTATGATTCTCATTTACTTAGAGAGAACGTTTTAATATGAAAATGAAGAATTTGATATTATATACTGCTCTAAATGCTATAAAATCTAAACTCCATTAATGCTATAAAATATTTTATGCGAAACTTTATAACGTTGCTAACATAAATAAATTGTATCAAGATGGCGACATGCATAAAGGCCAAACGATTTTTCACTCCAGACAATTCCCTAAGACTACTTCAGTTGGTAAGATAAAACATAATATTACCAATATCTCTCTCTCTCTCTCTCTCTCTCTCTCTCTCTCTCTCTCTCTCTCTCTCTCTCTCTCTCTCTCCCCCCTCTCTTTGCGCCGGCTGCTTATTGATACAGGTGTTAGCAAGGGATGCGTTGAGAAATGCATTCACTCGACTGCGCTGTTTCACCTGAACATTTTGTTTTATTTAATTCATTATAAGAACCTAAAACATTCAAGTAGATAGGATCTTACTAAATATTTTCAACGGATTTTGGACATCTTATTGAAGTCTCTTTTCAGTCTACTTTTTGGTCAGCCCAGTCCAAAGAGCAATATAAAGATTACTCCAAGCCTTAAAAATAAATTTGAATCCAGTTGCACTTTTAGATATAAAATAATATGCTGGTACAGTGCCTAAATAGATTATCTTTGATAAAGAAAATGAAGAGTCATTCAGTATCCTTGTCCTATCGAAATGAAGATTTGTGGTGACAATTGATCCTTTGATCTGTGTTGACATCAAATTCATTTTGGTAATAATTCTATACCCATTATCGATTTTGCTGTTTGTTTTGTCTCTTTTGGACTCCAATCAGTCCCTGCTTCTCTCACATTTTTGTAACTTTTTTTCCCAGAAAAGTAGGCAATGATGATGATGATATTATGCAAGTTGTCTATCAGTCACCCAAGTGTAAACTAATGTTAAAATCTTTTGCATAGATTTGTCCTGACATTTTTTTTCTCCCATTCTGAAAATATGTGACAAAATGGTCACTTCTTTCTGTTATTCTTCTCCTCGTACATAATTATATATACAATGTTTGACTTTACCACTTGAAAATTAAATTTCATAAAGAGTAAACTAAGAATTTTTTTTACTTGTGAGGAAAAAAAATAATGATTGAAATTTTGTGATGCTTTGAAAAAAAATGAATTGCCAAGTATATTTTTTGTATGTTGCCATGATTAGGGGAACACTTAAATCTTCAAGAAAGAACATTCTTAAAACTTCACAACCGGTAGGCCCTACTTAATTATAAAACAGATTTGTTGATAGGCTATTTGGCAATAAAGTTACAGTGAATACATCTAATTTTATTTCACCATATTTGCAATGGACCCATGGCCTTGGCCATGAGTTGAGCTTTTGATTTTTTTTTCTAAACTCCTGAAGTCTCTTATACAGTATAGTTCTTATCTGCAAGGCAGCAGATATGTGTGATAATGTTAGTCTACTTCTTGTTATGATATGTTTTGAATTGTTACAGCTTAAATCTAACAAATTTATCTTTTGGAACTTTTGTTTCAGATCATTGCAATCTTCCTGACATCAATCACTTTTAGTTGGGAAGATAAGGGTATCAAGTATTCTGACCTGAACTCTGGAGATTATGATGAGGGTGGAACCATTGTCTTCTTCAACTTTGTTGCCATTTTGTCACTCATCTTCCTTGCATGTGTTTTGACTTACTGTATTATCTGGAGCCCAAAACTAATCTCTACTCGTATGGTAAGACATTTGAAAAATTTTTTCATTTCATTGATTTATGCAAATGCTCTTTTCTTTATCCAGTGGATCACGATAAGATTGAACAGGTTTCTTCAAAATCACGAATTCCACAAACATATCCGTTTTCCCCTTCTGATTCTCTCTGTATTCCCTTATTATTTCGATGGTTTCATCACATTTTCTTTGAACAATCAATCCTTAATAAGAGAAATAAAATGTTCGCCTCTTAAGAAATTTGCCACACTGTGACTTTCATCCCATTCGCAGATCTTAAATTTTGATCAAGTGCTCTACACAGCTTTTGTTATTCTTCAAACAAGCACGCCTTATCTCTCCTTTTCACTGTGTAGAAACAATTTGTAGACAGGCAGCCTAGTCTTTTAACCCTAGTCGCTGGTGAGAGAGACCCCCTTCTCCCTTCCGCCTTACTGTAGTTTAGTCTAATGCACCTGGTGCCAGTTGTCTGTCTCCGCCGAGGTCTAGTTGTCGCTAAGACTTCAAAGGAGCCGTTTGTAATCAAGATTTGCTTGTTACAGGTGTACGAGACATGGGTAATGAGGACATCTGTATGGGCCATTGCATAATCATTCACCACATGGGTGTGAAAAAAAGCTGGTTAGACTGATCTCTTTATTAACATCAGAAAGCTTAAAAGGTCTGACAATAGTGAGCTCAGCGTTCACTTTTTTGTCAGGTTCTCTGGTGGGTTAAGGCCTAGCTCTGCCTTGACGGACATCCCATGTCTAGGTTAAAAACTACTCAGGAACAAGCAACGTTCATTGTATTTGAATGTTGAGTTTAGACTGAATGTACTTATAACTAGAAAGAAATTTGTGACGCGATCTTAATGCAGACCTTGAGTCTAGATCTAGATCTAGCATCATGAGTTTGAGATCCGATAAGTACTGGGATTTGGAGACAAGGTTCTACTTAAAATGAGTTGAGAATGACAGATCAGCTTGTTTGGAGATATCTGTCTTCTGTCCGCTATTTGAAATACTAAAAGTAGGGAAATTACGGCCTATCTGGTGTATCCGTAATGCTCGTAATTGCACAGAAGAAGCCAAGAAAACAGGAATCTCTATATGTTCTTCAAAATACATGAAAATTGTCCCAAATGCAAATTCAGGGCGCAAGTGCTAAAAATAGAATTGTTCAAACACAGCTTCCTTGAACATAAAAAAAAATTCCCCAATGAATTTGAAGAATTAGTGCTCCACTGTATAGTCAGTAAATCTTGACATTTGTGGGCTGTAGATTCATATCTTTTGAGATAATGGGAATTATCTATAATCAGTGGTTGTGCCTCCATATATTTTATAGCTAAAATTTGCCATGCATCATGTTTGCAGAAACAACTAATTAAAACAATATAAGAGCCTGACTATTTTTTTTTTTTTTACATACAACATTTAAGAAAGGGTGCCCCAAATTGCAAGATTTTGCACATTTTGAGTAGTAGCTATGAGGGTAAGCTGATAAGATCAAAGTAATCCTGTACTGAAAGTGTAACTTTTTGCCAATTTGCTTGTCTAGTCCAATCCATAAAGGACTTGTCCTCCCATGAGGTGTTTGATGCCAAGATGTCATGAGCATGCAAGATGTTTTGGTTGCTTAGAAGATGAAATCATATCTGGCACATATTCTCCTAGGCATCATTTTGAGATAGCATGATGAACTTGAAAAGAGGACCATATCTTTGATCTTAGATTTAGCTGAGAGTCAAATGTCAACGTCAGGTTAGTTGCTATTAAAGGAATATGGGAACAACTGGAAAATGTTCCTCATTTGGGAAGAAAACGTTAAGATTGTGTTGATCTCAGTGGAAGTCCTAAGGATAAAATGAGTTGCAAAGCAGAGCTGGCAAAGACATGATTATGAGCAGAGAAAAGGAGGAAAATCGATAGGACTTAACTTTCTTCACAAGGGTATGCACAGAAGAGTCATTTTGATGAGTTTTCACACAACACAAAATTTTTCCACTGCCAAAAATAATAAAAGAGAACTAGCTGTACATTCTGAGTTCTTGTGACCCCCACACAAACAATAACCAAACAGTGTCTTGGAAATACCCTTAATACGAGGGCTATTTCATAATTAACCGAAAAATGCCTGTAAAATCCGCGTTTTTTATGCTATCAACAAAATTCTTGCACCTGTTCATACCTTGACTCGTCCTTCATTTCTCTACGTAACAGCCAAGTCTGTCAACACACTTCTACCAACGCGGCACCATGGAATCGATACCCTCTCGGAAGAAACTTCCGTCAAGGTTTTGTAGCCATTTCCGCACATGGTCAACAAGCTCTTCATCGTCATCAAAGCGCTTTCCTGCCAGCTCACGTTTCAGTGGCCCAAAGAGGTGATAATCAGATGGTGCGAGGTCTGGACTGTGTGGTGGGTGTGGCAAAATCTCCCATCCATATTTCTCTAGCCAACCTTGCGTCACTCGTGCTGTGTGGGGTTTAGCGTTGTCGTGTTGCAAAATGACCCCGTTGGTCAACTGCCCTGGGCGCTTTCTGCGAATGGCCTCCCTAAGCTTGTCAAGAGTTTGGCAGTACCTTGCAGCATTGATTGTTTCTCCAGGTTGTAAGGTTTCGAACAGAAGAACACCACGACTGTCCCAGAAAACAGTTCCCATTATTTTCTTTGCTGACCGCATGACTTTGAATTTCTTCGCGACAGGTGAGGATGGATGTTTCCATGTCATCGAATCTTGCTTTGTTTCTGGGGTGCAATGGTGCAACCAAGTCTCATCACCGGTGACTAAGCTGTCAAGAAAAGTCACATCGTACCCTAGAAAGTCTCCGCCGGCGTTGGCAGTATGCCCGTGAACCCTGCGTGAGTTCTTGCTTCTTCTCAAAAGTTCCCTGCAGATGTCCAATCTTTGTTCTTTATGATTGTCTGTCAATTGCTTAGGAACCCATCTTGCGCTGACTTTTCTGTAGCCAAGTTCATCAAATACAATTCTATGGGCAGAAGTTTCCGAAATTTCAAGACTGCTTGCGATTTCATGAATTTTCAACCTCCTGTCTTGACGAATAAGCTCATCAACTCGCTTCACATTGTCTTCTGACGTCGCAGTTATCGAACGCCCTCTCCCTTCCCTGTCTGTCAAGTCGGAATGGCCGGCTTCAAACAAATTACACCAGTGATAGACTTGTGTACGGCTTATAACATGCTCACCATATACACTCTGAAGTTCTTTATGAATTTCGGTAGGATTCAGACTTTTGGCGTTCAAAAAACGTATGACAGCTCTGATTTCCTCCTTTGACCAAGTTTCAAGGTGGGCCTCCATCTTTAAAATCGTCTAGACATTCATTGTGCAAAATGATGCACTTCATAATTTCTGGGAACATCCGTAAGGAAATAAGGAATATCATGTCGTTTACAGAATTAAAAAAGCTCCACTGGTTGCTGAGCAATGGGCATTTTTCGGTTATTTCTGAAAGAGCCCTCGTATCACACAGATAATGCAACAGGTCACCACTGCCCTTCCAATCTTAATAAATCATCTGAGCATGCTTGAAAGAATAATGCATAAAATATACCATCAAGTTACTAAAAACTACAGGACACATCAGAGACAACCTTAATGAACTAAAAAGACTGATTTTCATAATATTAAAAAGTCTTATCTTCAGCTTAGATCACCACACCAAAAAAAAGAGGAGCCAAGACTAGTGGATAAGAATAAGCATACATTATGAACACTAAATAATGACTGTATCAATAATTTGTTAATTTGAATTCATGTTTAATTGCCCACTAAAAAATGCGATACCTCAAATTGAAATTTTTGGGGATGAAAAATAAATTTTAAGTATTTTAATTATGGCTTAAAGCACAAGCATTCTAAGTGACAATGCAAGTATAGCTGCCAAATCCTTGAGGAACAAACTTCTATTCCGTGTATCATGACAAATACATGAATGAATTAGAGAGTAAAGATGAAACCTCAATGAATATTTTGATGTAAATTTTATTGAAATCAATCATTTTATAAACATTATCTTTTTTAATATAATTGATTGGTTTTATATTCGCAGCTAACTCCTTGTTAGGGCCCAATTAAAATTCTCTATCTTTTTAACGTATAAACCTAAAGACACTGTTCTTTTTTTCAAAGCCTAGCTTTATTGTTCAGTTATTTATTTTCAAATGGTGAATGTGTTAGTTAAAAGCAAAAATTACAAGGTACCTAAATCACGGCACAGGCCTTGGTCAGATCAGGTACAGAGCAGGTAAAATGACCTCTCATAATGCCCATCAAGATAAAGCGCTCAGGGTTGCATTTGCCCTTGGTCTGGCTCATATAAAATGTCACTCTTGGAGCATTGTAAAGATTAAACTGGGAAATAAATTGCTTCATTGTGCATTATGTTAATGATTATCACAGGGTTTTTGACAGGGGTACCCAAACCTGGTATTTTATTTTCAGGCACATTGTGTGATCTTCATGTACTTAACACAGCTTATTGGTAGATGTGATAATAAGAAAATAAACTGAGTGCTAAATATGATTTTAACAAAATCTTAACATTTGTCATTTTTCTGTAAATAGGACATGTTGTCAAGTGGAAGCCTCAGTATCCTTATGCTTATTGCAACTGTGGTCCTAGCTCATGGCATTTCTAACCTTGGCAAATCTGTTGCTGTCAAGGAAGCTGGACTTCACTTTGGTTATCTTGAGACTGCTGTGGTAAGAAACTCATAAGCGTACATATTATTTTTTTAGGCATTGTTCTAAACTTATGTCTTTTTCATTTAAACATACAAACCTTTCTCAAGAAGGTTATTTTTGCGGCTTTTCTCTAAAACTTGGTTAGAACTGATATGGTTTTATGATTTTTGTATTTAATACACCTTATCCCCCAGTTTGTTTTTTTCACAAATTACAAATACTTTAGAGCATGATTACATTGAGATTTTTGAGCAAGGGGAAATAAACACATTTAGTTGAACCCCATTGTCAATACGGAATATAAAACTTATCTTCTTTTACCTCCCTTGAAGAAGTGTTTCTGTAGATGACAGTTGGGATTGTTCTGATGCTGAGTATTTTATTTATTTTTTTTCTATGCTCATTTTTAGCATCTTTGTTTATAAACTTTCCTCTCATTTACTATGTTACACAAGTACCACAGACGTTTACTCTATTTTAATATCTAAAGCAAGCACCGATCATATCCCGCAAAGTTTTTCTTGTATATATATATATATATATATATATATATATATATATATATGTGTGTGTGTGTGTGCTGAGCTTGATTGAGAAAGAGATCTTGACCTTAGCCTAGACAAATTATCCCTTTACAGGGTTAAAGATAAATCCTGTCTCTTTCATTTTCCCCACCAAGCCTCCTCATATATCATCATAGAAGATATCTCATGGTCTCAGTTCATACAAGTACCTCTAGACCTTGACTAGCTTCGTTACATCTATCTATTATTCACTATACAGCTTAGATCAGAAATAACCATCAAGTAGCCTGAAGCTTAGCCTTTGGTTATTGCTTGGATATGGGATTTGATTAGAAAGAAAGCTGTTGAAATGCTTAAATTGATATGGGGAGGGGCTTAAAAACAGGCTGCCAATAAATTTAGAAGATTAAGAAAGGTAAGTGTAACAGTGCATAAGATAGGAATGGAAACACAAGAGTTGACATCATTGGGCCTTTTTACAAACCAATTGCGATTGTATTTACAGTTCCCTATCCCTTCCCTGATACATACTACTAGCTTGAGTGCCTCACATTTCTGTAATTATTCTAACACAGGTTAAGCTGATGCTGCAAAAAAACCCATAAAACTCTTTGCCAGTTCTCAAAACTTCTAAAACCCTGTTATTGTGCTTTACAGAAGATCTGAAAGTTTAACTGGAGCAAAATATAATTTCTCCTAGAATATGCCTGATATTAGAAAATTTTGATGGTTGAAATGTTTCATTAGCATAATTACACCGAAGCCATATGGAAAGTAAGTCTCTGCAAATCCAATGTTGTTGTGATTTAGCTCTACACAGTTATTGTAAATATCTTTTGAACTTTTTCATCTTTGTAACCTAAAAATTAATAAATGGCATGTAATGAAGAAAATAAAAGTTCCCACATAGTAAAAATTTGTCATTTAATCAAAATTCTAGGAATTAATATCATAAGAGGTTGAACATCTTTAAGAAAACTTCTATTCTAAGGCCTTGTGAAAAGGCATTTGCACAAATGTCCCATGGCTTTTGCATTCATTTTTATATTATTTATTTCTAAACTTCAAATGAGTTTTGAAAAAGCATAATAATTAACATAAAAAATAATATATCTGAGAACTGATAGTTGCCAACTTCAGAAGTAGTGTCACCTTTAGAAACAATGCTAGTTTTCTTAAGGAATGCAAAAGAAAGTTGCAGTAAAATTAATGATGTTAAAGATTAATCCAGATGTTTAAGATGCAGATCTAGCTGTTTCCAGTTATTAGATTTTTAGAATATTTAACTAAATATTGCCTAATATGACTATGTGCTCTTATGCTTTGTTTTATTTAAAAAAAAATACAGTGTTCTATCTCAAGCTGCACCTATCTCTTTTTATATTGAGGTGTTATGAATTTGTCAATATATTAGCATCTGATTATCTATGCATCATATTTTTGCAGGTGTTCGGCCTGATCTTGGCCATGCTGCTAGCAGTTAGTGTTGCATTCAGCCTGTGTCATTATCGCCGTAGGGATCACATTATGTTCCGAGATTCTCGCAGTATGACAGACCTTCCAGATGACATCCCAACTTAAAATATGTATTTTCCCTTGTCTTACAGGTCCCCTGTGTCCTGACTTCCTAATTAATTTAGCATCCTGATTTGGAAAAAAATTGATGTTCTCTCTGTTTTTGGAGAATGCTTTCAAATTCAGTTGCTTTGTATTAATTGTGTTTCATTCAAAGCAAGTTTGATATAGTATGTTTTTTTCTGTAATGTACGTGCATCAGCTAATTCTTTGACAATTCTATCATTTTCAAGCAAGTAAGAGAAATAGATCTTATATCTTAAAAAAATTTTTTTAGGCCCAACTTCACTCTTCTCATAGCTTTTCTTATACCTGCAGATGGACCTTTTTCATAGCATCTCATGTGACCTTAAATAGAGAGGTAGATTCAAGTAAGATTTTAGGCAAAAAAGAAAAGTGTCAAACATTTAGATATTTAACTTAAACCTTACTTTGAACCTTTCTTGTTGAAGAAAAAGTTTTCATCAAATTAAATAAAAAATACTTGAGATAAACCAATCATTTCAGTTGTACAGAGAGTCCAAAATAACTTTTCTATATTCATAATTCAATTGAATTAATGACACAAAATGTAAAAAGTGTTTTAAGATAAACTTTATTTTGTTGTGCTAGATCTTTTCCTTGGCTGTCTTATAGTACTGTTGAAAATGGCACTGTGTTTAATTATCCCTAATGTCTTAGTATTTAAATGCACATTTAAAGTCAATTTTAATCAAAAGATTTATTCAAAAGGAAGAGAAACAAAAAAAAAAAAATTCTTAACCAAGGGCGATTGATGGAATTGAAAAAAAAAATAGTTTTGATGTTGCCCAACAATCAACTTAAGGCTAGACCTTTGATTGTTTAGGATCAAGAGCCCTTCTCAGCAGGAAAGAAGTGCACTGTCTCCTTATAGTTATATAGATATCAGCAGAGTTGATGGTAAAAGAGCTTATACTAAGTATCACTAGGTATGAATAATGTTAAAGACAGATCTAAAAATGTTAACCTACTTAAGCCAAATGTAAGCTAGCACTAAAACTATCCAAAGTGATGACAGGAATAGGAGACATCATATTTATGAAAACAGTATTTATAGCTTGTATGCTGGAAAAATATTTCCATTCTACAGCTCAGAATATTGTTCGAGACATCTGTTTTCATTTTTTTTTTATACTTCATTAATTTTAAATGTTAGAAAAAAAAGCTCATCTCACGATGAAATTATTGTTTCCACTTTTAAATCTCTTTTGTCTCCCTTTTTTTCTTTATAATTAGCATAAAATATTTTTCATTTCAAATTTTTCCCTTCATTTGATTACTTATTACACAGATTTGCAAATACCTTATTCTAATCATTTGGAACTGCTTGCAATGAATTGATTCACATTTTTCATGAATTTTAAGCTCCAGAGATAAAAGCCTCATGCAGACTGAGCTATAGTGCCATATTTTATTCCCTCCCTCCCCCAATCTTTTCACCATTGTCTCTCAGTATGAGCCTTGTTTTCAGCTCATTTATTTGTTTCCTTATGTTATAAAGACAAGGGAATAAAAATTCACTTCAACTGACAGAGGCATTAAAATTCACTTCAATTGAAAGCAAAAAAAAAACCAAAGATCATAATGGACTTGAATTGCCTCATTTATATGTAAAATGATACATATTTTGGAACAAAAGTGTAAATTTATTCCTTGAGGCACAGTTATTTGTAGACGGATGGTTATCTGATTTTAATCCATTGCATTTTTAACAAGTATATATTCATCAAACATTGATGTCTTTAAGCAATATCATGTCATCAACTTTATAGCAAGGGGAATTTTATGACTTTTTCTAATGCTCTGATCAAAGTTATGTGAAATTTGTTGTAGCAAAAATCAGGTGGATTCCCCTTTGAAATTGGACATAGAGAAAATTATTGACAAGATATGTAAGTCTGAATCTCCTGTTGTTCAACATCCACACTCTAATATGAAATAAAATTTTTATTGAGATATGAAAAAGGACACAAATGAGTAACATTATGGGAGAATTAAAGATGGTATATGTAAAGCAAATATAGTTTCACTTTTATGTGAATTGGTTCTTGATTTGTTAGTTATCTTGTAACAACACTGAAAAAACTGATTTTTTTATAGATATGTAAAGGGCTACTCTCTACTTTCTATTTATGAATTGAAATATCGAAAAAGTAAAAATCAAAAACACCTTTGAAAAATTTCTCATAAAAATATCTTGACAATCTTGCCTAATTTTTAATTTTTTTTTCATATGTACTGATATGTTTATTTGCCACAGTCAACTGTATTACAAAATAAGATGTGGGACTGGGAATTTTGTGGTTTGTTTTAGTCATGAATATATATATATATATATTTCTTTTTACATGGATGTTGCCTCTCAATTTTGAATTTATTTTTTTCCCTAGAGAAAATTCTATTTTGTACGAATGCCTAAATATGATCACTTTGTCATTTTCAATGAATACAAATTTTTTTGAGGATTTAAATCCTTATTGTTTGTTATTCCGACATATTCTCAATTTTTTTTTTGAAATTTTTTTTTCTTGATTTAAAGCAGTGTATTTGTATTTATATAATTTAAATAACAAAAACGCAATTCTTTTTTCCTACCATTGTCTTTTTAGTTGGAGTATAGAACAAGTACCATCTGAAAATTAATCTACAGGAGACACAACTTATGCAAAAGAAGTTTTTATACTGTAAAAGAAATTTCACCATAACTGTCGTTTTATCAGTGGATTAATCTGCATGGTATAAATTTGTTTTAACTTTTTTTTTGTCAGAGATTTTAAGTATTGTATCTTGAATGTTTCTCTCACCAACAATCTACAATTTGAGAAGATTGATAACCTAACTTTTCTGTATTATACTTCACAGAAAAGTATTTTTACTATTTTACTCGCGGATATTTAAATTTCTCCTGATCATGTACTACAACAAAATGTATTGATAAAGCTTCAAAGTATTATTGGAAATACACTGTATTTTCTTGTGCAATCAAAATTCACAAAAAATTTACCTTACAACTGTTTTTTATTTGTATTTTGTAGTTTGTCCTCATGTGCAATTATTTTTGTACAAAAAACCTTTTTGGACCCCTTGTTTTTTTTTTTTTAATCTTTCCTTTTTTTTTCTTGATCTCATTGCTCTTGAAAAGTAATGTCTGCCATCAAATCATCAAGTTTATTAAGAGAAAGACATAATTTTTTTTTTGCATATTGTGAGAAGAAAGAATATAAAGCATTTAAGAGCAGATAAAACTGTTTTGATGACCAATTGCAATACTATTTTTAAAAGATGCAACTCATTTGTATGAAGTGAATCAGTATAACCGATTCATCCATTCTGTGAACAAAAGAATTTTTTTTACAAAATACGAAAATATTTCAAAACAAAAGATCAATCTTCTGTATTTTTTTTGCTAGGAGTAGCTTGCACTGAATCTCAGAAGTTTTCGCTAAAGAATCTTTTTATCAACCATAATTGATCGACTATTGGTAACTCTTATACTTTTCCTTTGACTAAGAATGATCCATTTAGACTCGAAATTTGAGTATAATTACATCAAGTTGTCATTGTTTTAAATCGCAACTTAATATTTTCCCTCACTTTAAAGAAAGGGACAGGCCCAGAATGATATTTGACATTCCACAGATTTATATTAGTCATAAGGAATCTCAAACTTTTGAAAGTGCAATGACTTTTTCAGGTGCTAAGATACTGAATTGTTTAAAATTTAATAAACATTTATTTATGAAATTTGCTGATGATTTTTGTTGTTCATTTTATACTTAATGGATGCCTGCAACAATGAATGATAATCTCTTATGCAAAATTTTACATGTCACTTTTCTTGTTTAATATCTCTTTCTCTGAATCTGGATTTTACAAGACAAATAATAAAAAAAATAGTTTGAAGTTCCCTCTTAGGAGTTTATGTTATTTTAAGGCTTAGTGTTGATTACCATTGAAAGAATAGAGGTAAACGCATGAATCATCCTGAACTGTATTGTGTGACTTACAGAGATAAATTTGCACTAATGATTAGTTTTTCGATGTAAAAAAAATTATAGGCTTTTATTAAACATGTCAAAGAAGCTGCTGACATGGATGAAAGTGCTAACATAATAAGCTTTTAAATTGATAACAAAACACTCTAGTTTGGACTAATATGTTCAAATAATTAACTTATTATCATAGCAGTATGAGGTCTTTTAAGAACGGGGGCCTGAATGCCATCTCAAGTAATGCGGGTAGTAACGAGGTGTCATTTCATTATTTTGATATTGTTATACATGTAAAGTCACATAATCACGACTTTAAGGGAAAAAAATAATTGGATAGCAGCGTAGAGATTGTTGGACATATTTATTTACACTTTCTTTCTTTCCGTAAAGACTAAAACATAACCAAATTTCAACAACAGCATTAAATGTGTCAACAAATCCTAGTAGTTTTATGTCCAATGCTCACAGTGAATATATAAAGTCAGATCTGAATGTTTGAAAAAAAAAATGTCACAAATGAGCGTACCTATTTTTTTTTCAGGGTTAATTTTGCAACAGTATACCAGTGCTATGTAGGTCACAATAGAGAAGCCTTTTCTAAGATTTATTCGAGGGTTTCAAGGTAACTTACATGATGACACTTTTTGTTTCACCAACGCAGACTCTCACATTAAATAAAAATTGATTATCATTCAATAAATATACTACATTTTGTGACCACGAGGTTCACCTCCACAAGCTACAAAGCCGAATTATAAGAAATTGCAGTCATCATGTAAGTTTATATATATAATCCCGATAAAAACGGTCTTTTGAAAAACAAATTTAATGCTGACACCAAAAGTAGCAAAAAGAAGAAAAAAAAAAATATATATATATATGTATATATGTATATATATATTTCAATGGTTTTCTTCAATAATTATCTTACGTTCTACACATTTACACGCAATGTGAAGTCTTTTCTTGTATATATATATATATATATACACACACATAAAATATACATACATATATTATGCATTTATTTGCATACTACGCGCGTCAGATTTTAAACATCAGGAAGCCATTTGATTAGATTGCGAGTTTTCTTCCTTTGGTAAAGACATAATTATATTAGAATAACAAGATAATTAAGACTTACATTTTACATCAACGCGGTACATAACACGTTTATGCTTTTGGCACCTCAACATTCGCATATTCATTTGTTTTAAAACAAATATAGATATCTTCTTGGTGTAGGAGTTTAATACGTCTCGTTTAAGATTCCTAATGAAGAATCGTGAGTTTTACTTAAATATCGGTGTTTCGTTAAATGAAAATGTTGGCTTTTGTGAAAGCAAAGTTACTATAAGTTTGAGCCACAAAGCTAAAAGTTTTTTTTCACCCACATATATAATATACGCACTTTATATCTACCTGTAACCACCTCTGAGCACATCACTTCAATGGTTGTTTTGCTCACATTTTATAAAAGATAAACTTTGTTTGAATAATATTTAACACATATTGAAATCTACAATGGAATATGAAATAACACATCGATGTATCAAATAGCTTGATGCGTTTTATAGTATTTCTTAACATTTGTATGATAATGTTTGCACGGTTTACCTATACAGACAAAGAGCTTTGTAGTGATGTATATTGTCATAATACTTCAACAAATCTGTCAACTGTGAAATTCTCACAGCAATTTCAACATGATAAGATCTATCATTTGATTTCCCATGTCTTACTCCCTATGTAGAGCATAAATATAAGCTATATCCTAAAAAATCCTCCAAGAGACATTGTAATAAAAGTAATAAAAAGTTGAGATTCTGCATAAACAGAGGCACTTGCTGAACTTACTTTCGAAATTCCTTCGAAACATTGGAAAGATGAAAGCAGCTCCTAAGTGTCAATGATGTAATGAATCAAAAGGCCAGTAGCATCACACTAGTCTCACTTGACATGAAGGAATGTCAATTGTTCTGATTTTGCGATTCTGTAAGCCACATGCATTTTGGTGAGTAGGGGTGCAGGGAAAGTCATAGCTTTGATATCAACAGATTCTTTGTCTATTGGTCCTCTGGACTGTCTCTTGCTAGAAAGGCTAGATATGGGAAAGAGCATGCCGCTTCCAGTGTAAACAAACTATTGTAATGTATCAGCATTATGCGTCCAACACAGTTAATACAAATGAAGATATAAATGACTGTGTAAGGATATGGGTCTAGGCATGTCGAAAAACTTTTCAAAAACACAATTATTTGCAAAATATAATATGTTTTGTTTCTTTGTTAAAAAGAACATGTCACAGTTTCTAAAGGCAACGGTTTTATTTACAGCAGCGCCTAAAGGCAAAGTCCATATAGAAGTATTACATCTGAAGATGTTTTCGTCACTTCTTTGCAACTGCACTCCCTTTTCTAATAACAGGTCTTCCTCGACTTGAAGGCTGCCTTGATACAGGAACACCATCCTTTAAGGAGCAAATGGCTGGGAGAGTTCTTCCATCGCCATTGTTCCCATTACCAGCATTGTTGTTTTTTGAAGTCACATAGCTAGGTGCTTGATGGGACGATTTGGAGGGTGCTGCTCGTGATCTAGGTAAGTCAGCTGAAAGTCTCGCCGTGCTGCTGCTGCTGTAATAACCAGAGCTGTCCACCCCATTATGTTGAGCTCCACCACCAGTCCCGACAGCTCTACCCGTGATGTTTTTTATACCAAAGTGGGTACTCTCTCTAAGCGGTGGTACCGGTGTGCCTCCATTGTAGGCTTTTCTATTTTCAGAGGCCGTATTTCTACTGACTTGGGCGCCCACCATTCTTCCAGGTCCTTTTGGAGCGACAACATAAGATTGTCCATGTATTTGTCGCCCATAGGTTGGGCTGGACGGCATGGTGGCGGTGAGAGCATTCGGTGACCCTGCCATCTCTTCCTGTTGCGGCTGTAGTGGCTGATCAGTTTTGGGCGCTTTCAACATCTCTTTGATAGCTCGGACGTCCCCATGCATCGCATTGTTCTGTTCGCGGAGATTGCGCATTTCATCGTAATTCTGTCGCATCACCTTATAAAAATGCGGAAAGAGGAAAAGAACGGAATCATCAAATTCCATGAAGATTTTAACTCTGATATTACATGTAAATATAGAAAGGTGAATTTGTATTGATCCTTTGGATGGGGTTCACTGTGCTGATAGCGTTAAGCTGAATCAAATCTTTAAATAATGCTTGAACAGTTTAGGTGGTAGGAATATCTATTGATTTATTGATTGAAAGTGTTGACATGATCCATTCACTAAAAAAGAAGAGACTTAATAGCCTCAGCAGACGATGCTTGCTTACACACCTGATTTATTAAGGCACGTGGATAATAAGTACTAAATAAAAAAATGATAATTGTTGGGAAAATGACATACATCACCAACCTCGCTGCTACTATTTTCCATGAAAATATAAGCATGGGATGAAATTGGTCTCAATTCCAGGCTCTAATGTTAAGCCGGAACATTCAGCCTAAGCAAAGAAGTCTCTAAGACTATGACCGCTTGTTTACGTTTGGGTATCGCCAAAATTTTTTGTTCCCTACCTTTTTTTCGATAGTTTTTTTTTCATAATTTCTCGATATAAGGGAGATCCTAACAAAGTGGCTGAATTATTCTAAGTTCTTGCTTGCTAACCTCTCTCATTCTCTCCACCTCTTGACGCATGGCCTTCGAGGCCCGGTCGAGGTCCTCCCTGAACTTGGCGTGCAGAGCGGCCCTCTCTTCATCCATACACTTGAGCTTCTCGTTCTGTTGGTCGATGATCTTTGACACAATTAAAAATTAACCAATTTTTAACATGTTTCTTATGAAGGATCTGGGCACTTTTTCATAAAAAAAAACAAACCCGAGTGGTGTAACTTCACCAATAATTTTAAAGATGGTTAAAGAAATTAAATTACAAGGATAATTAGGCAGAACACAATTTTTGGGTGGAAAGGCTATTTGAGTTTATCGATCATGAACGGCACTCACACACTGTTACTAAAAACAGAGGGCAAGTTTGGTACTAGGAAAGAGAAATTAGTATGAAAGTGAAGTGTTGCATGTGAACGAAAAAGGTTTATATGATTCTTTACAGACTGCTAAATTATCTATAATATAGTGACTCTAGATCTCGGTCGCAATGTTTTCATGAATTTCATGTGAATGAAACTTTCGAATTTTGCATAATAATTATGATGTCTATGATGGTCGAATACATTAGGCCATGTTCAAATTTCACATAATGGTCCAAATTATATTTTTCAGTTTTTGATTGATAGGCTGTGTTAATAAAGTTAACGTTAAATGACTTCTGGAAGATGGCAGGCTAACTTTTTTTTAAGCATTGGCTACGATATATCGTGAACTTCTAATGCATTGAACAATATCGGAGTAGGGCGAAACTTTCTTCATTGATTTGCCAGCGGTTTGCTAAGCATTATTTTGAAGAAAAAGGCGATTTGAGATTTGCTTGAGAAATCAATTGCTCCAGAAACACAATCGATTTCATAAAAATTATAAATGCTAAGTATTGTTATGCTTAGCTCTGCTTCACCATTGTTTTTTTTTCTTTTTTTGATTTTTCAAGATGACCTTATTTTCTCGTTTTTCCTGCCCATCGAGGAATTGTACTTTAAATCTTAGAAAAAAAGGCCTGAAGTCATCTGGCTATGGATAAGCCTTAGCATACAATAAATAAATAAAATAAACACAATTCGTCTCTCTGTCTCCGACTTTGATGCTCTAACTGCTACCTCTGTGTTTATATAACTCACCGTGAGCGCTCTCTTCAGCTCGCCCTCCATAGTTACCAGCGAACTCCTCAGCATCTCGACCTCCTGGGTGAGTTTAGTGATCTCCTCGTTTTGCTGGTGATAAAGCGGATCGGACTCAAGCTTCTCCCTGCGTTGCTTCGCCAAGTTTACCTGTCGGGAGCACAGTAAAATGAGGATAAATTTGAAACATGTTTCTTTGTTAACTTCAAGAAAATCAGTACTTAAACTACGAAACCTGTACAGAATATGGAAGATCAATAGAGTAGATCGGAAATTCTGAACCTGTTTTATGAAAGATTTCTAAATTTTGGCTCACTTATTTCAACATTTCCTGCAAAATTTGATGAAAGTGAAAATTTAACTAAATCCCCCCATCTTCTCAGCATCCTTTTCAATCCCTGGTTTATTTTCCTTCCAGGAGCTCAAGCCCAGAGCGACTCAAACGTGAATGTTAAATCTGATTTTACCTCACTATGTAGTAGGCCTATGGGAAATTAATTTGTTTGATTTTTAAGAGCAATGGACTTGAAACATAGCTTAACATCATGAATTCAAATTTACTAGATCTGATAACCTTCCCCCCGGAACGGCCAGAAATGCTTAAGTTTCATACAACTTTTTTTCCACTTACTCGAACTTTGTTACTGGTTCTTAGTTATTCTCCTTTTTTAACAACGAAATGTTGCAAATTAAGAATTTGTACAATCCCTTTAGTATTAAATTATTTTTTTTAAACAAACAAAAAACAGCGTTGTTTAAAGAAGAAATATGTATAAAAGTGATATCAGGTGAAAAAAATTCAAAGAATTTTGTCATAGAATGCATCAATTTTCTGCAACCAGTTCCGAAAAATGCAGAAAGCTAGACCTCAGAATTGGTTTAAATAAAGGAGACGAAGATCTTTATCATCTATACTTCAGATGAAATGTATAAAACTTCTTTACCCAAAAGCTATTAAAATGTGTGCTGAAGTTTCATATTTAATCGGAAAATTAATGATTGTGCGGATGGGTTTCACTACATCGGCCCTGAGACTGACTTAAACTAAGCACTTGAAGACTAATCCGTTTATGAGCGAAAGTTGCAAGTTCATCACATTGCATGTCACGTTATATCCGTTTATGGCACGAGACACACACATATGGGTAACCAATAAGAGTATGTTAAGGTATTAAATCCTTAGAAGAGCCCTCTCAGAATATACAACCTGGTTAAAAAAAAACAAAAAAAAAAAAATGCTCAACATATTTATAACAAATGAAGCTGCCATAAAGCGTGCTACTTTTCTACAAATAGATCTGACGCTCATACGACTAAAATTGATGACGGGGGAAATCATCGTGAATTAAAAATCTGATTGGGTTATGCCCAACCTTCACAGGTTTAATAGTCATTGTATTCTCTTTTCCAAAAAAAAAAAAAAAAAAAGAATGAAGAGAATCACCATGAACCGTTACATCATATCTGAATCCTTTTTGATTACATCAGACGTGTATGACCCTGAAAAATATGTTTCTAACAAAAAAATCTATAACTTGTGTAAGCTACACTTTACGATAGATACTGATATAATCTTTTTCAGGGTCTGTAAATTTAAATGTGCCAGCTGATGTAAACTACCACATATTCTGTCACTTTCTTGACATGAGATTAGAGAAAGACAATGAAGGAGTGAGAATGTCAGGAAAAGGAAGCGGGGTTACTTAGACTGTCGGGTAACATTGGAAGTCATCACACCACGAAGCACTAAATATAGATTTTGGGATCAGTCCTTTATTCAGTGAACCATGTCTCATTTTGAAAAAATTCAATCAACCGAACAGCTATGCGTGCCTTTGTGAGGCAGAAAAAAAGAGGTCAAGCTAGTTTGTCTAAAATATATGACACGTGTATAAACGACACAGGTTTATGTTGCAAGTTAATAAGTAAAATGAATGATTCCTTGACAAGTATTTAAGACTAAAAAATCGAACTGCCAAATTTGTATCGAGTCCTTCTTTACAGTACATTATATATTTGCTACAGAACCTAAAGTAATTATCCGATTTGATGCAATCGTATCAAAGAATTCATTGTCATGTATAGAGATTATCTATTAACTTGCTATTATTCTATTTTTCAAGCGCATTTGACCGACTCTGACACATGTTTTAGATAATTAAAAATGAACGAGGTGAGAGGCCTATACAAAGTGAAACATCGTTCTGAAAGTCTTCTAAAATAATTGAAGCGATGCTTGAGTTAAAAAAAATTCAAACATGTAGACTTTGTTTTAGTCCAGATAAGACGTTTTTAAACTTCATGCTTGCGTCTAACAAGAGATGCATTTATTTCAATGCATCATTTCGGTTTTTTCTTTCGTTTGCTTAAAAAAAAAGGCTCTCAAACGTCTCACATTACTTTGCACTGGGTGTTTCTGTAGTTCCCTTTCTGTCTTGTCATTTCTATACCCACCTGTTTATGCATCTTCTGGGCATACTCTTTGGTCTTCTTGACCATGCCCTTGAGTTCGTCTATCTCAGCACACTTGCTTTGGATTGACCTGTCCTTCTCTTCTGCGGCCCTGGTAAGGCGGTCAATTTCATCATCCCGAGCTGTGACGGACTCTCGCAGCTCCTCGATCTCACCTTCCTTGTTCTGGAGTTCAGTTTCTTTGTCCTGGAAAATAATAATGATAATAATGATGATAATGATGATGATGATGATGATGATGATAATAATAATAATAATAATAATAATAATAATAATAATAATAATAATAATAATAATAATAATAATAATAATAATAATAATAATATTAATACCAGTGAATTTGTCAACATCTCCATTTTTGAGAAAAATTTAGCGCATTGTGGTTATAACAGCATTCTCATGTGTCTTTATTCTCTCCGGTCACCATCCCCCATTCCGCATCCCTCTTAAGGGAGAAAAGAGAGAGAGAGAGAGAGAGAGAGAGAGAGAGAGAGAGAGAGAGAGAGAGAGAGAGAGAGAGAGAGAGAGAGAGAGAGAGAGAGAGAGAGAGAGAGAGAGAGAGAGAAATAAAGAGACAGGAGAAAGTGAAAGAGGCTTGCAATGAAATATAAACTATACGTTAAAACCATTTGCGTTAATTCTTATGCCCGTTTTTATTTTCATGGATGATGGAAACAGTATATGTTATAAAAGAAATAATGACCCAAGAGAGAAGGATGTCTTAAGCTCGATTTGATCTTGCCAAATGTCATATGATCTATCTATTGGCTCCTCGTACTATGCATGAATTGGACCCCCCACTATATTCCAGGATATTGAAGTTCCTCCTACTTTAACTCTCTGTTACTAATTATTTTGAGTATAACATTGGCCTCTGCTTTTTTTTCAAGTTTTGTCTATGAAAAAGGCGTCATTATCCATTAAGTTAAAATTTGTCTTGAAACAATATCGATAAATTTAGGCTCCTCTTCAGACTGGTCGCAGCTGAGGAGTGTTCGCAAAAAACTCATAGGCCCTAGTTGGCGCAGATTTGGGGCGTTTGAAGGGCATTGTCCGCACATCTGAACTCTGTTTCAAGGTAAGGCGAACGTTAGTCCACTTCTTTCTGTATTTCAAGACGTTATTTTGTTTTATGAAAATAATCTTGAAAGTAAGCCTGGTTTTCGGAACAAGATTATGGTTGCGGATGATAATTTGTCCATTTTGCTTACTTAAAACTTTTACTTTCAACATCTTAAAGAAAGTAATAAACGTGATGTCAAATAAAATTCACGAATTCCTATATTCTCATAATAGACACAAGGGCCTAACAAGATCTAGTAGTTATACAGCCAGTCTACCTTTAGCAAACGGGCCTTGTCTTGCCCGTAGTTCTTCTCATCCACCTTGATCTTCAGGCGCAGAGTTTCGATCTGACGAACCAGTATCTGATTCATTTGTCTGAAAATTGAGAAGGAAACATCCAAGTGCTATTGATAGTGACAAGTCTAATACATTTAAATATACTTAGTGTCCAATACATGGACGAATTATTGATATGGAATCATAACAATTTTCCACAACAATTTGTTCGATTACTGCCTAGGGAAAGGCATAATTCATTTTCAATTAGGACAGAAGAAGGCTTTTCTGGATCTGTATGATGATACCCAGTGCCTTCAAAGTAAAAGAAAGGATTCATAAATTGAAACCTGGGGTCTTCATACGCCCAGTCAAACTAAAATAACACCCTCTCTACTCGACCTGATTCTTATCGAATCTAGAAACGCAAAGTTGTAGCTTGAAACAGACGGGAAAAACTATTATAGAAGGCGAGGAAGAAGATGCCTTCAAGAATTTGAATAATTATGCAAAACCAATACGTGTCACACATTCAAGGAAAGCGACAAAGACTGAACCTGAAATTTCAGTGCTATGAAAACTAACCTCACGCCGTCCAAGACTGTTAATTCCTCACTACTGGCATCATCATCATCCTCTGACATGGTGGTCGTGCGCGAGGAGTTGGCCACCGTGAGCATATCGGCGTCCACTGGGCTGGGTGATCTGCGCGGCTGGATGGGAGACAGTCCGCGGCCTGTCACATTAAGGTTTTCCTGCAGAAATAATGGACACAGCTACAGCGTAGAGGGCTGTGAAGGTTATGTAACACGGTTCAGAAGTTCTTTAATAGAAACTGAATCCAAATCATGATATTTTGAATAGAAGGATATTTATGTTGTTGTCTCTTAGGATATTGCCATTTTATAGAGACAAGCTTTGAAGACTGAAGATTCTTTTCGTAAAGAGTATTGATTAGCTGGTTTGACCATGTGAACCCATGCAAAAAATTATTATTTGGTAATGCCAGTTATGCTGTTACACTCCTCGGAGTAAGCTGTCAGAGCAGTTTTGTAGTTCCTGCGGTCTTATCTGCATTCCATAAAAAAAAAATTAAATGTCCGCAAGGTTTATGCAAATGCTTGTTAAAGTGCAGGCATTTTCACTCTTTTAAAGTAAGATTCGTTATCTATATGTCAAACGTCAAGCTGTTGCTGTGTTCCTCTTACTCTATTCCTCACTGAAATCCCTTCCGCTAAAAAGCATGCTATTGTCACCGAATAGGTCCACATTATACTGATATCTTTTCTTGCTTGTATTCTATTTTTTTCATATTTTTTATCGTTTTTTTTTAATAACTCTATAAACGGAACCGCACTTTAAATTATTTTCAAATACATTTTTTTACCTAAGCAAATATATTATAAATAATGACATAACATCTTGTAAGCTTTGCATTCTTTTCTTTAAAAAAAAAAAACGGCATAAAGAGAACGTTCCCCCCCAAAAAAAAGAACAAAAAATGAAGAAAACTATACAGCTATGAACTGTTTTGCCTAACCACTTACCGGAACTTGAAGAGTCGTGCCTCTCATGTTGAATACAATATTAGTGGCCATTCTTGGTTTTTTAAATATAGAAAAAGTATAAATGAAGGAAAGATAAGAATCAGTTGGAACATTTTTTTTTACTAATCAACAAATAAAGTGAATATTTTTTTTAAAATAAGAAATTCTAATACAAATTCATGACTTACATGGAATGTCAAACCAATCGTTTCTCAGTCAGCAGGAATCGCTTAAAAAAATGATACACTCAAAGAATAAATAAAAAAACAACAACGTAGGTTTATCGATTAAATTAACACGATATAGTTTTGATGAGCACAGGTACCAAACGGCTATTATTTGTCACATTACCAGCAAACGCCCTTTTGTCTAAGAGGCTAGTAAGTAGATCTATAAGCTCTGATGTCGGCCCGAGAGGTATCCATATTTTCATACGTCATCCTGGGATCTTTGAGCTAGACCAACGCGGACTTACCGCTGAGTCATTCTGCGGAAATTAGTATTAGATCAGCACAGCTTTATGCTCAGAGGCTGTGACTGGCACCGCCATCTTTTGTCGTCTTATCGAGCAATCGGATTTACTTGTTCTTAGAGAACCAAGGTCAACACTATTGTCAAACAGAAACATTGGTAACCTAGACTAGTGGCGGCAAGATAAGACACGACTGTAGTCAGGCGTTACAAGTATAAGTGTGAGGAAAATAGAGTGGGGACATTCTGTAAAATAAATAAATTGATAAGTAGATAGGTAGCTAGATAATAAGCTAGAGAATGGTAGAAGGAAAAAATTGGAAAGAGAAAGAAAGAGAGAGAGAGAGAGTATGAAAAAAAAGACAGACAGACAGACAGTTAGATAGATAGATAGATAGATAGATAGATAGAGAGAGAGAGGGAGAGAGAGAGAGAGAGAGAGAGAGAGAGAGAGAGAGAGAGAGAGAGAGAGAGAGACAGACAGATAGACTGAGACAGAGACAGAGAGAGATAGATAGGTAGAGAGAGAAAAAGGGAAAGAGAGATAGAGAGAGAGAGATAGATAGAGAGAGAAAGAGAGAGAGAAGAGAGATCAAAGTTTAAAAATGTAGATGGTTGATATTATTGTGTGGCTTCAAATGCTTCGGCTGATATATCGAATCGATTTTTTTGGAATAAATTCCTAAGTGTCATGCAATTTGTTTATTAACGTTATTATTTTTTTGTGCAAAAAATCTTTGTTGTATATTTGAAAGAATATGTCATATAGAGAACAAATCGAAATGTTCTTCACAATTTCGTTATAGAGAGAGATTATATCAACATTATTAATACAGAAAATTGCACAAATCTAGCTGATTCGAGGTGCACAGAAATGAAGACCCATAATTGGAGTTTCTGAGCTGAAACTATAGATACAGATGTAGTATGCCAGCGAATAGACACGATTTATCTGACATTAGTGTTGATCACAGGTTACAGTAACACAGGCTCCTATAGAAGTAAAAGCAGATAACTGATAAAATGAATTTTAATTAGTAATGTGAGGAGAAGCCCAGCGATTAACTGTTAAACGCAACAACCCAACTTTAATCTTTACCCCCTCCTGAATATTGTCTTGCACGACTTAACACGGCTTTAAAAAAATCAAAGCAATGCATTGAAAAAAAATGATTCTGCATATTATTCTTGAAAGAACAGAACGAGAAGGGTAAAGAAGAAAGCGAGAATACAGGACAGTTGAAAAAAGAAGGTCTGGGTACTCTGGTGGCAAGTGGAGTGAAGGAAATACGCAAATCATATGCGGAATTTCGCCAATCGATTGACATTCTATTGATTTATGCGTGAGAGTATGGGGACAATGTTGGTGTTAGTGATAATACAGGATAAATCAAGCAAGGCAGGTGGAAGAAGAGAGGAAGAGAAATTTAACTTTAAAAAAAAGTAAGAAAAGTAACAGCAAAAGGCAAGAGAGGGAGGTAACGAGAAAACAGCACTACAAAGAAAAGGGAAGTCTGATTGAGTGAAAAAGAGAGCTAGAGTGAAATAAAAGATTGAACAGGAGAGGGGGGGGTGTGTCAGAGAGAGAGAGAGAGAGAGAGAGAGAGAGAGAGAGAGAGAGAGAGAGAGAGAGAGAGAGAGAGAGAGAGAGAGAGAGAGAGAGAGAGAGAGAGAGAGAGAGAGAGAGAGAGAGAGAGAGAGAGAGAGAGAGAGAGAGAGAGAGAGATATAAAGACAGACAACCAGATATATTGTCAACGGAGTCAGAATTAGAAAGCACTCGGTCTAAAAAAAAATCGCTACTGCGCATTATTATATATTAACAACGCTCTTTTAAGAGATAATTCGGTTGATAAATTGGCACAATTCTAGTTAGAACGTTAACGATGACATGTTTACTATGTATCTTATTAATTTTTTTTTAAATCTTCTGTTTTATTATATTTTTTTTTCCTAAGTGAGAGTCCACAAAGGATCAGTGGTCTGACCGCGGGATTTGATATTGAAGGTTAGAAGACTAGTAACAAGTAAAACAACTCATTTTGTTTTTTATTTAACATTAAGACCAACGTTAAGAGAAATGTGTTCATAAGCTTCCAAACTCACAATTGCAATGGATTGCAGAGAGAGTTTTATGATTAAACTAGAGGCAGACTGAGCAGGTGAAAAAGTTGTTATCGCCTTGTTTAAGGCTACAGAAAAATCACCATTATCATATCCCTATGCTAAAAATCACCATTGTACTTAAACAGTTTTGACTTTCACTTACATTCGAAAATTCATATTGCTCTTGTTTTGTGCTTACCTTTGATCCATATTTGAAAAAAGCCTGACACAATCCTATACCAACTGGATCGGTCGATCCTCCGTATTATTTTACTTTGGACATTATGCAGTTTCAGTTCTGTCACATGCGGTGTATAAATCTAGAATTCTTTTCATTTTTTTGTAAAATATCCTCTAAAAACAAGATCCTATACTGTGTACGGCCTAGTCAAGGTGAAGACATTGTTGTGCTTAATTAATATATTATGACGTCAATATTCCTTTTTTTAAATAGCTGTATGAACATCTGTCGATAAGCGCGGCCCGTTTATATTTTGATCACGAGTAAGCCACGCGTTATATGACTGTTTCATTGTCTACGAACATGCACTAGACATTAATTTGCAATGTTATTGCAATGTCTATTTTAGCAAGCTTATTTCATACAGCTATGAACTGTTTTGCCTAACCACTTACCGGAACTTGAAGAGTCGTGCCTCTCATGTTGAATACAATATTAGTGGCCATTCTTGGTTTTCAAATATAGAAAAAGTATAAATGAAGGAAAGATAAGAATCAGTTGGAACATTTTTTTTACTAATCAACAGATAAAGTGAACATTTTTTTTTTAGCTAAGAAATTCTAATACAAATTCATGACTTACATGGAATGTCAAACCAATCGTTTCTCAGTCAGCAGGAATCGCTTAAAAAAATGATACACTCAAAGAATGAAAAAAACAACAACAACGTAGGTTTATCGATTAAATTAACACGATATAGTTTTGATGAGCACAGGTACCAAACGGCTATTATGACGTCAATATTCCTTTTTTTAAATAGCTGTATGAACATCTGTCGATAAGCGCGGCCCGTTTATATTTTGATCACGAGTAAGCCACGCGTTATATGACTGTTTCATTGTCTACGAACATGCACTAGACATTAATTTGCAATGTTATTGTAATGTCTATTTTAGCAAGCTTATTTCATACTCTTTTTTTTCACCAAAAGACTAATATAAAAAACAGCTTAATTTTGATTTTCAAAAGAGCATGTTAGTATTAAATAAGCTGCGATTAAAATGCTAACGAGATGAAAGAGGTAATGTCATCAATAGGAAGTAGAAAGCTCCAAAATGCAACATTTTTATCAGTGGGAGAGAAGCCTAAACCGGTGAACATTCAAATACATAAGCGCTTTGATCTCAAGTGATGAAAGGAACAACATCGGAATCTCAATAAATTCAGAAGATGCAAAGATGAATGAAAAAAATTGAATAGTGTAAAAGCAGTTCTAATTTTCATACAAGGAAAAAAAAAGAGCTATTTCATGCAACAATAAGCCTATCCTGAGGTCTGTACGTGAGACATGGAACAACTCACACCAGAAACAAAATAAAAAGGCGGTAACCTTATGTGACTGTAATCAAGAGCGCTTAGAACTCAATGTAAAGTAAAGAAATAAAAAAGTGCAATAGATGAAGCCAATGAAAGAAATTGATGGACAATTCAACAAAGTAGCTTACGACTATTTGTATGACAGAAGCATTGATAACAAAGAAAAAGAAAAGGACCAACGATGCGACACAGCTTACTTTTTATTGATTATGATGATGATGATGATGATGATGATGATGATGATGATGATGATGATGATGATGGTGATGATGATGATGATGATGATGATGAAGATGATGTTGTAAGCTGCTGAAAGGCAACCGCGTAATTGCCCGCTTTTTTTTTAATCACTTACACATTTTCTCAGCTCTGCACGTGGAGAAATCGCGACAGTTATAAACCATTAGGTCGAATTTAAAAAATGTTCAATTGACTTTGTTTTAATCTGTGTACAAACGCCGATGCGATATCATGCGTTTTCTGCGAATCACATTGAAATGATCTCAATCCCTTGGCCATAAAATCATGATGACTTTTTCTTTGTTGGACTAAAATGGAAATAACTTTGCACTTTAACGGATCCCCTAGGACGAGGAGATTTTGATATCCCATAGAATTTACGAAAGTAATTAGGCTTTGTTTTCTTTTATTTTATAGATAAGAAATGTAAGCAAGATAAGAAAACAAAAAATGACCTACTTATCAATTTCCTTAAAATCCCTGTGACACTTGTCATTATCAATTTTCACATCTTTTCTTTGTTTTAGATAACCTGATCAGATTTCTAGATAAGCATGCCTAAGAGATTTTTGAAGCCTAATTCGTTTTGAAGAAACTCTTTATGATTGATAACGTCAACACAATAAAAGCAAATTCACTAAATCGATCGTACACCCTTTATCCTTTATTTCAAATTATTCCATTGTGTGAAACGCCTCCATAAAAATAATGATAAGTTCCACTTGACGATGGGTGTGTGCCTGAAACAGAGATAAGACAACTACGGCAGCAAAGATTAGCTGAGAGGCTATATGAACAAAGCGGTGTTCAAGACAGGCACTTTACTAAATTAAGAGAAAAAAAAACCAAAACAAACGTTACCACAAACAGAATCACTTCAACAATAAGTTTTATCTAGGTTACTGGAACAAGCTGAATGTGGTCAGTCTCAATTGACACACATGTCATAGAAGAACCATTGATAACACTACGGTTTATTTAGTTTGCATTATACTTGACATTTTTTGGATAGCATGAGCAGTGTTCCTAGAATACATAAACTAAGTGTTCAAAGTTTCGAGTCCTGACTGGGAGAATGTATGATAATCGAGGCTCGGTGATAATCCTTTTCTAGAAGTTTTTTTTAAGTCCTCGCCCTCCTTACAGCATGGCGGTCTTGGTATTGTCGAATGAACGCTGAGTGATACACGGAATTATTCAAGGCACATTATCATCTGAAGTTTAATTGGAATGTCTCATGATACTTCATTAATGAAGAAGACTAGCGTCTCTATCAAATTGCGATATTTGATTGAGTGAAACAAGGGCTTGAGGACATAGCGAGTCAATAGAATGCGGTGAGCGGGTGGACAAAGGATTAAACATTATTAATTGCTAATTATGTAAAGGTTAGCTGGAACCTTTATGTGATAATAGAAAAGCCCTCCCTCCTTTTTAAATAGAATGAAATGACAATAAATTTGTAACCCTGCAACCTTTTAAACACATTAGTGTTTCAAATATTACCGAGAAAGGGAAAATGTCGAATCATATTAAATATTGAAATAGAATTTATCCTGAAATACTTTTTATGCAATCGAATTAAACTCTTCCAAGCACCTACGTCACGTGAATGTAATTATGTAGATGTTACTGAAAAGAGGATAGAAATGTGAGAAAAGAGAAAGACATGCGGAACCAATATTAGAAAAAAGATATGCTAAAAGACAAATAAATAGAGATAGAGAGAAAAAGGGAGAGAAATGGTGAGAAAGAACGTGAAAAAGAAACAGAGAGAGAAAGACAGAAAGAGAGAGAGAAAGAAAGGAAGAGAGAGAAAGAAAGAAAGAAAGAGAGAGAAAGAGAGAGAGAGAGAGAGAGAGAGAGAGAGAGAGAGAGAGAGAGAGAGAGAGAGAGAGAGAGAGAGAGAGAGAGAGAGAGAGAGAGAGAGAGAGAGAGAGAGGGCGTCAACATTGATTACACGTATGAAAATCTTCGACTTAATCCCGACATAAGAAAACGCCATTTGAAATTTCGTCTCCCTATAAGCTTATTTCAAACATCTCTCTCTCTCTCTCTCTCTCTCTCTCTCTCTCTCTCTCTATCTCTGTCTCTGTCTCTGTCTCTATCTCTCTCTCTGTCTCTGTCTCTGTCTCTCTCTCTCTCTCTCTTTCTGTCCCTGTCTCTGTCTGTCTCTCCCTCTGTCTCTGTCTCTATCTCTCCCTCCCTCGTCCTCTCTACCCTCCAAGTAGTTCTTCCAACATAAACATATGTATTGAACCTCAGCGGGTAATCGACTGGAGGTTAATCGATCGAGAACTTTGCTTATTGGTTCCCCACGGCTATACCTAATTGCGAAGCTTTAAGATTGATACCATAAACGCTTTTGTAATTATCTTTTTTATCTGTATGAGGCACAGAAGACTTAGGAAACTTCGTAAAACTAACCCTATCTCAGAGAAAACAGAAAATTAATTTACGTTACACACTGGAAATGTAAAGTGGTTAATGTATAACCCCCCCCCCCCCCAACCTTTAAGACGTATTTGTTCAAAGCCATTAAAGAGTTGCTCTGAAAATGCACTTTATATCACATCAGGAACATATTCTTTCTGTATTCCTTTCCCACCTGTTTGATAACTATTGACAGCTTAAGTTCGATAACCTTCATTGCCGGTCTTACGCATAGCCTGAAGCTAAGACATGGATTCATAATGTTCTGTTATCAATATGAAGGCATTGATCGATTCCTTGAGAGATTTTCGAAAGGCACTCTGAGACTTTATCATAGCGTGAAAGGCGACCAACAGTTTCGTGTTTTCACAGTTTCAGTGACACTTTAGGTATAATGGGAAGTTGATACAATGCTGTGTAAAATCTTTAGTCACCTGCTTTTGTCATAATTCACCTTATTCTTTGCTTGTCCGCTTCCTATTTTATTCTTGATTTCTTTAGAGCCTCTATCGGAGATCGCTTTTAGTTTTAGTTTTCCGTTTAATTTCCTCAATTTTTTTTTCCGATTTTTTAAAATGTAGAGTTTCCTTTCTGCTCAGTCTCTTTCCTGACGAATGATTTTTACTACAAAGAATGCAAATAATTAACCATTATCGTATCCCTCAGAAAAGAAGACACCCTCCCGCTAAAAAGAATATATATATATATATATATATATATATATATATATATATATATATATATATATATATATATATATATATATGATAGAATTAAGATATATGTGGGATCAATAAAGAGTTAAAGAATAAAAACGAATAAACTTGATTTTTCTCATCTTGCCTTCTACTTTGGTTGCTACGTGACCTTTAATATACCGAACTGACATAAACATTGTTTAATTTTGAGTCCTTGCTTCTAACCAATGTTTTGTAATAATTTGATTG
The DNA here is from genome assembly GCA_033675545.1 of Elysia crispata. Classification (NCBI taxonomy): domain Eukaryota; kingdom Metazoa; phylum Mollusca; class Gastropoda; family Plakobranchidae; genus Elysia; species Elysia crispata. Next base: position 168,949 of record JAWDGP010004170.1, read on the forward strand.
TCGGGAAAATATAATTTACTTTCTTCTAAAATGTACATTGCATTATGTTGTCTAAAACATGTATTTATTACGATTACCTCTGGCGTAAAATAGATTCAGGATATAAAACAAAAAAGTGTATGCGTGAGAGAGATGAGGTGGGGACAAGTAGGGAATTTTAAATTAAGCCGGTATCTTCAACCAGACTGCAATTAGCTGCATGCAATTGTTGGGGCTAATCTTTTGATTGTGGGCTACGTGTCCCCCAGGCGAGCTAATTCTTATGCAGATGAGAACAAGCGAGGTACCTCAAAAAGTAAGAGGCAAAAATATTATCAGTTAGACAAATCGGTTGAAGATAGTAAATAAAAGAGAAAAAAAATAAAAATAAAGTATACAGCAATGCATTAAGATAACTTTTAACGAAAAAGATAATCATTTATTTGAGAGACAGTTTTTGATACTTGAGGAAAAGTACAGTAAAAATAAAGAGGGAAAAACAATAACACAACAACAGCAACAGCATCAAGAATAAATAACGAAATAACAAGTAAGAGTGACATTTTTAAATATATTTAAATATAATTATACCAGCTAACTTTTAATTTAATCAATCTTTTTAGCATTTATGAAGTATAGTAAACAAATGGCAAAAAGAAACATAAAAAACAAAAACTAAAAAAAAAAAAACAACCCAAAACGAAAATAACAAAATATAACAATAAAAAACGACAACAACATCAAAATCAAAACAGCAAATCATGACATATGATTGTGACTAAGACAAACAGAGAGAGAGAGAGAGAGAGAGAGAGAGAGAGAGAGAGAGAGAGAGAGAGAGAGAGAGAGAGAGAGAGAGAGAGAGAGAGAGAGACAGACAGACAGACAGACAGACAAAGGAAGAGAGAGAGAGAAAGAGAGAGAAAGAGAGAGTTTGAGGGAGCAGTGAGATAGAAGTGTATTCTAGAATAAAGAATGGGAGAGGAGATAATTAGATAGATATATAGATAGATAGATAGAAAGAGAGAGAGAGAGAGAGAGAGAGAGAGAGAGAGAGAGAGAGAGAGAGAGAGAGAGAGAGAGAGAGAGAGAGAGAGAGAGAGAGAGAGAGAGAGAGAGAGAGAGAGAGAGAGAGAGAGAGAGAGAGAGGATTAATTAGCATGTTTGTCAATAATCTAATTTGTCGCTACACTAAAAATTAAAAAAAAATATAAAACATTTTTTAAAAATTTAGAAGCAAATAATAATAACTCTTACCATGAAAAAGCGCTCCTTCTGCTGGCTAAGAAAACATGGCACGCTCTGGAGTTTAAAGACACTGTACTGGGCCTTAAATTAAACTAATACCATATCCTTTTTATTGATCTGTATATTTTGTAACTTTTTCTTTTAACCTTTTAAACGCTTTTTCTAAGTGATATAAATTTCTTTACATTGCTAAAGAATCGGCTGCTATAATAATAAGAGTTTGGCACGGTCAAAGTGGGTTGGAACTGAGGTCCATAAAGGTCTCGCATTGGCACCTGTTCGAACCAGCAACACAAAACAGGCACAAGGACGAAACCTGGACTTGGGTTTCCCACTCTTCGACCTCTTATTCCTGAACGGCTTTCAATCAGTCTGAAGTCGTGGTGTGGGGTGCGACGGAATCAAGTTCAGGCAGGGATAGTTCTAGTGAGGAGGCTTGTCGTTTAGGTGGGGAAAAAGAAGCCAACAAATTGTGTGCCAGCCCATGCCTCTTTTGTACTTTTTTTTGTAGTTCTTTTCATATGGAGAGAACTGATTTGAAAGATAGGTGGCAGAAATGCCTAGTCATTAAAAGAACTGAATTACTACCTTAGGAAATTTGTATGACAGAGGCTTCGTCTCTAGAATTAAAAAAAAAAAAAAAAAAAAAAGAAAAGTTCAAACATTAATTTAATTGCAAACAACTTTGCATTACAAAAACATTGCACAAAGATCTCTTTCAATTTTTATTGACGAAAAAAGATAAAAAAAAGATAAAGGTCTTAGCTGATAAAATAACATCACTGTCGATATAATTTCACTAAATACATACATATTTGCTCCATTTCTTTTCTAGAGTTCTCAATGAAACTTGCAAATTAATTGGGTAACAACTAAAGACGTAAATATTGTAGAAGAAAAAAAATGGACAGCAACATTTTACATTAACATAATTACATAACATGTAAAAACTTCAGATCTAAGTCTCTGTTGATGTGCAAGATAACTCATTGGTTTCTAGCATTATTGTCAATATCTCGGATTTTAATTTCTAATTAATATAGCAGCTAGAGCTATAGAAAGACACAATACAAAGCAAATATAGTCAACATTGATTGAAAAAGCAGCAGTGGTTTTAATTGAACCATTAATAGTTTCCTTTTAAGGCAGGGAGATGGGCTTTATTCAACCACGATGCTAGCAAGTCATTACATTAGTTCTCCACCATGAAAGTAGCATAATCTTTTAAGTTCATCTATTAGGGTGCCGTTTCCGTAGGCTGCGTTCAAGTCTACACTATTTCGGATTTTGATTTTCTATGAATAAAGAATTAATTGGCTGACAGTTCATCTAAGCATATTTTCTACAAAATTCAGAATCTTTCTCTTTTTTGTACTTACAGCACCTAAAAGCATGTCAGAGTCATCATTTAATAAAATCGATGAAGGAACATGGCTTCAAAAGAAAAGAATTCAATAACTTTCCTCTAGAGCAAAAACAATACTCAAGATATGTTATGGACAAAGAACATCGTAATAAAACTACCAGAATAATGTACGCTTGATCGAGAAACAAAAATAAATGAAATTACATTAATTTTTTTTAGAAATAAAAAGCAAACAAAAACCATAACTAAAGCTGTGGCAATACGCCTTTCCACTGTCAAGAGTGTAGTTTGTTCTGAACTTTAAAACTCTAATCTTTTTCGTCCTCTTTTATGGCAAATAAAGGTTGCTAGCTTGACTAATCGACTTATTGGTTGATTGATGGAGAGACTGATTGATTGACTGCTAGGATTTTGTTTTTCAAGCTCAAACTTTCGTGAGTTGTGATCACAGGGCTTAACCAACTTATTTCTGGCAATATTGCTGGTAATACAGCATTTTCGTGTCATAGGAATATAACAAAGATAAATATAAACAAGAGTTAAATCATAATGTTGTATAATTCAATTTTATATGCCGCCCGGAAAGAAAGAAAACTATGGCTTTTCATACTTTAATTCTGGAAATGAAATAAAATGCTCCAGCAATCAAAAGATCAATATCAGAAGATTGCGTTCAGTTTGATTTTGTATATTAGCGGTTCTAGCAGGTAATTTAAATGACACAGTTTACTGGCAACACTTATCTGGCAATACAACATGTATTATACGCTCTGCAGGAAGCACAGTGTTAACATAAAGGAAACTATGTTACAGTTTACAAAATCACAAACTTGCGTTTCATCAACATTTTTGTCCGAATATTCTTTTGGGAACTTTTTTCGTATTTCTCTGCCATCGTATATTTTGTTCAATTGGTGGCGAGGGGATTATGTGATTGAAATATTTTAACATAAGATAAAGAAAAGTAAAATGAAATGCGGAGAGAACGCTTGTATAGCCAATAGCAGCACCCACTAACAGACTGGCAGTTCAAAGAACAACGAACGTATAAAAGAGGCTCTCAAGTGGATCTGTGGTAATAAACCGTATCTGCTCATGTCCACATTCATTCTTGATTATGATCCCTCTTTAAAAAAGAGTTGAAGCCATAACGCGATAGTGTTCCCTCTTTAATAAAGACTTGAAGCCATGACGCGATAGTGTTCCCTCTTTAATAAAGACTTGAAGCCATGACGCGATAGTGTTCCCTCTTTAATAAAGACTTGAAGCCATGACGCGATAGTGTTCCCTCTTTAATAAAGACTTGAAGCCATGATTTAATAAAGATCCCCGTTATGGTCCCTGTTTGAAAATGTCTAAAAGCCATGACAAAAATGCTTTATGGCACATGAAGATATATTTTCGATGGCATTCTATCACTTGAGCACAAGTCTACAACAAATACATTTCATTTATTGCGAATAGGTATCTTAACGTGTTGGCTTATTTCAAACATTAGTAATTCTCTTCTTACGAAGATTCCTTTAAATCCTGTTTTTTTTTTTTTCTCACTGCTTTAGTTTTATAACAAATCATTTCCAAATCTGCATTAGTTCATCTGAATCCAGTTTCCGCATCTCAATAGATCAGTCAGCATTATAATAACAAAGTCGCTGTGCTAAAATTTTATCGAGTTTGGTGAGATGTTGGATTCGGCAAATAAACGAGTAGGGTGCCGCTTTTATTGGCAATTGCTAATTTCGGCTTCTTTGCACATTTTTCCTGTGGATAGTAAGTAGCCTGACAGACTTTAACAAATCTGTTACGCTTAGCGCCTTGATAGATCCAATTGAACTAAAAGAGAGGCCAAAATGAGGTCGAGACAGCTTACATATGTTGGAATATAGTCATTTTTCTTTGCTTGTTCCAGCCGTATAAACATTATGCAGCACAAGTCCTGGCGTCAGGTGCTGATAATGCAAATCTCATAAGTAAAGTACACACAAAACTTACCTAGATTCTATTGTTTGAGCTTATCCAGCCTAAAGGGGGTATTCTTGGAAAAAAAGCTATTTTTGTCATTCCTACCCACAAGACTTGCTCGACAAATATATCAGACAAAGACATCGAAACACCTCTTTCACAACTATTATTAAAATTTTAATATTCTACTTTTCATCGTATACAATAAAAGCCATAAATAAATATTTTGAATTTATAGGTAAAAGGGAAAACATTAGAAAGATGATCTTTTTTCGAAAACAGATTTTTTAAAAAGAAATTTAAAGTTTAAAAAATCCAAGCAAACCAAAGTCCTGTTAACCAATTCACCTCTACTGAGGGGTTTGAAACTTTGCAGATGAGGAAGACGCTTTATTATCTTAAAAAATTAATCCATAGTGTAAAAACATGTTTTCCTGACTATACAAATGTACAGTCCTTTGGTGTGCTTTAAGCGAGAGAGACACCACCACCACCACCTACTACTACTACTACTACTACTACTACTACTACTACTACTACTACTACTACTACTACTACTACTACTACTACTACTACTACTACTACTACTACTACTACTACTACTACTACTACTCCTACTCCTACTCCTACTACTACTACTCCTACTCCTACTCCTACTCCTACTCCTACTCCTACTCCTACTCCTACTCCTACTCCTACTGCTACTGCTACTGCTACTGCTACTGCTACTGCTACTGCTACTACAACTACTTTTACTACTACTGCTTGAAAAATAATGAAGCCAAGTTGTAAAAAAATGAAAGAATCAATTATTTGTAATAAGTATTATTCTTTTGACTTTTGGCATTGATTCAGGTAATGTCATTGTTGATTTTTTGTTGCCTTTTTATGTCTATCTTTATCTTTGTCTCATTCGTTCTCTCTCGCTCTTTTTCTTTCAAATGCACATTTCCTCGTCCTTTTGTATAATATTAAATTAGATCTCATTTATGCATTGCATGGTTGCATGTTAGAAATCTTTACTAGACCTAGCCCTGAGATCTGCAGACATTCGACATCTTTACAGTCATAAAAAAGAATATTGTTTAAAAATACCGTCATAAAATAAGTCAATCAAAAAGTCATCCCCTTCCAATTAAAGAAAGAATAGATATTATTTAAAGTCTGCCGCTGATCCTTTTAACTAAAACTCTTTCTGCTGTTTAAAAAAAATCTCATTTTTTCATAGTTGTTCAGGTAAAGATTTTGGGAGAAGTTGAAATACTAAATAGTTCACCTTACAACCATTACATCTCCTAAACTCTATAAACCATAACTATCGACCTTCACGAGGAGGGCCAGAGATCCGGTCTGACTCCGTGAAGATCAATAGTCGAAAAATCAATCGATCTTCACGGTGGACAACTGAATTTGCAAAGCACAGGAGGGAACCGTTGACCTGGCCTTCTGCCAGAGGTGAGCTTTTGTTGTCAAACGTTTGAACTGTACACCCCAGTCCTTGCCTGGTTGCGGCACACAGTAAAATTATGATGCCCCCTCTCTCCTCTCCCCATACCTCTCTCTCCACCAACCTTTTTTTCTTTTCTTTTTTTTTTTCATCTTGGTCTCCTACACAGTAGCAAACATACTCTCCTTTACTCTACCTCCCCCGTCTCTCTCTTTCTCTATTTTTGAACAGCCACTAAGATTGCAAGAATGTGCCTACCGTGAAGTGGCGACGATAAACCGCTCAGCAGCGCACACGATGAAATATGAAACGCCATTCCGACACCCTGCAGGTCCACCAGAGCATGATCTTCATTTGTCAACCAATACAAATACATACGTCACAGACTTCCCTCTTGTCTGTTGATTTTGGCGCGGGCCCAAAAGTTGGTCTAGAAGCTCATCCAGGAAGATTACTGATCTCTCTTGCATTTATTAACAAACAGGCAAATGTGCAATGATATCACTTGACGCATTAATGCTGCTTACCGATTTGATTTTATGCAATCTGCATTTGGAGGGGCAGCGTACATACCCAACCTAAATTGAACTCAAGCATTGGGAACCATTTGTCAAACATTCGTGTCGCTGAGCGAGTATACCTGGATTTGTTCACCACAATGGTCAGCTTGGAAATGTTAGTGTAGCAGATAATCTAATTCACTACAGAATTTAGCACTAGCGTTTGCTAACAATAAAAACCACTGCAAACGTAATTTGCCTTTTTTGAATGAGCATAAAATTTAGAGGACATTGTGCACTTTCAGGTAAGAATTCTTTAAATGATTAATTAGTTAATTGCCTAATTAATAAGTAAGCTAAAAAAAAAACAACAAACAAACTAAAAATTCTTATAGTTCAAATCGCTTAGAAAATAATGACTATTTCTTAATCATTCGATTATTTAATCACATGATAGTACTAATCACTTTTATATTAAACGTTTTAAGAAATGTATTCGCAGTTTAATTTTTGTCAATCTTAATGATAAAATTTTCCTTGTAAAGTTTTGGTGATGCATCATTTATTTGATATAATAGTATTTTATTCTAAATGTTTAATGAATTCACTGTCCTAGTTATTTGATAGATGATATACTTTTCCTTTCTACTTTGTACTATTAAAAATCTTTGTCTTATAAAAAAAGGATAAAAAATATTCATTGCCAGTTGTCTTTATTATGAAGTCCAAGGGTTTCACCGTTAATTCATTTCTTGTAGCTTGTGAACTGATAAGAAAATAATTTAGCTTGGGTCTTCTTGGTATGACGCTGAGCTCAACAAGGAGGTATCAGAATGATTGCAGCGACTAAAGATAGAAGTAGAGCCTTTGTACGAAGCGAAACAAAAGCTAGATAGACAGGGAGAGATAGATAGATAGATTTATAAATAAATATAAAGAGAAAGAGAGATAAAGAGAGGTAGAGATGCAGAAGTCAGAGACAGGAAAACAGAGACAGAAACAGAGACAGAGACAGAGACCACATACACACAGAGAGAGAGAGAGAGAGAGAGAGAGAGAGAGAGAGAGAGAGAGAGAGAGAGAGAGAGAGAGAGAGAGAGAGAGAGAGAAATTATCTTAGTTCAAATCATTTACTGTTGCTATTTGCCCACCAATATGTTTATGATTGTCGTAACATAATCCTGAAGAATAAGATTTCTGTATTATATATAAATCAGTGCTTACACCATCAACAAATTTCATAATAATTCAAGAGCCATAAATCTTTAAAAAATACCACACAGGCAAAGCTTATGCTACATAGGGGCATGATCATGAAGCAATGCAGGTTTGTTTTACACTGCAATGTAGAACCAAGATACAATTTACCCCCTCAGAGAAAGACAGCTTTGCGGTGTAGATATCTTTCCTAAACTTTATCGTTACCTGAGCGGTCGCATACAGCCTGATCGATCTTAATCAAGATGTATAGTCCAACACTTGAAATAGGGTGCAAACAATCCAAAAAACCGCAAGCCACACCAACAATCACCGACTTGGGTGTCATTCATTTGTAAAACTGTTTAGGCTGTTTAGAAATTTACCAGCTCGTTGTGCGATGTTTGGCATGGCATTATGCATACATATATCAATCAGTCTTTCTTCATATGGTTCCTATGTGGCGGCCCTTTTGAAAATTTTACATATCATTTTTTAAAATCAAATGTGTTTAAATGACTATTAGTTTGAAAGAAAAATAAGCAACTAAGAAAACAAAACAAACAACAACAAAAAAACAACAACACAAAACGAAGGGACAAGAAGACCCCCCCAAAAAAAAAACAAAAAAAAAAAACAAAACAAAAACAAAACAATAATTCTTGTATCCTTCCCAAAACGTATTCTTCATCCGTCAATAAAACTTGAGATTTATGTTTTTAAAAATATTACACTACTGTTGCAATGGCAACGTTGTTATCTTGGTTTCTTTTATTTCCTCAATACTTTTATGAGATTTCTTATTTTAATTCATTTTACGTAATAGAAACTTAAAAACTACTCTCAACAATAGAAATACAATTAATTTCTATAACAACAGCAATTACAGATAGGTTGTAGATTTGACATTCAACAAAATTTTGTCAACACCCCTGACTCTGTAAATTACTAAGAGAACTAAGAAAAAGCTGCATGTTTTGTATCCTTGTTTAACGATTAAGGTCAATTAATTGGATGATGGAACAAATATAAAAGGATTAAAACTGACCATTAAGGGTTTAGTATCAAATTCGTGTATCCATTCACTATTTTATTCCCATTAGTTGTTTTTTTTCTTTCTCATTGCCGTCTCCTAGTCCCGCTTTTCATCTTACATTTATTCTCCTTTATGCTTTGTCTGTAAATACGTTTTGTGCCCATTTCCATAACGTTCTTTTTCGCTTTCCTAATTAGTTTCTTACATCAAATCTTAACCGCAGTTGTAAGGCGATGCCGCTGCCAAATCTTATGACAATCTCTATTTACGACTGTTTTTTAAGTTGAAAACTTATAAAAATATAGAAAATTCCTGTCAATCAAAGTGAAAAATGAATAACAGATGTTTCTGTTTTCTCAGGAAAATGAAAATGAAATTTTACCGTATCTCAATGGGAAACATCAATTTGAATAAACATGATAAATATTTAACAGTTTATAACTAGAGAACGAAAGCTTTAAAAAGATAATGTTATGCATGTATTTAGATCAAAATTGAAGCGTGTCAATCTGGGCTGATACTTTTTCGACAGGATACGCTTGAGTTTAACAATCATGATGAGAATTTAACAAAACTGTTATGCGTTTCTCTCCAATTCCTCTGAATATCAAAAGCACATCTTAATGTTCCTCGTAGGCAATAAAAACAAATATAAATACGTGTAGTTAACATTTTTGATATTCTAGCTCCATATTGGTACTTTCTTAATTTATCTTTCCCTTACTTTAAACGGATATGAATACACTATCGTCTTGAATTACAGTCGTCTGAAGAAAAAGAAAACAAAAAGGACGGATGAAACATATGTTTATCTCTAATATGAGCAAAAAAATATGTTGCGTAGTGCGCTTTAAAACTACTTAGCCCTTCTTTCCTGTAAAGGACATATTTTGCCCACTGTACATCTTCTTTCACCTGTAAGAATCAAGACGCGCTGGGATCTTTTTCTTTATCTGGATCCAACTCCCTTGATGTGAATTCAAATGAATCTAAGTTGGATCACTCATCCAATCATCTCTTCCATTCATGACCTGGTTTAATCTCATTATGAAATTGAAAAGGCAATTTAGTTGTAGAGCTTACAACTTCACTGCACCTATTCATTGCCTTTGGTGTCCAAAGTTATCCTCTATTACGACTCTTTACCAGAAATTTAACTGAAAACCGAACGCAAGCGTTCGTATGCAGTATCACCAACCAATGTTTTGGATTCATTTTAAAGAAGACGATTAGCTTAAGTCATAAGTTAAACATACAATTACACTACAACGGAAGCTGAAAGAAGGAGAGCTTAAATCTCTTAGAACTTGGTATAGTATATTAAGGTAGACGCCTTTTTATTTTTCGATTATGCTTTATATTTCTTCTTTTCTCGTAAATGTTTCCTTGCGACAGGAAATGTAAACTAAACTGGATATCTTCTGTTGCGACGGTGAATATCGAGAGCTGAATTCGACACATTGTCTGCAAGTTGTAATGATCGAAGCGTGAAAAGGGCACAATAATATTGATAATGTCATCTCGAGGTGACAGAACAGCACGGGTAAGAACTTCATGTTAGCTTTACTATTGTTTTAAACTATAGCATTGTCATTCATGTATAGTTATTGTTGTGGGATTAGATGCATTTTCCCTTCAGGATGATTTTGATACAGTTATTGTTTTTGTTCCTTTGCTAAATTTGTTTTCATTTGTTTATTGCCTTCTGTGCTGCTCCCTGGATTTCACGTTGATGATTATTACTTCGAACATTATTTATTTGTTCACGCCAGTCCGCCCAGTTTCGTATCGACGGCCGAGCTTTAACTCCTCTTGAGTCCACCAGGAATAACGAGGTCAAATCAGCAGACGTGTCCAGCGCACGTAATGCCATTCAAGAAGCGTCGGTCGAAACTTTGGACTTATCGTCTGCAGGAGAGGCGAGCGCGGTTGAGCAGGTGAAACATCAAACCAGGGTGGTCTTTTATTGCACTTTTGTGCTACTCTAAGCAGTGTGCTTTTAAAACCCATACTCATAAAAATTTGATAACTCGTTTCTTCCTAGAAATATCAGATACAAAAAGTTAGGTATTGTCAATAATGTTAGATAGGTTCCCGAAGCACAATCAATATCTGACGTCACGTTTAAGAACGCTTTTCCAAATTTAACTGTTCCCAAAATTCGTTTAAACATCTCTGTTGACTGTATAAATTTGCAACGCAGAACACATCTCTTTTGACTACACATTTGGCCCAGTGGTATATCTTAAGTTGCCTCCTTCAACAGCTGAACGCAAAAACACAGTGTTATTCCTAGAACTAGTGGCAATTTTTAAAATGACTTTATATATCATTGTTTGGGTGAACATGCAGTGGTTTCTAAAATCAAAAGTCTTCAATGTTTTTCTCTAGTGCGCTTTTCAAGTTATATAAGTTTATAATACTAGATTTTCGACCCATTTTTTTCTTTTATCTTTTTTAATAGACAGAAAGTCTATGCACCTGGTTATCAGACAAATGCTTCAATTTCCCTGGCAATTATAATTTTACAAATAACATGACTTTGTTTTGGCGAAGGAATTTATTGTTTCAAATACTTTTGCTTCGACACAGAGCAAAACATAAACATAAGCAAAATCAAGTAAAAAAAAGCGAACACGAAAAGCAAAATGAATCAAGGCTTTAGCTATTTAGAAAGCTTTCACAAAAACCTTACTATAAAATAATGTAGAAGAGGTTATACCGACAACACAGTAACTCCGAGCTATGACCACTGTTCCCAGATGATGAACATCAATCGCCGACTGGTGACCCAGATCGAGACGCTTCGACTCAAAGTGGAAATCGACGCTCGACATCAGGAAGCGGCTCGAGCAGGGGTCAAGGCTGAAACCCAGGCAGCAGTTAAGGTCAGGGAATCTCAGCTTCGAGGCCTTAAGGCTGACCTGAAAGGCAAAGATGAGGTTGTCAAGGTAGGCATAAAATCCTGGGTGAAATTTTCCACGATGATGATAGGGAATAATAACTCTGGCCCTTTGATGGTGGCTTTTTAAATTACTTCATGCATGAGTTTGAACTTCTGTCAAACAATGAACCCTTTTTGATGCTACTTTCAATGATGACTTCTACATATCGTCATGTTCGCATTCAGATAAGATAGTCAAATTTTAAGCGATGGGAAGAGGATGCATAACTATCAGTTGGTGAACAGTATGTAAGATAAACATGCGACTCTCACCAACCATCACAGTGTTTTGAGGGCAGCTCTCTGATACTGACTTTGGAATTGGTTCGATGATTACCCACTTACTAGCTTACGAAAGCTTCAAATCAATATGCCTATCATTATCCTCCTCCTCCTCATCATCGTGGTCATCATCGTGATAATCATCATGATCATCATCATGAACATTAACATAAAATCATCATAAACATCACCATCGTCAACATCAGTAAATAAATAACACTTCTGAAAATCTAAACATCGATAATTGAAAATCATTTGTTTCGTTCAAAAAGAATGAAGTAACTCTGGGTCTCAAATGAAAGCTAATTTTCAAGTGATGAAAGGATCAAGTTTAACGACAGCAACAAAATACACAACAAACAAAATAAAAAAAGCATTACATGCGCGAAAACAAATAGAAGTAATTTAAATGATGAAGATTTGTCAATATAGACTTGAAAATTTAACATTTTTTAAAAATTCAATCTTGTTTTTGTTTCTGTGGTCAAACAACAACTGCCATAATAAAATAAATTAGTGTATGAAATTCAACTTTAAATTACAAGTGTAATTTACTTACATCGGCTTAGTGTTAGTGTTCTTGTTAACCTGTTAAAAACAAAACAATAGAAAGAAAAACAATTCAACTTGAGAGCATAGCTAATGAGTTTTGCAGAGTATGACTGATGAGTTTTGCAGTATTCAAATATGACACTTTGATCCTCAAAAAAAAAAAAAGGTTCAATAAGATCACATTGACTTTCTGTTTATAGAATCTGACAGACAGGAACCATCAGAAGGAGTCTGCAATACAACGCTTGGAGGATGATATCAAGGATCTCAAGCAAGATGTGCAAGTTTCTAAAGGATTTGCTGATGATATTCAAAGTTAGTGTGAATATCAACCAGAGAGACAGAGAGGGAGGAAGAGACACACACACAGAGAGAGAGAGAGAGAGAGAGAGAGAGAGAGAGAGAGAGAGAGAGAGAGAGAGAGAGAGAGAGAAGAAGTATATATATATATAAATATATAAACTAGAGAAATGATTATTTAAACTCATTTGGATGAAGCTTTATTGATACGGTTGGGAAGTTAAAAATTGTTTGGGCAAAGATCAACATTGCATGAAAGTAGGGTGTATCCGCAATTGAAAATAATGTTAAGAGACAATGAAATTTTTGTGTGGAGAAATCAAATGTTACAGAAGATCGAAGTTGTCTGTTATATACATATTTAAAAGCAATTAAAAAAAAACCATAGACATTTTTTTTACTAGACAAAATTTAATAAAAAGAAAACCTATGTTAGAAGATAGGCCTACAGAGTAAACTGAATTTTCCTCTTATTAAACCAATGCCTTCACAGAACAGCTGGAGCAATTTCAAAGTGCAGCTACGAGCCTTGAAGACGGATCAGCCTACAAACAGAAAGATGAGAACATCAAGCGGCTGCAGGCCGAGGTTAGATTTTTGACTGGATTTATAGTTAGGGAAGTCGATAATAGATGTGTAAAGGGTGAGAACATCAAAAGATATTGTTCACGATATAAATCTATGTGTGTACTTTGCTTTTAGTTTGGGGTATGGGCCAGCCAGAACAAGGGGTCAGAGCCGAAAGATTATATGTGTTTGAGGTCGGAGTAGGTGAATCGACAGATTAAAAAGAAATGTAAAAGCCCAAAATAGAAACACCACTTACTGATCATTTTCATAAATGAATTGCATGTCTTGCTATAGAACATAAAGGATTATATATTTATTGTATGAATCAATAGCTAAAGATAAACAACGATCGTTGTTAGATTAGATAATCCTAAAATAAACTATTAATAGTTTGAGCCACAATACAAATATTTTGGATTGTTCTTACAAAAAAAAAAAAAATCGGTAAATGTTCAAACTAAAAAGAAACTTAAGAATCGCTTGACTATTGCTATCAACAGATATTGTAACGTCTAAGACAAATAGAGCTAGGTAAATGTGCTTTAAATAGTTTTAAAATTTGTAGATCGCCAGATTAACATTAACATGGAAAAGACTAAAAACATCCAGTATGCCATATAAAGAAATAATGACAATATCGTAGATGCAAAACTAAATGGAAATATTCTCTATTAGCTCAAACTAAGCGAATGTTTACTTCTGTTTTAACCTCTAAAGATGCTTACTCACATTTTTTACCTCATAAAACTCGTGTACTTAAAATTCCTAGTCTACGTTTTTCAAGTCTAAAAAAAAATTAAATAAAAAAAACCTTTTAGGTTTCATTTCATGTCTCCATCACAGGTTAGCAAACTGCACGAGAATCTGGCCCAACTGGAAAGGGAATTGGCGTGGGCAAAAGAGAAGATCGCTCAGCAAGGGACACGACTCCGTCTTGTAAACAACGACAGGCTCAACATCCAGGCAAAATACCAGGAAGAACTGTCTAGGGTATGTCTCAATGGGCTGTCACCATGAGCTTTTCAGAGCAGAGCAAAAGAAATAATATTATTTGCTTCCAACCTTTCGCACGTTATAATTGCTTCGCGCAAAACCATGCCATAAGTTCCAAGAGGAGATTAGATACATTTTACCCCATTCCCGAACATTTACCTGACCATTGCAATATGATACAATATACTGAATATAATTGCGCTCAAAATAATTTCAAATAAAAAACATTTTGCATCTAACAATTATAACATCAGATCATGGTTATAATTGTACTTTCACAAACTCAAAACTATTTTTACTTAAAATTTAACGTAGATGTAGATATGCAATAGCTCTTCGTGCTCTTCACCTCGAAAATTTATCCCATATAATTTCGAGGAAACTGCAGTTTTCATCGCTAATTTTATCCAAAGATATATCTACATTTCTTGATGAGCTTATAATTTTGAGTGTGTGTGTGTGTGTGTGTGATTACCAAATGAAAACGTCTCAATTTAAAATTTACGTAAACTTTAGTGATCATTAATTTCCCAAATAGATCCCTGAACAGTTTGTAGCATGAGTCTTTGTTTTAAATAATTCTTCTGCCTCGTCATGTTTTAATTTTCTGTTCCGTTTTTTTTTAATAGGTGACACTTACGATGCGCTCTGACATCGAGAGAATGCGTGACGTCATGCGGCAGCAGTGGAAGGAGATGCGGGACTTACGTGAGCAGAATGAAGACATGCGCAGTGACATCAGCGAGATTCGAAATCTTGTCCTTGCTGACCGCCTACAGCGAGGTCAACAATGGCCTCAAAGGCCATCAGAACCAGCTAGCCATTTTGAACTCCAGCCCTCAAGTCCGTCTTTTCCACCTCTGTCGCCGAAGGAAACAAGGCGGAAGTTTGGGAGTGGTAGAAAAAAGACCTAATGTACTGAAGTAAATGAAAGATGCTTTGGATATTTTGCGATTTAATGTTTCACTAAATCATGCTAATATCTGCGGAACGGAAGAGGACGACTTTTGTAATAATGATGGACTATATCTAAATGCTTACTTCTCCATTTACCTTATCTTGCGCAATGCAAAACAAAAATTGCCACAGGATCAATGCTTGGAAATTGGTGAGAAAATGCAATCAAGAATAATACTACGTCTAATTTCTAAAAACAGAGTTTCTTTTTCGAAACCAACAATTTCATGTAAATATGTGACAAAAAGTTAATTCTGTACTTAACACTCTTTAAAGGTGCCATGAAGAGCACTGTCTTACGGGAAATTTTGTTATTTGTACTTAACTGATAATGAGTGTTTAAAAAGATAGAAAATACTTTGAGATTTTTTTTTGTGTAAAATTACCTAACTTTTTATAACTATTTGTTGTAACACTTTGTAGCATAGAATCGCAATGGGTGATCACTGTAAATTTGTTGGTCCTAAAATTAATGATTCACTGAGCTTTTGATTGCTGCGTCAAAAAAGGTATGAAAGATCATTCTATAAAAACTGAGACGGTGCCCTCAAATTTACAGCTGAGGAAGATCGTGACACATGAATGTGGGATTTAAAAAACATGACAGACGTGGAGAATCTTTTGCAAAAATGGGCTCGTGTTGACGAGGAGGGGAGGGGGGAGGAATGGACGTCATTGCATCACAGTACAATGGACGATTTTGAGAAGTCGGTTTATAACCGAAGAGATGTTACCATATTGGAGGCTGCAAGTAGATCCGGAGAGAAAAGATGAGTCGATCATGAACAGAAGTATAGCTACCAAAAGAATAATAATAAATGGAGGTCGAAAATAGGGAAAAGTCCAGACATAACTTATGCAGCGCTTTTTTTTCCAAATTTAATGAGTATAAGCACTGTTATTATTTACACTCATACCACTTAATAGAGATTAACTATTTGACATAAACTAGTTATAAAAGAATGGTCTAAAAAGATTTTAAATACAAATTTGAAGTCCTACCATTTCTACCATGTAACTTGCCTCGTTATTCCACAGTCGGAAGCAACATCCTTAATAGGTAGCTAGATAAATTCTGAAATCAAGCCAAGACACATTTCATCTCTCACCGACTCACAGTGAATCATAATTTGATTTTAGCTGCAATAGGAAGGAGAAATGTTTTAATTTGCCTTAACCAGCACACGCAACATTTTGTTGCTTTTTTTCGAGTTAAGGGCTATCTCAGCTTCTTTACCAGCATTAGATCTAGAACCTGAAAAAACCTTGTGAATGTACTGATTTGTTTCTGATTTTGTGTCATGTAGTTTATTATTTGTATCTTTTTGCTCCTTGCAATACACAGCACTTTTCATTCATTTCTATTAATGAAACAACAAAAAAGTATTTCTTGTATTATATTTATCGATTCTTAATTATGTATAGCACATGATTATTATGTTCATATTCTTCAGATAAAAAAGTTAAAAAAGCGCTCTGTGATAGGAAATATACTGTTTACTATAAGCCGTAAAGAGTGTAAATACAATGAAACTTTTTTCTGATTGTAAAATACTTGCTAAAACCTTATTGATAGTCCCAATACTTTGAAATGAAAACCTATAACCACCTGGAAACACAAAAGAGAAAGAGAGAGAGAGAGAGAGAGAGAGAGAGAGAGAGAGAGAGAGAGAGAGAGAGAGAGAGAGAGAGAGAGAGAGAGAGAGAGAGAGAGAGATTGAGAGAAAGAGAAGAAGGGAGAGAAAACTCAAATGAAATATTATTGATATTAATTAAACTTGTATGCTTTTGTTTTCAGAACCGTAAACTTTGAAATCTACCTGGCCGAATGTGCCATTGTATATGCTTTTATCTGTGTTTGCAGTAAAAAAAAACAACAACAACAACAACAAAAAACAAACACAATAAAAGCTTTATAAGAGACGCTGACGGCATCAAACTTATTCTTTCAGTGTCCTATGAAAAGAATACTTTATATAAAACTTTTGTTTTATGGTCCAGGATATAAAGACATGTATGTCTATGGTTACAGCTTAAAACGTTCATTAGAATCAAGATCCTTTTTCTGGCTTTGATCAAATAAGTGTATGTATTGAGACTAAGCTCTTCAAGAACGAAAGCAATAATACACATTTCGAGACTAAAACGGTAAACAGTGTTTCTTTTGAATATAAATTTTTGAGAATACTTAAAATTGAGGATCTCCTGAAGAAACAGTTTTTTTATACTTTACTACTGGTAAGTTTAAAAAAGGCCACGGCATATGGTGCTAAAGGTGCAAATTACAGCTTTTGACTTATTGCAATAATCTAAAGATACTGACTGTGCGTCATTTATCACCCGTTCTTTGTTCTTAATATCATCGCCATGTCAAGTTTTATTTACATGCTTCACTTGCTCAGGATACGAATTTGTCGTAAAACACTGACTTTCATTTTTGATTTGTGTTGGATTATGGATATTGTTATTATAAAATGTTTTAATATTTAATGAATAATAAATAATGATTGGTGCCTCCTTTGATATTGTAATGCTGACAAATGAAAAAAGAAATTCATATTGTCCAAAATAATTAAAAAAAAATAATTTTCAAACACTTGTTCTTTTCAATACAATTATACAGACCCTGTTTGCTACACTCAATATCCAAGGTCTTTTAATGCGGATCAACTAGTGTTAAGACAAACACATGTCGGGTTTATAACAATTTTTTTTACTACAAATGTATTAACTGCAAATTTTCCCCTTTTCTCAGCACTTTACATTTCTAATTTCAGTTTGATGTCACCGCCTATTGGATAAAAATAAAATGTTTTACTTTTTTATTTACAGATGAATCAAAAACAGTATGCAGTGCGAGACATAGTTTCATTATATTTTAACTTCACATAACTATGCGAGCATTGTTTCTCACAATACCAGGCCTTATGCAATGACTTATTTGATAATATTTAAGTCGTTTAATCACAGACAAAACAAATGTTTGTCAGATAGAGTAGAACATGTAGCATTGAATGCAAAGAACCTCCATAAATTTTGTAACACAACCCATAAGGAAAGATCGCAGCAGATCTCAAGGCACTAGCATTATCTCACGGCCTCCAGAGCTGTCAAGATAGACTACTAGCTTTAGTTTATTGTGATGGATGAGGCAAAATCTTCTTTGTTTCAGTTGAATAACAGTGGTGCTCACATGCAAGGCAAGGCTCTGCGTATAAGATTCATCGTGAAACCTAGAGGACGGTAAACATCTTAAAGAACTCTGTGCAAGACGAGGTCAATAATTAGTTCAGATAGAATGCTAGTGGGCCCGACAAGAACAACCCACAAGCTGGTGCTAGATAAGTCCTAGTAACTTCAATATATAAAGCGAAGCCCGATGGCTTTGAATCCAAATGATAACGACGTGTAAATCAAATCCAATAGCTTGTTCTGATTAAATCCTCAAGACATAGAACGTGCATAGCGATGTCCGTTTGTCTTTCAATTTTAGTGGCTCAAACCTGCTAGGCAATGTTACCAAGCCGATCTTCCATGTACCAGTTTGTTCTCATGTTAAGAATGGCATCATAGACGGATTTACATTGATAAAACAATTTGTATACTATGCAATTTTTGTTACAGCAACTTTAACCTGCGTTTTGACTGCAAAATAATAATAAGTATTAGTGATTGGACAGTTTGCTTACAGTTCCAGAGCTATGTGGTGGGTACGAGACGAATCGAGACTGACTGAGAAGACAAGTAAATTTTATTATATTGATATCATTAATGTGCAACTTTGAAGTTTAAGCCCCTGAACATACAAATCGTAAAAATGTGTGTGTGTGTGTGTGTGTGTGTGGAGGGGGGTTGTGTGTGTTAGGCATAAACCGGTGTGTTTGATATAAATCATTAAGCCGGGCCGGGCTGAACAAAGCGCATTTTCACTGCAATGAGTAAAACTTTAAATGAAAAAGCTCTTCAACTTAGCTCATACTTTTGCAAGATCTTCTCCAAACACTATGAGAGTCATAAAATGAATGTGTATGGAATTCGATTCCATGTAAAGAATCATATTTAGGTTTAGGTGTAATTGCAGATATCCTAGTATTACTTTGTTGTTCTTTTCCATTTTTTAGACCTTTTCCAAAATCTGATATTCCCTTAATATCTTGTTTTCATGCCATCTGTCTTCCATAGAGTTTCCATCACGCCGTATTTCAGCGCTTAATGAACACACCTCAACGTAATTGAATACATTTCACGCAACCATTTTGGTGTAAAGGGATTGCTCTTTCTACAGCATTATAAGTAACACATGTTCTCTTTTCATAGACTTTACTAAATAACTTGAAGCAAAAAATGCGTGTTTTAGTTTTCATTCTCGTACTACTGTGGCTGCAAAAACATTCTGTTAAGAAATGTTATCATAAAAATTGTAGGCTGCTGACAACGGTAAACTTTTTATGTATTTTAGTTTTATTGAAACAACTGGTTTACCACACAAAATACGAAAAAGCTTGATCTATATCTATATTTAAATCTAGTTATCACAAAATAAAAGATAAAAAAATTTAGTAAAGTATCAAGATTTATAGATTGAACCTTCGTAAGAATCTAAAAATAAAAAGAACGCAATGAACACAATTGCTTTATTTCATTTGTCTCTATTTACTTATTGGAAGTTGTATTAGATTACAGCTCATTACTTACAGTTATTAAAAATCTTGCAGACAGAGACAAAAGGGTGGGAAAGCTGCTATTGAAAATTGTTTTCAAAATTAAATAAGGTAATCCTAAAGCAGATTATTCGGGAGAAAATTACATTGCATGTTACGCTGATCTGCCTCTCATAAGAACTAGTGCACAGTCGAGTCTCGAATAAAAGAAGAAACCAATGACACATCTGACCGATACGTCGAAATGTATGCCGGAAAGGTTTAGAAGAGTAGCAGTATTTTATTGAACAACTTTATTGAGGAAAAACTTACTTATCTATGATTGTAATCTTTCACTCATTTTTCCCTAATTAAACTGATTTTTAAAAAATTTTACTAGACTCTTGCACAAAGCATCGAATCCAAGGGAGGCACCAGAAGACATATGGTAGATCTCAAAACCGAAAAGAATCGCGTTGTTCTTGCCATCGATCGTAGAGACCAACAGCACCTTATCCGAGCGGATAAGAGGTCTGTAGTGGAATCGGTCAGTAATACTGGGAGACCAACTGGCAGAAATAATAAGATAAGTTTTTTCTCACAAGCCGCGACAACGCAACATAGCAACGGAATTATTTCCAAAAAGGAGAGACAAAATAATAGTATAAATCGAAAATTCCGGCATAAAGAACAGTTGTTTGAAAAAAATGACTCAAGAAAACGTAGCTTTGAAAACGAGAATTGGGTGAGAAACGTCACGGTATCAACCAGAAAACTACTTTTGGAGAAAAATAGGAGAGCCAAAAAGGAAAAACGCTTCTTGAGCAATTTAAAGAGCAGTTTGAAAAAGCACCTAAAGAATAGACATGGTAGCTGGGCAGTCTCCCGCAAAGAAGCGGAGAAGCTGTTCCAGAAATACAACCAATGTATCACAGACAGGCTGGACCTGTTACAGGCAGATGAGTTCCCAATCAAGGCTTTCATGGCTGTTGAGGGCGAAAAAATCATGATGGAGTGCAAAGTGTGGTAAGTTTTGATCTTATGGTTGTAATGTGGTATAAAAAATGTCCCAACGTTGTTAGAGAGGCATTTAGAGGTGATCATTTAGTAAGTTGTGAGAGAACCAATTAAATGAGAAATATTTGTTTTTTTAAGTAAGCGACGTGTGAGAATCCTTTTCTTTTAATTCAGAGTCAAGACGTTAGGGAATCTTTCTACGCCATGGTAACAGACTCACGAATGAGTAATACGCGAAGATTTTTCCGATTTTTTTAAAACAAATGTCACAAAGTGAAGTTTCCAATTCTTTCCTTCTTCATGAAGCAATCTCATAATCACCTAACTTATCACTATTACTACAAAACACTGTACGGAAAGATAGACTCATTGAAGAGTTCACATCTATGTTTTATCCTCTTTTTATTGTCTTTAGTTTGCAGACCTCATATTGTTATGAATAGTCTTGCTTTGTCATAATTTTCTATCTTGATCTTTCTAAGCATCAATAGCTGTTTTATCATCTAGTAACGGTAATTCTCAATTTTCTCAACTTTCCGCCTCCTCTAATTCACCTATTCTGTTACTAGCTCCCACTTCAGTTTGATTCCAGAGTGCCATTAATCTTGCAGACTGCGTGCTTTTGAATTCTCAAGACTCTTCTAAAAGAGGTTTACTTTTCCTTCAATCAGTAAAAGCTACTCTTTTATTCTCTTCTTTACACGGCACACAAATTGCCCTCAGCTATAGACCAGATTTCGATGCGGCATCCCAAAAAGCCGTGTGGCAGGTACTTGGGCATGAGGCAACCGATACACACGCGGTAACCCCTAACGAGAAGATCAAGATCCTCAAAGACAACACGCTTGTTATCAAAGACATCGATGTGGACGACGCTGGTGAGAGTTTTGTAAAGAGGTGAATGAGAGATAGAAATAATGCTGCTCTGACTGTAGCCTAGTTTTTGAATACATTCAATTACATATAACACATCTAAAACCTATGCCTTAAAGGTAAGTACTCATCTATGATATCAGGTTCGCGGTTTTTACGCCTGGTGCGGTCTAGTCATACATATTCATTGTGCAATCTAAATGAGTAACACACTTTGCTTTTGTCAGTCTCTTAAAATTTAAAATTTAAGTCTCATGAATCTTGAGAATATGAATTTCAAAAAGCATTACTACGTAAAAAGCCCTAGCTCAAAGTTTTAATTGCATTGATGTCTTAAAACGTTTTGAATTTTTTTGTATCTGCGGGGTTTGCTTAATACAAAGAAATAAAGTGAAGTCATGAACTCTAAAATAGTCGCAGTCTTCTTCAGGCCAATACTATTGCGTGGAACACAGAGACTATATGGCTATATACCAGCTTGATGTATTTCTCACCGACAAGAGACGACATGTGAGTTGTGTTTTCATTTCACATCACTACAATGCTGCAAATTTAATCTAGTATTAGACCTTGGAATTCAGATGTGGGTAAACTTGGATAAGATCACCACTTACGGTAGCCGCAGCATTGATTTAAACCGCACAGAACATTTATAAAGCTCTGGACGCTCTAATCCCACAACCACACCCACTTGGCGACAAGAGTTGATGTTTACAAAGAGAAGTCTGAGTAATGATAAGACTTGATAATAATTAATTTCCAAAATTTAGAACACAATAGATATATTTGCCCAAAAGTTGTTATCTTCAATATAAAATTTCAATTTCAATTATATTTGCCTAGGTGCTCTTCGTTGCAAATATCAAGAAGACTATATTATTGAGAGACCTGCGGGTAAAAATAAAACAGAAAGAACACGCACACACAAAAATAGACTAATTTAGATATCTAATAAATTTTCAGTCTTTAAGATGTATTAATCCTATGGCGAACTTTTAACGTTTTTCAGTATCAACCGCCTCAAAAATTCCGAATATCAGGTTAAAAGCAGCAAACCTTTAACAAAGTTAATGCATTTAAAGACAAAATTGAGAACTGAAATTAAACAGAACTGCTGATAATTAAACTAACATTGAAAACATCAGTTAAAAAGTCAGTACCCTCCATTTTCACGAGAAACAAAAGACAGCTTTTTGGAAAGGATTTGATTAAATGGTCTTCATTGCTTCAAAAGAGTAGCCACTCTAATCTTCTTATGGCAATGGCGCATTCATTAAAACAGCTTAGACCTGAGGAATTTAACTCGATTATTAAATAACGATATCTCCATAAGGACAAACTTCATGTTTTCATGGTTGTGTGCTTCGTTCTATTCCTCTCTCTTTATCTTTTGATTATTTTCTCTTCCTCCAACTCACTGTCTCCTTCTCTCGACATCTTTCCCTAGGTGCGAGTTGGAATAGATGAACCAAGGGCTGAGGAATTCTTGTTGGACCGGAATCTGCGCGTGTACACAACGTGGGCACCTTGGTCTGAGTGCAACACTTGCGGTAGACCAGGCACGAGAATCCGCGTGGGACAGTGCACAGTGAAGGTAGGTATATCATATTCTGTTGCAATATTCAGGCACGAGAACCCTCGTGGGACAGTGCACAGTGAAGGTAGGTATATCATATTCTGTTGCAATATTCAGGCACGAGAACCCTCGTGGGACAGTGCACAGTGAAGGTAGGTATATCATATTCTGTTGCAATATTCAGGCACGAGAATCTCCGCGTCGGACAGCATACAGTCAAAGTAGATACAGTCATGTATATCATATTCTCTACCGATATCCAGGCAGGAGAATCTGCGTGGGACAGTGTAAAGTCACGATAAACGTGTCATATTCTCTAGCTGTGCGCAGGCACGAGAATCCGCAAGGTAGGCATATTATGTTCTCGAGCGATATGCTGCACTTCGTTTCAGATATTTTTCCCTGGGACCGATATATTCGCTCAAACTATCTGTCTGCCAGCAATAATCTATTTTGTGTTCACGATGAAGCCTTTTCTGCTTTTCTGTTTAACTTCACAGCAGCAGTGTCTTAGACCTCGACTTTTTTTTCTTTTAAAACAGAAGTATCCTCTCTCTTTTTCCTTTTGAATCTCCCTAGTGTGCTGTAAGCAACTCGCTCATCATACAAATCATTGCGCTCAATCACGCTATGAAATAAAGAAATACTTACCACCAAAGGCAAACTCACTTTCAACTGAAAAGATCTCATTTGACGTGATACATTATTAAGTCAAGATGAACTCGGAGTTAGTTCTAAGGCGGTATGATGAAGGAGCCCCATAAAAATATACTTGAGGGTAGGATTGCTTTCAGTAAAATCAAAACACTGAAGAAACAAAGAATGTTAACTCTTTTCTGTCTTTAATTGACAATATAAACAACTCACCCAATTTGATGGAAACAGAAAATCTACGTAGACCTTCCCGTGTTCCCTAGAGACTACCCTCTGATGGTGCTCTACCCTGAGGGCATACCATGCCACTCCACAGCTCTGCCGAGTCACATGCGGCGGCTGCATCAGATCGGAGAAAGGCACAGTGAAACTATTATACTGCCCTGCATGGAGCCGTGTCCTACAGCTCCGCCCACCAGAGTCGGTGAGAGCCATCGTTATAATGATAAATAACATAGCATAAGCGTTGGGTGAGATAAAGCTAAGACATTAATAGACGAACGCCAGGTAAACATTTTTGTGCGTTTGGGTTGATAGATGTGATATACTTTGGATGGCAATACCACCTACTTTATTAGCTTACACCAGGAGCCTATTCACGGTTTCTCAATACTCTCATTTTATTCGGCTCGTTATAAGGAGCTCGCTAATTTTACAATATGATTTTTAAAAATGGATGAGACAATGCAAGAATAGAGTGCACTGTTTTTTGTTTTTTTTTAATAAATTTATGATCATACCCTCTGAAAACTGCAAGATTTGTTACGTTGCATTTATTATAATCTGCTTCCTCATATAATTTTGCTCAAAGACTCGGAAAGGAAAGATGAAATGTATATCTTAATTGTAGGCAAGTAAGATAGGGTTGAATAAAAAACAGAGAGAGAGAGAGAGAGAGAGAGAGAGAGAGAGAGAGAGAGAGAGAGAGAGAGAGAGAGAGAGAGAGAGAGAAAGAGAGAGAGAGTGAGTTAGAGAGAGAGAGGCATGTAACAAATTGATTTGACATTAAGGGACACATATCTGTAAAGAAATAAACATTGTTTATTCTCATCGCTCTAAATAACGGGCTTCCACAGTGACGGACAAAAATGGCGATGTTCTAGAGATTCTGGAGCCAGGTTTCTACTCAGTCAAGGAAAAACCCACGCTACCGCCCATAGTCAAGAGAAAAGTATTTTATGAACCTGAAAAATCCCACCTGATCCTTAGATGTCCTGGGTAAGTGTTGTTTTAATACATACACCTTCTCTCTTCCGCTTATGGAGGTCTCGGATGAGTATTGTATTTTTAACGCTATTGTAATCCATTCAATAAATTGTCCATGTGTATTATCTCTTTTCTGCTTTTATCAGTAGTACGTATGACTTATGATTTTTATAAGGAATAGAAATGTCAATCTCAATTGGCGCCTTTTTAGTGATTTATAATTGGCCATTTTGCTTTAAGTTTTGAGCAGACAAGCAACTTGATAAATAATCCTTGAGGCAGTAAAATGAAAAAGCTTATTATAACTTTTCAGGGAAAAGAAAATCCTTATCTTAAATTTACCCGATCAGTTTACACCATGAGATTGTGAGAATACTTTTTAACAAAACAAATAGCCGCAATAAAATCATCATTTTAAATTAAATTTTTGAGCACGGCCCTTTGAATGTAGAGGGCGGTCATCAACACAATAGTGTCAAACATAGAGCTTTTACTGCGACCACCTCAGTTCTAACCTATTATTCATGAAAACAATGAAACAAGATAAAAGCAAGTCGCCACAGTCTGCTGTTAATTTTTTTTTTATAACTCCTAACTAACAATTGATGAAAACGTGAACGTTTTAACATAAGAAAAAAAGTTTTGATTGTATGATATACACGAGTGGCTTTTTGATATGGATAAAGAGGATTCTTATGTAAAAGTTTTATTCATCATCACAGAGTGCGAATTTTTCGAAAAACTTTATGATACATTGTACCTCCTTTAACTTATCATGAAAAAATACATTCCAATTGTCAAGATTCCAAAGTTCTCCCACATCAAGTTTTTTGTATAACTCTTGTCCTTCACCTATTTATTTTTGCCAGAAGATAAAGTCAGGTTGGCACTATTTTCATTGAGTTGGCTTCATCTTAAGACTTATGTCGTCTCTGTTACAGAGACTTGGATCGCTCGCTGGTGCATTGGGCGCGTGGCCAGAGGACAGTCGATCCCGCCCACGTCAAGAGGCAGACTCAGGGCAGAGTGTGGCTCGACTCCTCCGTCATGCTGCATTTTGACCCTCTTCTCCTAAGTGATACAGCTGTATACAAGTAAGGAGAGAGAGAGAGAGAGAGAGAGAGAGAGAGAGAGAGAGAGAGAGAGAGAGAGAGAGAGAGAGAGAGAGAGAGAGAGACAGAGAGAGAGAGAAATATAGAGAGATGGATGGATGGGAAGAGAGAGATGAATAGATGGAAAGAGAGAGAGAGATAGAGATAGAGATAGATAGATAGATAGATAGAGATAGAGAGAGAGAGAGAGAGAGAGAGAGAGAGAGAGAGAGAGAGAGAGAGAGAGAGAGAGAGAGAGAGAGAGATACAGTTTGTCAGGCAGATAAAGAAGAAAAAGACGAAGACAGAGTGAAATAGAGATAGTGGTAATTAGTGAGACATGCAGGCAAAAAAATAGAGGACATGGACAGAGAGATTAGACGGGAAAGAGAGGCAAAAGTAAGAGCTTTAAGAAAAGTCGTTAAACAAAATATAAATATCTCAACGCTAGCATCAACTCAAAATTGATTTGCCCTTCATGTGACTTAGTTAAAAATCTAGAGAGAGGGCGAAAAGAAAGGTCGAGGAAAAACACCGAGAAAGAAAGAGAGTTTGACAAAACGATGGATAAATAAGTCGATAGATCGAGAGATCGAGAGTTAGATAGATAGAGAGAAAGAGATAGGTAGATATATAGATAAATAAATAGATAGAGATAAATAGATAGAGAAAGAGAGAGAATCAGACAGAATAAGAGACAAAGACACGAAACCTAGAAAAAATATGAGGTTTATATGCGTTGTAAAACATCTTACACATAACAATTTGAGAAAAAAAAAGTATTAGTAAATCTTTAAAGAGTTTTCTTGGATCAAACTTTATTCCTAAACTAACTAGAATCTACTTTTGCTTAACAAAGAATGTCGTACAGATGCAATTAATACAAATTGTTGTCTTCAATTAAATCTAATTGTGAAAAAATGGTTTGCTAGTTCCTTTGAAAATAAACCTTATTTGGTATTGCACAATTTTTCCTTTGACATGGTGTCATGGAGGCCATTAATGATCCATTCGAGAAAAAAAATCTCTGCACACAGCTAGATGAAATAGAAACTAATCGAAAAACCTAAGTTTACACAATTCTCAGTTGATTAATTTATTTTATATAAAATGATGGTATCATCACGCTCATGGCCTACTTTTTTTAACGACTACGCCTCATTCTAACAATATTATCATCACAACCACACTGATGCTTCGGTAACATGTAAGTGCCGTTACTTATAAAAAGATGTAGGTTTTCGGCATACACAAGGGCATGAACCTTTACCCCGAAAATACGCAATCACTTTCTATGTAAAAGTGAAAAACTGTTTTCCTCTATCATCACCGGTTACGAGATGTTTCCATGTAACTCAACTTCCAATAGCCTAAGTTTGTCTCTAGAATTCTACCATCTTTTAAAAAAATGTTAACTCTATTTCAGAACTTTTTTTTAAAATTCTCCACGATTTTCACCAACATTTTCACTGCTATTGCTAGACAATGTCAGTCTTAATGCATAAAATGAGCTGCCCTTCTTGTTGACTTCTTCTTCAAAGAAAAATCAGAATACCCCTTATGTATTTTCTTATTGTGACGCATCTTACTGATAGTGCAATTTCTTTAAAATCGCATCCTTCATCTAAATGACATTGCTAAATAATTACGATGGATGCGTGTATGACTCGCTCAGAGGAGGTGCAGCTTCGTTGGGCTCATGTCATTTATGCCTTGATTAATTTAAGAGCGTCGAGATAAAAAGCGTCACTCTCAACCTCATCTGTTCTCTATATACTGTCGTCTGACCACATCTCTAACATGTTGACTTATGTTCTGATAGGTCCGTATCGGAATGTTCTTTGATCGCTGTTTCCATGGCTTTAATATCTTATTCTTGGTCTCGATGCGTTATATCTTGGAAAATGACAACCACCAATCTCCTCATTTTTTTTAAAGTCTGATTCCTTCCTCTCAGCTTTCTCTTTTCCACGAAGCTTCTTTTTGGGCTGTCCGCCTATTCTTCTTCACCAAAATCTTTGGCAGCTTCCTCGTAGTCTTTTTCTAAAGCAGCTAGGTCTTCTCGAGCTGCCATAAAGTCGTCCTCCTCCATGCCTTCTCCTACATACCTGTGAAGATACACAAGTTTTACAGCTCTCATAGAACAAATACAAATGTATGACTTCCCGAGCGGGGTTGTGGGTGGGGTTGGGGGCGAGAAATAAAATGGCATGATACACATCCTGCCAATGAGGTTAAGAGCCGAATGGTGTTCTGGAAGCGGGCTTTTGATTTACTTGCATCTTAGACGCTTTGCATTAAAAGCACTGAGACTATAGTGAACTAAATTAAAGTTACGAATTGCCTCATCAGAAAAGTATCATATGCATGCCCTGAATGAAAAGAGAACAAAATGATGCCGAGCAAGGGAAGAACACTTGATGAAAGCCATAGTTATGGTCTCTTCTAAAGGAGATGTAATCGTTGAGAAGTGAATGCTGATCTCTGTCATACAACACCCACACACATTTGCTCGTCTTGTTTTTTTGTTTTTTTTTGTTCTCCTCCTCGTCCAACACCACCACCTCCTCCACTTCCTCTTACTCCTCCTCCTTCCTCTTTTTCTTCATCTTCTTCTTTTTCTATTTTTCATCTCTCTCCCTCACCCCTCACTCTCTCTCTCTCTCTCTCTCTCTCTCTCTCTCTCTCTCTCTCTCTCTCTCTCTCTCTCTCTTTCTCTTTCTGTCTCCCTTAATCCCGGAAACTCTCAATTACACGGGGTTAGACAACAACCAGTAATGATGCAAACACCAACTTTACCAGTGCACGAAAGCCTTTCTCGAGTAAAGCAGGTCAAACTTGTGGTTGATTCTCTCCCAGGCTTCAGTTATGGACGTAGTGTTTGCTACCATACACACTGATCTAAGCACTCTAGCCAGATCACCGTCGGGTACAGCTGATGGGGGCTGGTAATTGATGCCCACCTTGAAGCCAGTCGGACACCAACCTGCAAAGTGAATGCTTCGTTTTGATTTTATGTTCGAGATTGCGTCGTTGACATCCTTGGGGACCACGTCTCCTCGATAGAGTAGACAGCATGCCATATACGTGCCATTGCTATGATCACATTTGACCATCTGATTTTCAGGGTCGAAGCACGCACTAGTAATCTGTGTCGTGGTCAGTTGCTCATGATATGCTTTCTCTACTGACAGGAGTGGTGCAGACATGACTAGCGGGAAATGAAGACGAGGATATGGTACCAAATTAGTTTGAAATTCCTGCAGGTTAACATTGATCGCCCCAGAGAATCGCATGGATACTGTCAAAGAACTAGCGACCTGTGCCACTAAGCGGTTCAAGTTCCGATATGACGGCAGATGAACGTCAAGGTTCCTATGGCAAATGTTGTAGAGAGCCTCGTTGTCGACGATAAAAGAACAGTGTGAGTGTTCAATGGTAGCATGCATCACAAACACAGAGTTATAGGGTTCCACTACAGCCGTGCAGATTTTAGGGGCAGGGTACACGCTGAACTCTATCATGGATGTTTTCGGGAATAGATCGCCAAGATGCTCCATGAGCAAAGACGCAAAACCTGATCCCGTTCCTCCGCCAAAGCTGTGGAAAAGCAGGAAGCCGGATAGACCATCACATTGATCGGCCTGCTTGCGGATTCTGTCAACCGTGACATCCAGCACGCGGACTCCCATGGAATGATAACCGCGGGCATAGTTGTTGGCTGCATCCTCCAGACCTGAAAAGTCGTTGTACGAAGCATTAAGAGGAATCAGGACACCAGGCAACCAATTCAGATGAAAACAATTTGGGTGGTTACCTGTCGGAGTGCTGCTTCCATCAGCAAAGCACGTTAACTTTACCTGAGGTTATTGATTGATTTGTAGTTTTATTATGCGCACTCAATTAAGTTTATTTCGCAAATGGAGCACTAGTCTCTGACAACATTCTTTCCGGCCTCTCGATTTTGAAATGTTATTGCCTTTTTGGAGTTCTAAACATTCTTCAGCTGTTTGACGCGGCTCCCGTCTGAAAAAGCAAATCATAATCGCGGAATCTATTCCTCACATGAATATTTTTTTTTGCATTTCTAAAGCAGTAAAGCTCTAACAACACCATGCCATGGCTTTTGAAAGATATGTATGCCTAGGCGTACCAGAAATTTTCAAAGAGAGTGTAAGAGCGAGAGAGATTGAGAGAGAGAGAGAGAGAGAGAGAGAGAGAGAGAGAGAGAGAGAGAGAGAGAGAGAGAGAGAGAGAGAGAGAAAGAAAGAAAGAAATAGACCTACCAGAGATCAGGTTTTGCGGATTGAACAGGCAGCGATATTTCCCCATCCTAACCTCATCTATGACGGATGGCTCCAAGTCGACAAATACAGCTCGAGGCACAAACCTATTGCAGCCGGTTCGATGGAAGAAGACCTCAAGCGCGTTTTCCTGACCCCAATCCCCACTGTCATCTATCAGCTCTGCTACGCCGTTTGGCCCTATGCCGTGTTCGAAGCTGAAGAGTTCCCAACAAGAGTCGCCCATCTGAACACCGCATTGCCCAAGATGGATGGAGATGCATTCGTTTTTCATAGTGGCAGTATATATATCCGCCCGTTATCTTAATCTACAAATTTATTTCTCTGCAAGTTGTAGTATTCCTTGGGGGTAAAAGATAAGGCCATTCTAATGTACTAAAATCCCTGCTCTAAACCCTAGGTAACGGTAAAATCTATGCATTCCCTACTTTATAGATGCCTACCCTACCTATTTGCTTTTCTTTTCTCATTCATACCGGAATGTTCGACATTTCCATGTTATTGGAGTGCAAAGTAGTGTGTAATGAACGGCAATTTCCGGGGCAGAACTTGATCAAGTATGATCCCATGTGAATGATAAATGGAAAATACACGTTCTAGAGATAGGTTTATTCCATACTACAAACGGGACAATGGTGTCAATTTGCCGGGGCTGGGATGCGTGTGTGTATTAAATAGGCTTATATATGGTATTAATGTCTGTCATTTTACTTACATGATCCAGATATATGCTTCCTCTATCTACATTTACCTAGAATCTACATATCTCGATAATTCTTATTCTTAACACAGAACCAGATCTAGAGCTCAAATCATTTTGAAACTATAAGCCTCAAAATAAAATCTAGATCTTCTAGATCTTATTCTTTTGATTTGGGTGTAGCTGCTGTAAATATCTAGGCCTTAGATCTATTTCCAGCAACTTTTTCATTTTTTTGACTTAGATCTTACAATATAACGTGTACTTCTAAATCTAGATCTACTCCATACGGTTTTAAATCTGCCGCTGCCGCCTACATTTTTGTATGCGTACTTTCAATTTCATTCGCGCCACCTCTGCCATGCAGTGCTTACAAGAAGTAGTTCGCTCATTCACCTTTTTATTTTAAGAAAATAATAATCACATTAATTTTTGCCTTTAATTTTCCAAAAACACTATTCTGGTGGAAAATAATATTACCACTCCAATCTCGAGGGCAATTTACAACTTTATGCCAAATTTGACGTTCCTAGCACTGCACTGCTGGTTTAGAAATGCTCAGTTAGAAGGTCCTCATTTTTTTCGCATTGCTCCATTATCATTGGATTATTATTTTAACTTTATCATGCGCTTGCACTATTTGGTAATTTGGACACACCGTTATATTGTGAGTTAGGTAGCCGACAGCCTTAAATCAATATTTCTGTCAATGTACTGAAATGACTTAGCGACAGTTGGCTTCTAATTTGACGGAAAGGCGGAAAGAAATCTTAGTCTAACCCTGATTGTGAGGATAATTTTATTTTACTTTATTAGTCATCAACCGCAGGTATCTAAACATATTATATAAAGAGTTAACACCGGTTCGCTCCTCTGAAGCCTGAAACCTCAACCTTAAGTTACTGATACATGATATGCGGAAAAACTTACATCGTGCATCGTATTCCTATGTAAAATAGTGGCACCACAAATTAAAGCCACTAAGGGCTTCCCATTTGTAATAGTTTCAAGGGACAAGGTAATGGAAAGAAAACAAATCTATACATTGCAATCTATTTAAACATCCTTCTGAACGCTCTTTAAAAAGCTATATAATTATGCACAAAAAAAGTGAATAGGCGGAAATGCCTCGTGCAAATTCTTTGCTGCCAATTTACTTTTTAGCTCTGTGATAATAAGCGTTTAGAAAACTGAGATTGAATTAAAAAAATGAAACACGAATCAAAGCTCCGATTCAGCTTGTGATAGAAAGAACATGCGACATAAATTTCGGTTACTCCCTGACAGCACCACTACAAGTTGTGCTGCAGGACCCACAGCACTCCTGCAGAAATTGCACATACTAAGGGTCGAAACGGTCAATTTCTACGATTATGTGTATCTATTTTCATTGTTATTTCCCCTTTTAGAGCTTCTTTGCAGTTTTCATATTTTAAAGGTAGTTTTATATCTTTGCAAATCTGTTGAGGTCTAAAAGTTCTTACTCTGAATATCATAAATCTCAGAGCCTTTCAATCCATGGCCTCCCATGTTTGTTCCATAAAAGGCTGCTCAAGACAGAGTTGAACTTTCAGCTGAATCAATCGATTTTTTTATATCAAGGCTTAGAGAAGGTTGAGCGAATTTTTTTTCAGGACATTACACAATGGCCTCTCAATAGGTTTTGAGAGGAGTTTATGATGCAAAAATCATGGAAACTTACCCCTCCCCCCCACCCCACAAAATACAATATATGAGAACGTAATAACAAAACAAACGAAATCAACCCAATAAGTGAATGATTTTAAAGATGTAACGGAATCATTTGAAAGCAGATCAGCATGAATGGTAACATTAGTATCAGCAAAGCAATTTGCAACCATTAATGCCAGTACGTGAGATTTTCAAGACTCAGGAAAGTTTCCAATGACAAACAAGCGAATTTTAAAAATAAAAACAAAAGCTTTTCATCCATTTATCTTAAGAAACAATCGAAGCTTAAATTGAACAGATGTATATAAGAGCGGTAAATGAGATGGCAAACTGAAGCGTCTGCCAAAGAATGAGGGACACACTGTTTTTGACAATGAAGTGTGAAATCACCATGTTTGCAAGCCCAGATCCGTGTCACTCTGGGAGGACCATTGCGATATTTGGCAAAGTCTACCTATCTGGGTAAAAATGCCCTTGTATAAATTGTCAACAAGTTTATAATAGAAAATTTTCAAGCAACCCACTTAAAACAGTTCCCAAAACCTGTAAATTTGTATTGAAAAATCACATTAATTTTAAGAGCCCTCTTTGAAAAATAAAGATTTTTGGCTACCTTATTGCTAGAGACAATCGATTCAAACAACATGAAAAGATCTGACCTATTGAAAAACACACCACATGCACAAGGCTTTAATGTAGATTAAGTAAAATATTATCCTGGCATGATCAATTACGACTTAAAATTTGTAACCAAAATTTAAAAATCCCACAATGCATGTTTGAAATATTTCATTTTACGCGGAACACTATTTTTTTTTAAATCGGCAAAAAATCATTTACTTGATCTGATGCAGGAAAATAAATTATTTGTTTTTGCTTTTTCAAAAATCTTTGTTACAATAAGTGTAGACTAAGTCAAAATTAACTCTTCTGTTAGTGAAGAAAGAGCAATTTCTTCATAATACTATATTCACTTGCGGTAACGCACTAACATAGTTTTTCTCCAAATAATTAACATAACACTTAACTTCCAAATGTAACAAGAGTTATTAATAAAGAAGCTTGACATTTGTAGTTTATGTGTCAAAATTGAAAAGCCGTTTTTCTTCAGTTTATTACGAGTAGATTCAACAAATAGCAAGGACTTTTCCACCTTGTGTGCTTTCAAACAATACTGCAGACACTGTTTCAAAATTACACACCAACTCTTTAAAAAAAGCGATATATATATATATATATATATCTTAAAGATTACACCAAATGATATATAATTAATTTCGTCTGTCAAAAACCCTATCTAAAGCTTCAAAATTGTTAAGATTGTGGGATACTAAGTTTGGATACAAAGTGAAATTAACTTTCATTTCCCATATGCCAATGAAATCGAAGTTAGCACAGTCATCGCGCATGTAATAGTTTCAGCGTCTACTTCTTTGCAACATGAACTGTTTGACTCCTTCGTAAATGAACCATGATTGTATTTTCCATTTTTTTCCTTCAGTTTATTAGTTTAAGTTTATGCTGCGATCCCTTGATACGCAGCTTTGACGGAAAATTCAAGCTCTTTTGACTGAATTCTATATTTATTAAGTTCGAATTTCACTTTAAAATCGCATGCTGCAATATGAACGAACATGTTATCTAAATCTTTCCTTTTTTTCTTATCTTTATCATCTTTGATTCATTTTGGAAAGTTTTGATATGTTCTTTTTAAATAATAACTCAAGCATTGTCCTTTTCTATAAATATGTTAAAAATCCTTATGAAACAGGCTAAAGCGTGAATCAATTTAGAATTAGCATCTTTTCTTCCACATCAGACAACAACATCTGCGATAAGAAACTTTAACCTTTTAAAGGCATCGGCGCTACTACAAATGCTCAGAAATGCTCAAATTCAAGGCTGAGGTATATTTTGTAAAGCTAAAGCATTTGGGAGAAAAATAAATCATATTCTTCTCCATGGACTACTCCTAAATACTTTGATTGTTCTTCAGAGCTCATGATCTTAGCCGGGTGGCATAATAACTCTGTGTTATAACATAGTCTTTTCCGAACTTAACAAAGATGTTACTCCCACAGTGGATTTGTGATTCTGAAAGCAAACTGAATTAGCTAAATGTATGTTTACACGAAGCGGCATGAAGCTAGAAACTCTTCATTAAACAATTCACGGATCTTGAATCAATTTGTGGTTTGAAACAAATCAGTTCATGTAAAACTTCAAAGAAAATTGCAAGATTTCCTGCTTTTTACATGCAAATCGAAAGCAAAAGTATTGCTGCTTGCGACTCAGAGCGTTTTGTGGAAAAAGTTTTGTCATGCCGTTTCGTGTGAAAAAAAAAACCTTTAATGACGCTCATGGAATTTAAGGAACTAATGATTTGCAGTATTCATCTCATTCATTTCTATTCGTTACATGCACTTTACTTGATATTTCCCTTTCCCTTGAGACTGCCATACAGTGTGCTTTATAATGAACGCATGGCTTTTGTCCGTCGTTAAGTGACGCAAATATGTATCTCTGGGTAACTGTGTCATCAAACCATCTCGCTCCGGCCTTCAAAGACGCACATTGGGCGTAGGGGACCAAGCATTTTGTAGAAGTACAATTCCGTTTTCGCTCAAACATATTTCACTTTAGTCAAGGAAAATTAAAGCCCGACTATGCGCGAGTGTTTAACTATTCATCTGGGTCAAGCAGGCTGTCAGATTGGAAATGCCTGCTGGGAGTTGTTCTGCTTGGAGCACGGCATCCAACCGGATGGGCAGATGCCCTCAGACAAAACAATTGGAGGGGGAGACGACTCCTTCAACACGTTCTTCAGTGAGACTGGCTCGGGCAAACACGTACCTAGATCTGTTATGGTCGATTTGGAGCCGACAGTCATTGACGAAGTGAGGACTGGAACCTACAGACAACTTTTTCATCCTGAGCAACTCATCTCAGGTAATTTTTCGCAATCTCATCCAGGGAGTATTTCTTACGGCAGAAATAGCATATCTATTCTTTATGTGGGTTAAATCGCTTTTTTAATTAAAAATTTTTTGAGAAAATTAATATGCAACACCTGATCTAGATCAAGATCCAAACTTGAACTAAACGGAGATAAATTTGGGTTTGGTAAATCTAGACCTAGATCTAGATAAGAAACCAATTTGATATGTAAACCTTTAATTGCTATGCTAGTTATGAGAAAAATATCTGTATTAAGGCATATTCAAAGCATTTTATTCCGTTTAGCTATAGGCACCAAAATACCTGCAATTGATATCTTATTCTCTTGAGAATGAATATAATAATAGATCTCTAAGCAAGGCACTAGTTTCAGTTTTTTAAGGCTCCAGTTTGATAAATATTACTTAGAATAAACTGCTTGACTGGGCAATGCACCCTACCTTGGCGACGTAAAAAGCTGTAAGGCCTATTTTCCTTTGTAAGTCTGATCTTATCAGATGAATATTCAATCATGGTCCAGATCTAAGCAGCTTTTTTATTTTTAACAACCTTGCTCTAAAATTTCCAGTATTAAAAAACCAAGATTTAGATCTTGATGAAGCACTTTTTAGTATGCATTGTCAATAATGCCATTGATATAGCTATTGAATTCATATTATCTGAATTACGAATAAGAAAAGCATTGAAAGTATTAAGCATTTGTTTTCATCATCATCATCATCATCATCATTATTATTATTATTATTATTATTATTATTATTATTATTATTATTATTATTATTATTATTATTATTATAATCATTATTATTATAATCATTATTATTATAATTTTTATTATTATTTATTTATTCATTTAATTATTTATTTTTTAATCCAAAGGAAAAGAAGATGCCGCTAACAACTATGCTCGTGGGCACTACACCGTAGGTAAAGAAATCGTGGACTTAGTCCTTGATCGTATCCGGAAACTGGCAGACCTTTGCACAGGTTTACAGGGATTTTTTGTGTATCACAGCTTTGGGGGAGGCACCGGGTCTGGCTTTGCCGCATTATTGATGGAGCGCCTTTCGGTGGATTATGGCAAGAAGTCTAAGCTGGAGTTTTCCATCTACCCAGCGCCTCAAATCAGCACTGCTGTGGTGGAGCCCTACAACTCTTTGCTCGTGACCCACACAACGCTCGAGCACTCTGACTGCGCTTTCCTAGTAGATAACGAAGCACTATACGACATTTGTCGGCGAAACCTAGACATAGAGCGTCCAACATACACTAACCTAAATCGCTTGTTGGCGCAGGTTGTGTCAGCTATCACAGCATCTCTGAGGTTTGACGGCGCAGTGAATGTCGATCTGGTGGAGTTCCAGACAAATCTAGTCCCATATCCTCGTATCCACTTCCCATTAGGTGTGTTCGCTCCAGTCATTTCGGCCGAAAAAGCGTATCATGAGCCTCTCTCCACACCAGAAATAACAAATTCTTGCTTTGAGCCAGGAAATCAGATGGTCAAGTGCGATCCCCGCCACGGCAAATACATGGCCTGCTGCCTTCTCTACCGCGGTGATGTGGTGCCCAAAGATGTAAACGCGTCCATTGCATCAATCAAAACCAAGAGAACCATTCAATTTGTTGATTGGTGCCCCACCGGATTCAAAGTAGGGATTAACTACCAGCCTCCGACTGTGGTGCCTGGAGGTGATTTAGCCAAAGTGCAGAGATCCGTGTGTATGCTGGCCAATACCACAGCTGTCTCAGAAGCCTGGGCTCGCCTAGACCATAAATTTGATCTACTCTATGCCAAAAGAGCATTTGTGCACTGGTGAGTCTGGTATACTATATTGATGCTTACAAGCATTATTACCCGTTCAAATGAACAGGTTAGGAAGACAAAGTATACACTGAAGAAGAGGTAATTGCAAAGTTCACAAATGTAACAGATTTGCATCCTCGGGAATCATACAACTACACTGAAGATAAGTGAATATGTGGGGAAGACTATTATATTGAAGAAAAGTGAACCACGACAATAATAGATAGATCTCTACTGGGGCCATACAATTACATAAAAAAAACCATTTACAACGAAAACTCTTAGGAGTCATATAACTACATACACTGATACAGGCAAAAATGGAAAAAGAAAAAAAAAACACAAATTTTACAACAAATACAGACTAAATCCAGAGCTACAGAACTGCATAAAGAAAATAAAAAAAGATAGTTAAAATATTTTTTTCAATAAAATTAATACATAATGTAACAGAATTGTCTTCCCCAGAGCCACTCATAGTACAGTTTTGAAAAATATAGAACCTTGAAACATTAATATTCTTCTCAAGTTGTCATGACGTCATTGTATAAAGGAACATTTATGAAGCAAAGATCTCTGTTGTAATGAAAACTTCTTTAAATTAAATAAAAATATCAAACAAAAAGTAAACTAAATCTGGGTGAAACTGTTTAAGCAACCCTCGTTTTATTTTATCTCTCCACTGAGACCGTATGCTCTTCCTCCATCATCGCGAACACCGTTGAGATCTAAAGTGTCGTTTCCTCCATCATCACCTCTGATTCTCTTAGATTTATAATCAGATCTTTTCCTTGTGGTATTAAAGCGCTCAGTCCAAATCCTCTTTTGCTCTTCTGAATTGTAAATGTAACAATATATTTTATTGCAGTTAAAAATCTAGATCCTAATCAGGTTTACAGATGAAATCATAAATTGAACTTCTTTGTCGATTAGATTAGCCGTATAGATGTAATCATCAAATGATCTTCTTTAGGAATATAGATCCAAAGGATCAAATCTTAACAGTACAAAATTTATCCCATATCCCATGCTTGATTTTTCCTTAGCTTTTGGAAAAATTATGGAAAAAAAACTAGTTTTGAGTATTTTGTATAGATCTTCAATAATTTTTAAATCTACATCCAAAAGTTCATATCACATTTTCATTTAAACTGAACTTGGTTTCAAGTCCAAAATTAATTCTATACAAGAAATTTATCACAAAAAGTATAAAAAGTAAAGGCATTAGAAAGTCTTGTCTGAATGTACTTTAAGTTTGTCCCCCCAAAAATGTGTAGATTTCCAATCACTTGTGGCTTAGCCAAAGAGTATTAAAATCGATTTTGTTATAGGAAATCCTGTCTTGATTTTTTAAAATCTTTACACCATAATGGAAAATCAGTTTTCGTATACATATTTGTTGAAAGGGGTAATAAAAACGTTGCATCCAAAAATATTTCAAAATATTTCGAGAAAGAAAACAAAAAGAAAAGAAACAAAACAAAAAATAACCGTTCACAATTAAGTAGTTCTAGATCTAGTAACCACAATCAAACTTTTGCTTATCGAAACATTATTGTGATGCAAGGGGTATGAAAAATGTTATGCAATTCAATGTTTAGATATTTCTAGATAAAGATTGATAGTAGTAGTAGTAGTAGTAGTAGTAGTAGTAGTAGTAGTAGTAGTAGTAGTAGTAGTAGTAGTAGTAGTAGTAGTAGTAGTAGTAGTAGTAGTGGTAGTGGTAGTGGTAGTGGTAGTGGTAGTGGTAGTGGTAGTGGTAGTGGTAGTGGTAGTGGTAGTAGTAGTAGTAGTAGTAGTAGTAGTAGTAGTAGTAGTAGTAGTAGTAGTAGTAGTAGTAGTAGTAGTAGTAGTAGTAGTAGTAGTAGAAGTAGAAATAGAAGAAGAAGAAGAAGAAGAAGAAGAAGAAGAAGAAGAAGAAGAAGAAGAAGAAGAAGAAGAAGAAGAAGAAGAAGAAGAAGAAGAAGAAGAAGAAGAAGAAGCAAAAAAAAAGGAGGAGGAGGAGGAGGAATAAACCAGTCTCGTTTAGTGAAGAACATGGCGCTTAAAAAGTCTTTAGCATGTTCATATCTCTAATCGAAAACAACTTCATTATTGTCATCAATGATATTTAACCTTGTTTGAAGGATCTTTCATATACTAATATTTCACCAATTCCTTGTACACTTAGTAAAACCATTTTAATCAGGTATTTAACGTTGCTGTCACAGGTACGTGGGCGAGGGTATGGAAGAGGGCGAGTTTGCCGAAGCCAGAGAAGATCTAGCTGCTCTAGAAAAGGACTATGAGGAGGTCGGCCTCGACTCCATCATTGCTGAAGATGACGGCGAGGAGGAATACTAAGAAGTTTGGGACTAGTCGGAGCAGGATTGCCTAGCGCAGAAGCGTTACTGAAGCTGTCCATTCTTTTTACCAAAAGTTTTAGAATTTTAGCTTTACTTTAAAGAGAATAGTGGAAATGGTTTGGAGACAAAAATAACGTTCGAAAACTGGAAGACAATTTTGCCACGTAGGATATTCTAGTACAGACTCGACAAAAAAAAGTAAATTCGGTCAGAGTAAAAATTTATGTTGTAGGATTGATTTAGATGTGACAGATCGTAGAATGCAAGAAAGGTGAATCAGTTTAAACTGTCATATCTACTGGATAAAATCAGTCAAGTGTATTCAGTGGACTTCTCGAGGGTATATATTATAAAGAATAGTGAGAGCAAATGCAAAGAGAAGAAAAAGAAAATTCACCTCTAATCGGTAATTGTTTGATCAGACGACTGTTGAAAATTATGGAGAAGTATTATTTTGGATACACATACTCTTTTTATATACTTTTTATAATGCTGTACTTTTCGAATAAAACAATGCGATGTGATTTTATATTTGTTTTATTTTCTTTCCACTAGGAATATTGTTGAAAATTTTATTACCTATTTATCTCTTTGATGCAGCCAAAACTAGTTCAGGAAAAAAATTATTGAACACATTAAAGAAGAAGGGTGGACTCATTATTTAAAAAGATAAACTAAAATGCTAGTCACAAAATCCGAAAAAAAAAATTATCATTCAATGTCAAAGAATATGATCCGATTATGCCTAAACCAAGCCAGTTTGGATGAGAAAGTTTTCTTTCATCACGGGAGGGTTAGTGAAGGAAAAGAGAGGTAAAGATTAAATTTGATTTCGCTTAAAATTTATTCAGCAGATCTATATTATTTTTTTCCCTGTATCTGGATTTGTAGCGTGATTTTGTCTATAGATCAGGAGAGATTCATGTTTGAGTTACAAACTCTTACTCACTTAGATTGTTAATCCTTTTTCATTCCACCTTTTTTCGTAGAATACTATGAGTATGAATCAGCTAATCAGTTAAACGATGGTTGAGCATTTACATATTCTGTGTGGTAACGGATTACATTGAAAACGGGACATATATACCAGGAAACAAAGGTAATCCAAAGCCCTGAGTTTTTACCAACACCGACAAAAAATTGAAACAGATAAGAAATCAAATTAATTATGACAAGATTGCAAGGGAAAAATCATGAATGATGAAAAATAGGTAAAATCTAAAAATTCATAATTAAATTTAAAGCTCTTTTTTATGAAGAGAATAGTCTTACTCAGGTAAGGTCTAAAAGGATAAAACAGAGCCGTAAGAAGATAAGTGCTGTTAGTGTTATTGACTCGTGCAGTCCGCGTAGCCAAGTGCTTTCACCAAATCGGACCGTATGAGCCAGTGGCACTATGAGCTTATTGAGTTATTCATTGGTCCACACGAGCCGTACACAGTCCCATTCTTATAGTTGTACTATTTGGCAATCTCAGGTTTGAGGAAATGTTGACCCTAAAGTCTGAGACTCTTAATCTTATGCAGCACGGAGCAAAATTGTCATACATCTTATATTTTTTTTTATTTTTAACTGTTTTTTAGGCCTGTCGTCCAAAACTTAAATATATCGAACGTGTAGAAAGCTTTGAGGTATAAAATCTAATGTGGGTTTTTGCGTTTCATAAATCAAAAGAGCTTCACGTTCTATAACATTAATATTTGACTCTTTTTTTTTAAATTAAAGGTTCTTAAAAAATATAATGGTTCAGCTATAACTTATAATGCTTCAGCGATAATTTGAAATGCTATTTACCCGACCAACATAATTATGTCCGACTATTTTCAGACTCAAAATGCTCATAAGTACAATAGTGGACACAAGCATCATCTGTTGGACAGAACCGTTTTGGGGCTGTAAAAGTGAACTTATATGCAATATATTATAGGCAAAATATGAGTGATTATATATATCATACCTATAAAATGAAGTTAAATATTTATATGAACTGCCAATTTTATTCAGTTCATAAATTATGTTTAAAATGGAGCACTCAAACAATAAAAGAACACAAGATAAGAACAAAAAATCCTACCAAAAACCAAACACATAAATCTGCAAAATGTTATATCATTTTGTATAGCAGAAAACAAAATAGGATTAGCTTCAAACTACATCGCATTTTTTCTATCTTATCTTTTTCTCTTTTTTCATTGTAGCTTCTTTTCTTATTCTCTTGGTGCTATATAACTGTCCGTTGATTTATGCATGTATAATTCTTTTAATTTCAAATGTTTCACCTGGTTAGCATAGCGAATATTTGAAATCGATTTCATTTTTAAGTAACAATTTAATATGCTATATAAAAATTCAATAGTAATGCTCCGAAATCCTTAATGTCTTCCCTTAGCTGTTGGGAGAAGAATCGACGTGTGGCGTCTATCAAAGTGCTTGTGGTTGATCAACGAAACCAGGAAATCAAACATTACATCTCCTACGCTGGCCTAGCCCTCGTCATCATCGGCTCAATATACTTCTTCTTTTGTATATGCTGCAAGAAGCCCCAACTCAATGCTAGATGAGTTCTTTTCTTCATTGATATGGACATTGGCTCCGTTTGGCCAAAAAATAATAAAATTTCTTTCGTTTCGTTAAAGAAAAAAGGGCAGTGGTGTTTGATATATATATATATATATATATATATATATATATATATATATATATATATATATATATATATAGAGAGAGAGAGAGAGAGAGAGAGAGAGAGAGAGAGAGAGAGAGAGAGAGAGAGAGAGAGAGAGAGAGAGAGAGAGAGAGAGAGAGAGAGAGAGAATATGACACTTAAGATTTTTTTGCCCTTATATTTCATTCTTTAGATTTTTAAAAGGCTCTTAATCGTTTATGTTTGTTGTCT
This sequence comes from Elysia crispata, assembly GCA_033675545.1. Lineage (NCBI taxonomy): Eukaryota > Metazoa > Mollusca > Gastropoda > Plakobranchidae > Elysia > Elysia crispata. The sequence continues at coordinate 212,041 of JAWDGP010004170.1, forward strand.
TTATATCGATAAAAATAACATTGTTTGGGTATTAATAATATTTTTTTTTTTTGCAAGTCATTACATTTGGAGTAAAATAAAATAAAATATGGGCTTTCAAAGCATGCTTCAAGATAATTTTATGGATATTTAAAAACTCTTTTGTTATACCAGATATCTCAGATTGTCTTAAGTTACAGTTGACAACTTGTTGAAGCGAAGTGTTTCTCAGACTTAGAAACAGAAATCCATCCATATGCATGGCTCGCTTAATTTTCAAAGAAGATTTCTTATTTATAATTGTAAAAAAAAAAACCGACAGATATATAAAAAATTCACCGCAGATAGCTGCAGTGACTGAGATGCAGTCAAACCGACATAGCTTTGAGGCATGTATATATTATGGAGCCAGGCGGGAAATGAAGACCGTATAACCGAACATTTCTAGACCAGCAGTGCAGTGCTAGGAACCTCAAATTTGGTATAAAGTTGTAAACTGCCCTAAAAATTGAAGTGGCATTATTATTTTCTCCTAAATAGTGTTTTTGGAAAATTAAAGGCAAAAATGTGATTATTATTTTCTCAAAAGAAAAAGGCGAAAGTGCGAACCAGTACCTGTAAGCACAGCTTAACTGAGATTGCAGGAAGTACGCTAAAAGTGCACGTATCATGTAGGTAGCTCGGATAAAAGTCAAACTCAAAAGTTCAAATACGAAATCTGATTGCAAACAACAGCATGATATTGGTGGTCTCAAAATTGTTAGAATAAGACAACAATAAAATACAACAGTTCAAAACAAATATCAAACGCTGATAAATGAAAGTTCTGAACAACAAGAACCAACAGAAAGCATCGATAGAAAATGGAAGGCACTGAAAGACAGCATGACGCATGGCCTTACCACCTTGCCTAAGAAAAGGAAAAAGAAAAACAAAGTATGGATAACAGATGAAATCCTAGACATCATGCAAGAACGCAAGGAAGCAAAGATCGAGAACAATCCAGAAAAATACAAGAAACTAAATAAACTGATAAAGAAGGAGTGCATCAAGGCCAGAGAAGAATGGCTGTCAAAAAAGTGCAAAGAATTGGAGGGATTACACAGAAACAAAAGCAACAAAATCTACGAAGGCATCCGAGATTTGTCCAATTCCAAAACCAAATCACAAATTGTGTCGGCATATTTTTAGTAAAGATGGCAAAATTCTCCTTGAACCTGAAGAAATAAAGAAAAGATGGAGTGAGTACATAGTTGAACTATTTGAGGACAACAGACCAACAAAGCCAGAACCACCCAACCTGGATGGTCCTAGGATCCTTGAGGCAGAGGTTTCGGAAGCAATAAGAATTTCAAAAAATGGCAAACACCGGGCCTTGATTGTCTCACCTCAGAAATGATCAAAGCCCTAGATAATTTTAGCACAGACAAGTTGACTGAACTATACAACGAAATCTAAGAATGTGGCCACTTACCCGATGATTTCTGGAACTCAGTTTTTATCGCGCTCTCCAAAAAACCAAAAGCCAAAGAATATCCCGTCTTCAGGACAATAAGTTTAATGCCCCACCACTTAAAAACCTTCCTCACCATCATCCTTGGAAGAATGAAAAAAAAGGTGAACCAAGAGAACAGAAAAGAGCTATTTGGATTCTGAACCGGCTGCAATCCAACGAGGTGTAAGGCAGGGATATGTTTTATCCCCGTTTAATATATATACATAGTATATTTTCCGAGAATCAAATCACATGAATGGTCTCAACATCAACGGCACAAACATCAACAATATACGCTACGTAGACGACACCACCCTGTTGGCCAACAGCCACGAGGAACTTCAGAAAATCTATGATGTAGTGAAGAGTACAAGTGAACAAAAAGGGGTTGACATGAATGTGAAGAAAACGAAAACGATGGTTATTAGTAAAAATTAAGACATGCAAGCAAAAATCAAAGTTGTCGGAAAACAACTTGAACAAGTACAACAATTTAATTGTCTAGGCCAAACAATTACCAACGAAGGCAAAAGTAACAAGAAAACTGAGATTCGCATTGCGCAAGCCAAATAAATGTTCATCAAAATAAATGATTTTTTTGTGTCGACAGACATTTCACTAGATCTCAGACTTAGAGCCATCAACTTAAATGTATATTAAATACTCCTCTACGGCGACGAAACATGGACTCCTTATGTAGAATCAATCAAGAAACTTGAAGCCTAGAAATGTGGATATTCACACGCTTGACAAGAGTTAGCTACAAAAATAGAGTGACAAATGAGGAAGTTTTGAGTAGGCTTAGTGTTGAGAGAGGACTGCTATCTCAAAAACACAAGTTGTCATATTTTGGCCACAATGCAAGACATGACAACCTGCAGAAAATAGTCCTCGCAGGTAGAACAGATGGTAGAAGAGGAAGGGGCAGACCTAGACGTGAGTGGTACGACGACATCAGAGAATGGACTGGCAACCAGCTCTACACGAAAATCAAGCTAGCCCAGGATCGTGTGACCTGGAGAAGTGTGGCAAGTCGACCCCATAATGGCCCTCAACAGCCGGGATGTCAAGGACAACAAGAACAGCAACAACCACAACAACACAACAACACAACAACAACAACAGCTACAACCATGTAGGCGGCGACAGATTTAAAAGCGTCTGGAATAGATCATCATATAGTGTAAGATATAGGTAAAGAATCTAAAAAAGTTACTTAGCGATAGGTCCTAGATCTAGGGCCTAGACATTTACAGCAACTAGTGTCAAATCAAAAGATTAAGATCTAGACCTAGATAGATTAGATTTTATTTTTAGGCTTAGAATTTTCAAAGGATTAAATACTGGATCTAGATTTTGTGTTTGGACTAAGAACTATCAGAATATCTAGATTCTCGATAAAGATAAATAGGTGGCGGCATATACCTGGATCATGTAAGTAAAAAGATAGTTATCAAGGCCATTTAAAAGTCCTTTTAATACACATAATTATGCACCCTAAACCCAGAAAATTGACACCAGGATCACTTTCGTAGAATGAGTTTTTCAGCTTGTAATTATTGATGAAATAAAAAAAATAGGAACACGGAAATAAGAAACTAAACAATAATGAATTAGAGGAATAGATCAAGTAAATATAACTTTTATGTTATGAATCTTTTTCTGGATCTAAAGTGGGATTGCACTTTACTCAAAAGAAAATTACAAATTCAAAGGCTGAGTACATTTTTATCAAAATAAACGTTGTCTTCATAATAATTTTCTTTTTCTTTGAAATTATGTGCTGTTTTCCTTGGTATTCCGTATTGCATTACAGATGATAGTATGATTTGTTTGCCGCCTTGTGGTAAAATTGAAACTAATGATTGCAAAATTGATGATTGAATTTCTTTGTTTATATGAGAAGATGATATGATTGAAGACAATATTTGGTCGCCGATCTCTTGCAACATGCGTCCACCCTAGGATCAGGTTTATCCCGCGCTTGTTTATCCCTCCAACGGAAGTTTTTCGCCGCTCACTTCTTTTTTAAACGCTAATTCAGCAAGTTGGTTATTGTGTTCTTCCATTCTGATATGACGGCACAGATAACCGTTGTTATGCATGCGTGGCTCCCACCACATGGCCACCAAGCGATCCCACGGCATGCCCAATGTGGGACACTTCACGCATGCGCACGCAGACAATAAGTCGCAAAAAATGACCATAACTGAATTGGGACTCCGTTGGTATATTGCCTCAATGGGTCCAAACCTTCAGAAGATGTCAAAAAAAAAAAAAGATTCGTTAGTAATTAATCATCATCATCATGATCATCATTATTATCATCATCATCATCATCATTATAGTACTGTTTCCATCACCATAAGATCCATTAATTATTTCCTCATCATTACCATCATGATCTTGACCATCTTTATAATATTACACTTACAACCAACAGCAACGTGCCTCATTATGTCCACGTGATATTAAAGGTCTTCATCCGAATGCGAGCCGGAACATTTTTGCTCCTGCAAATACTGTGCACCTAATGCATGTGAAAAAAGTACATAATTGAAAATCATGTCTATGTTGTAAAGGATTTCAGTTATTGTCAGACAGTGATTATATGTATATACCTGGTGAGATATGCATAAAGATTGGTCAGAGTGAAGACAGTATTGTGGGGATTGTGGCACCAAGTGATGCGCACGGCGCTGAGTGGCAAAAGACCTGTAGGTACGGCTTTCATCGACTTGTGTAGAACCTCAAAAGGCACTCTAAGGACAAGCGGATATTCAGAATTAGCCACGCCGCCGAGTATCATTTTGATCACAATTTTCATACGTTTATGCCTATCTGCTAAATGTTAAATTAAGTCAAAATATGGCGTGAAAACGTTGTCAAATCACAGTAAGCTCCAACTATGCAGACTTATCAGACTTGGTTTCCCACATATGAAATAGTACTTTTTCTCCAATGATCTTTTATCTCCCTAAAAAATGAAAAGAATTTTCATCAGGCTGGGATTTACTTTTGTGTGTCGCTTTGCGACCCCAAGTTGAAAGCCGGCAATATTAGTTGACGTTACTTTCAAGCCGCTAAAGAGAGGCAACCAAGTCCGTGAGTCGAATAGTTGAATTTGCAGGCTTTTGGCTTCGTTTATACAACCTATGTATATCATGTTTTTCAACTCGGTTAGGATTAACCCGCTACTTACATAAATAAAATGAAGGAGGGTACAAATAAAGGACATCCAGAGAAAAAACTCATCTCAATTAGTTCCCAAGCAAATGTTCTATAACCGGAATTGCAGCATACATGGTGAAACTTAACATAAATAGACTTCGAGAAACATGAAAAATGCTTTCTTGAACTGTTGATAAGGAGTATAGAGACCTGAACAGCATATTGCCACCTTGTCATAGTGTAAATTGTTACCTTTAGTGAGAAAGGTTTTGGTTACTATGTTTTAGATTCTAAAAGGCTTACCTTTTTTGAAATTTTGATTCGTGGAAAATGTTTAAATGCCACCAAGTATTGTGCAACTCTTAAGTTTAGAAACGCTTTAAGGCGGACGAGACAAGGACTTTGCTCAGGGTGTTACTTCTGAATAAAGCAATGCCATAATATACCACACTGATGTTTAGACTAATTTTAGCGATTTGAATGAGAAATACCCCACCTCTACTTAAACCTGACTAGTAAATGATTATTATTTTCATCTTGTGACTATCCTGACACAATTTGAGGACCACAAGTTCATCATTGAAGAAATCCTCACAAGCAACATGCATGATTGGATAGCAAAGCTTGATAGAACATATTATCTTTTCGAAAAACAAATTTCTTATATTTTTAAATAACGCTTAAATAAATTTATCAGTCTTTAATGAAAAGTATATTGGAAAAGCGATAACTTGTTTTCAAAGATGAATGAGATCTCATGAAGATTACCAAGTTTGTAACGATTCACATCACTGTTTAGGCGCTGATCCAAAAGGAATAAAAGTTTATCAGGTCGACGGTAAACTCAAATCTTACCTTATACCCTTCACGCAGATGTGCTTTCGCGGGCCTGGTTGGGATATCATTGGCAAGAAATAGTTTGTTATGCCGTGTGGACCTGTAATAGTGGGTGAAAATTTTTTTATAGAGTTTTACTTCCGGTACAAACATTAGAAAAAAAAACGAAATAAAATTGCGTAAAAATAAATGAACCAAACCAAAAATGATAAGTGTCATGGAAATAGTGAAAGAATTTGTAAGTTAAGGATTGCAGAAAAATAAAAATTAGAAAAAAATTTGAAATGATAAAATTTTGAAATTAAAAAGAGTTCACCATCATCATCATCGTAACATATTATTGACCGAATGAAATCATGAATTTGAAGTCACAAAAAAGCTGAAAAAAAAAACAGAAACAGAGAATAATTGTAAAATGAAACCCAAACGAAACATATAGACATATTTGTGAAAAGATTTATTATCAATTCCACTAAAGCACCAAGGGAAAAAACCCAAACTGGCAAATAATAATAAAGAAAAAATTAATTCAAGTATCAAAGTACTCTTTTTTTTTCTCTCTTTGCCTCTCTGTCTCTCGCGCTATACAGATGTGCCTGTGTCTCTCTTTCTCTTTATTTCTTCCCTCCTTCCCTGTCTTTTTATTTCTCTTTCTTTGTAGTCGTTTCCATCTGCGACTCCCTCGTTATCTCGTCTCTTATTATCTTTATCTCTCTCTATTCAACTATCTATCCATCATTTTATGTGCCCTGTACCTCTCATTTCGATCAATAATTTTTACGTCTTTGTCTCCCTTTTCAAACTTACAATCAATGCTCCGGTAAATGATCCACATCCATTGCTAGTCCTATCTTCCTTTTCATTGAATTCCTTTCTTTGTTTTTTTAATCCTTTCAAAATAAACAACAGTTTTATTTCAGTTCAAGAAAGAGGAGGTACAGGAGAAGGAACATTGATTTTCTTACTTTACAGAAAATTTAGTCGGACTTATTTTGGACAAAATTTGAGCTCAGTGGGTAAGTAAAATTCTTATTAAATCCAGATACACTCATGATACTTTAACTGGTTTAATAAACCTTAAACTGAATTTTGGTCCCGTTTTCTAGTGAGGAATAGAGATCTTTAAATATAACGCAGGTTTTCAATAAGTTATAAATTTTCCGCGAAATATGCCGACGGGTTTATTTGGAATCGAGTCTATACACTGAGACCCTTTTTATGAATGTTTTTTTATTTTTTTGACAGTTCATTTTTCAAATTTTGCAATTGCTATTTTCAAACGCTGGCAGGCAAACTTTCAATCACGACTGCTTGCCAAGAAAATTGCAACAAATCTTACGTGGGGTCTGTGAGGAAAAGATGTAACCCATAAACTCGCGTTGCGGAGGGACTCGCTAGAAACAAAGTTAAAAAAAAGGCAAGTGAACTTTTCAAATGATTGACCAAGCTGATGCATAGCATCCTCTTCATTATTTGACATTAAAATGTATATTGTTTCAAGAACTGGTTTATAAAACTTTCGTTAGTCATAAGGTAAGTTTAAGAGTATGGATTAAACATGACACTTAATAGGTTTTGTAATCGTTAATTATTTGACACCCTTTTCGTGGTAGAAGAAAGCCTTAAATATTACAAAAAACAGTTCAACCGATTTCTGTCAAAAGGTTTTAATAGGTCAACATGCACCAATTGTCCTTTTGACTGAATTTTACTGGTTTTAATATTATATATTTTTTAAGAACTAATACTTTCCTGATAGACATACTTAAAATCCCTTAAGTGTTAACATTTTTGACTGCTCCGGTTGGAATGACAGAAGCATTTTTTTTCTGGAAAAAAAATGGACTTTGTGGTTTAGATACTACTCTACTTTATTTAAGATTTTGAACGACTTTACATCATTTCATTCACATAATCAATTAAATCCCTTATACAATCTTTTACAAAGTTATCTTTAAAAATTAGAAAAAAAATCACATCTATTGGCATTCCAAGGTATGGCTGTTGACCGGTACATATTCATGTCAGAAAAAAAAAAAATAAGATAAAACAAAGGCAAAAATACTGCCTTATGAATTTAAGCTAATGAACCAAGGTGTTATATTGGTGTGGACAGTCTGTCTACCTGCATAGCGGACATGATCTTTTTCTCATCATACATGCGAGCCCTATAGGACTGCCCTGGTTGGGAGAGAACATCCTGAGACTTCGGCCCAGACACGAGTTCAGGCACGGACTCAGGCACGGGTTCAGGCATGGAGTCAGGCACGCGTTCAGGTGCGGACTCAGACACGGGTTCAGGTACGGACTCAGGTTCGGGCTCAGGCACAGGCTCAGGCACGACGTCAGACAAGGATTCAGGCAAGGGTTCAAGAACGAGTTTAGGCACACTCTCTGTCTCTGGAATAGACTCTATGACTGCAAACATTTAGACGTAACTTTAACATAAATAGAGAGTCGAAGAGGGAAATGCTGTATGTCAAACGTTATGACCATAAGGTGTATGTGTTAAACTAGTTTTAAGGTTTTTATCGGTATTTTTATCTGTAAAGATAGGTTTATTCATACAGCACACTTTATACCTTTTAAGGTCCAGGCATGCTTAGCTCTCAAAGGTGTTCAAAAGGTTTTATCAATTGCGTGATATAAGACAAAAACATTCTCTTCACAAAATTACACAGAATTTATCTCCTGCATCCTAAAAAAAACCATTAACAAATAATGCAATAGTGTGTTGTCACCGCCAGTTCTAAACAATCTGAGACAAACCGGATCATCCCTGAGCTGTTAAGCTGTAACATTAAGTTATGAGTTTTACTCAAAGCACAATGAAAGCAAGATTGACTTAAATGATTTTCAATACACTTTAGGCAATTTTCCCGTTGAAAAAACAATGAACCATGTTTTGTTCAAAACCAATTATTAGGTAACATCGTGACCTATTTACCCTATTTAAAACGGGAGGACCACGCTTTGGTAACACTTTTAAATTTGCGTGACGACCAGGTAAGGAGGGCGGCAGTTCTCATATAAAGCTATGTTAACAATAACTTGAAGCCAGTGAATATTACGTGAATCAAGAAATAAAATGTAAAAGTTTCAATTTTATGAATTAAAGACCTTTCCTTCAAGATGGCAATCTGAAAAAATTCTGCTTCATATATAATTTGTGACGTTAGCTACCAATATATTAACGGATTACAGATTCTTCATGATTCTTGTGAAAGGATAGCGCTGATGCTTGATTAATTTTGTTTGACAATGTACGAAGGTTCAAATCCAAAAAGTTAAAATCTTCAAAACGCCAAACCCTAATATATATATATATATATATATATATATATATATATATATATATATATATATATATATAAACTGATTAATTAATAATTGATATTGAAAAGCAACACCAATGGCTAAGAGTTACCAAATATAATTAAAAACAGCCGGTTCGATTCCAATAAGCTTCAGATTTCTTCATGGGTTAAAACCGGTTTTATCACTCTAAATTCAACGTTTAATCTGACGTACAATAATTGAACTGCTATCGTTTAACAATTGATTAAAATTGCTCGCTTTTATAATACTCTGGCTTTCTCTAACTCCCACAAGTCTTTAAGTTTACCCTCAAGATCAAGATATTTGAACTGGAATTTGTGGAAGAGCTAAAGACACAGACACCACCGCTCAGGGTGGGCTGATCTTGTAGAACTTTTCAATATATCTATTTATCACCTCACATGATTCTAATTCCATTTTCTTGCCTGGCAGATTCGTAAGGGCGTCCATGATTTCTTGCTCGTGTGTCTCCATAAGCTGTGGGGAATTTTGGCCGTCATAAGACACTCTGGAAGCTCTGGGCGTCTTCGGCGTTACAAAGATTTCTTGTGACAGACACCATCAGATGTTTAATTGTTACAGTTGCCTGATTTTAGATCTTCATAGCATTTTGCTAATACGTGCAAGGCTTAAACTAATTTTCTAAGGCACGGTAATTTCTGAGAATGAGCGGATCTTAAACTAAATACCCCAGAATAAAAAAGAAAGCCCTCTATAACCTCTATGCACTAGTCATATGATAATGAGCTATAATATGCAAAAACTGTTTGGTCTTAAACCAACATGTAATTTAGAGATACTGATGAGTACCTTAATTTTTTGGTGCAAAGAATGCAAAGGAAAAAGTCTCTAAACATTAAATTTTATTTAGTAATTGATATGTTTGGCTACCTAATCTATCTATTTATCTATCTACATATCTTTTTATATATCTTTTATCTATCTATGTACCTGTTTATGCATGTATCTTAATCTATCCATGTTTGTCTCTATCATCTATCTGTTTATTTATGTATATATCTAAACTTGTCTTTGTAACCACCCTCTATGCTAAATGGTTTAGCTATCTGCCTATTTGTGTACCTATGCAAATTTCAAATACCTTTTCTATCAATCGATCTTTCTATAATTACATCTGTTTATTTTTCAAATCCAGATATTTCTTTTAATAATCTGTGTATACATATATATATATATATATATATATATATATATATATATATATATCAATCTGTCTGCCTGTATGACTTGTCGTTTACCACTGGTCCCGGATGGTTTGATTCCCACAACATCAGGTTTTAGTTCAGCTCCGTCTTTATGCGGCACCTCTTCACCCAACTCAGAGCCAGAGTCATTCTTGACTTTTGGCACTTGCTTCCCTGATGCTTCTTCAGTTTTCTCCCCTGAGGGCCCCTCTGTACTCTGGTCCTGATCTGTTTTGTCCTCCTTGGAAGATTCTGACGTCCCCTTGTATTCTGCCTTTATGCCCTCATCTTCTGTCTCCGCAGGCTCTTCGTTTCCGACGGTAGGGTCGATCACTTCATCTACCTCTTTTGTCCTTACTGCCGTCTCTTCTTCTACCTCTTGTTGTTCAGCTGCAACCTCGTTTTGTTCTAAAACTTTATCGATGTCTGACACGCCCTCTCTACTAGCTTTATTTTCCTGTAGGACTTCCTCTGACATTCTTTTTTACTTTGAACTTTATTCCTGCACGAAAAAATAATCATAATGATTTCACTTAAATTATATTTACCACCAGCTGAAACAGGGCATTTGTCTCTCTATATATAAGGGATACATTTTTAATAGTTGTTCAGATGTTGTTTGCTAAGATTACTTTTCAAAACGCTTTCTTTTTTGGACATAACTTTGTCAAAGTATATACGGAAACGCTGATTAACCTTTTCAATGAACATGAAAACTATATTAATCAAAAGCCTCTCAGTAACTAGTTGATTTCAGCTGGCATTTATCTTGATGTCTTTCTACAAGTTTACGTTCTAGACTGTTAATTGATTTAACAAGAGTGCTAGATAAATTACAGTTAGTATATATTTTTTTTTTGCTTTGAAGAATGATAAATAATTAGATTTATAAATATTTATCATAATTATATTATGGTGTATGATTTCTGTGAAATAACTCATCAAACTACCTTCCAGAACATTCCACCTCTTCTTTCTAATGGGATGAAAGGCGAGTTACATGCTGCAAACCTCATTTCACTTGACCTCCCGCTAGACCTCCCCCCAGACTTTGTTTGATACCTCAGCTCAACAACCAGCAATACCGAGTTAAATTAAGATATTATTGGATGGTTTTCTATCTCACCAACAATCATTGGAATGTTTCCAGTCCCATTCAGCCTTCCTGGCTATAATGCAACCCTGTAGGTGACTTCCATCACCAGCCTGAACCCTGAAATTTTCAACATGATAATGAAAGTCCTATAAACCTTCCTGGCCCTGCTCCATTCAAACTCCCCATCTGCACTACTGCTCATCAGGCTTCTAAAGTAGTGAAGCTCCCCAGCAGTAAAAGTAACAACTTCCATTGGCAGTCAACATCTTTTTGACCCCATACAGCAGGGGCTGCAGCCGTAAGCTGCCCTATCAATGAAGGCTGCTCATAACCACCCAGTCATCACAAATCGCACGATGAGTGAGAATTTAGGCATATCCATTTAGCAGCTCTGGGCTGAATCAAGGGAGATTCTCTGTCCCATGCCTACTCCTGTCATAGCTGTTATTTTTTCAAGACTGAAAGGTAGCCCTGCACCAACCTCTGGGGCGGCCTCTGGTATGTTAAAAATGATGCACGCATACCCAAGACACCCAGTTCAGATAGCTTGGACTCCTTAGTGGCTTCTACAACAGTTGAAAGGGCTCCTAAAAATAGTAATTAAAATACTAGATCTGCTCTACATCTTATATGATAATTTAAAGCAAGGCACATCTAATTTTATTCATAGCTGCTGTAAACATTTACAATTTAGGTTCTTAATTAAGGTGTTTAAGCAAAGATTTAAAAAATATTTTTTAGATCTATAACTTGCTTTACCCTACAATCGGCGAGCTAAAAATAAACTGGTTTTATCCATTGTGGTTCATTGCTGATCTCCGATGTTCAGAGAATGGTACTTTAGTTGGCAAAACATAGCTCTAGCTTTCTGACTTCCGACTTCGTTTCGGATAAACAAGTTTTGAACCATAGACGTCACAATGAGTGCTTAATGATGTGAAATACAAAAATTAAAATAAAAGAGGTACTGCGCATAAACTGTGCACTTTAATACAAGATTGCGAAGGTGGTGTTATAAAAATTAATGTTTAAGGTAAAAGTTAATACTAATAGTCGTATGACTTGAAGATTCAAGGGATATAATACGAAAAATGATAATTTATGAAGATAGGAACATTAATAAAAGTGTTTAATTGCAATTACTTTATCCAGTGGAACAAAAATCTCCAACACTAAAGAGTAGGATTCGAAGAAGGCTTAAATCTCGAGCTCGGAGAAATGTAACTCAAAAAAAAAAAAAACCCTTCATATATCCACTCCACGTCTATAATTATTGTAATAATGATTCTCGAGTGTTAAAGAAAAATACATAATACACGTATGAGCAGCTGTGCTTGATTTTCTTTTTTTCTAACATCTTTTAGCGTCTTCCAAGTCAATAAAGATAATAAGACCTTTATTTCTATATCTCGAATTAAAAGTCATAGTTCTAAGAAGCTTGATAATGATAAATCCAGAAAGAACAAATCTTAATTGAGACTCATGTTATCGTCAAATGATATTTTTTTTTCAAAATCTCTCCGCATCATTTTCGTGCCTTGATACATAGCGTTTTTTTTTTTGTGAAAAAAATGTAGCAATTAAGACCTACATTAGATGTATTTGCGCTTGCCTTTTTGATAACAAAACTTGGGATCTATTTCTTTTATTGTTTGAAACACAAAGCCTGGATACACAACATGTTTCTGCGCACATTTCGATAAAAAATAATATGAGATGATTATCACAATATAATACAGATATCTAGAATAAAAGCATAAAATAATTAAAATCCCCTATAAACAGGAGATTTCAAATTGATTAATTTTGTTATACAAACTTCAAGTCGTCCTTTCTTCAACAAATGCCAGATCGAACATAAATTTTATTACAAAGCATGCCGACAACAAATACATACATAAATGTATATCATTATTTTTAATTGCTCAACAAAATTTAAAATTTCATGGTTATGCAATTAGTGATAATATTATAACAATAAACAATAATTATAATTCATTTTATGATTATGTTATCATTATTATTACTATTATTATTATTATTATTATTATTATTATTATTATTATTATTATTATTATTATTATTATTATTATTATTATTATTATTATTATTATCATTATTATTATTATTATCATTATTGTTATTACTGTTGTTGGTTGTGGTTGTTACTATCGTTTACCTTTACTATCAATTCATATTTTTCCTGTGTATGTAAAACGTGAGAGGCCAGATTTAGAATATCAAAGAAAAAGAATGATTCCTTAAAGATTGAAAAAGTTTAAAAAAAAAAAAAAAAACCCATTTATTCTAGGAGCTTAAAAGTTCAAATAAAAAAAGAAAAAGAAATGTGTATGCAGATTTGAAACTAATGGTGGATGGGATATACCCTACCCCTACCCGCCGCCTCCCCCCGCCCTTTTTTCTCAAACCCCTCTTTTTTAATATACTCTCATAACTGGATAGGCATTGCAGGAGAACTGGAAGAGGAAAAAGCCATAAATAAATAAGAGATATAAAAGGTGTGGCATGTTGTGTGTGTAATAGTCAAGTTAGGGCTAGCGTGTTAATGCGTGCTCAGCGGGCGAACTTTCGGCTCGGGTATAGGGCATACTTTGGTAGAACAGAAGCAAAAGGCAATTACAATGATAGTTGGGGAAGATCGTGATGATATTTGATATTATTTTGACAACTGCTATCATAAGATTAGAGTCAAAATAAAAAAAAAATTGTAAAGCAATTTAAGTTTCCGTCATAAGTAGATATAGACGGTTTCATAGAGATCGAAGTAGGAAAAGATAGAAATAAATCACAAATTATGAAAACATCCCGTGCTTGAGTGATATATATTATAAATATATTTTTTTAATGTATTCAAAATATTTTCTGGGACATTTCAATAACGTTTGTATGATAATATTTAGATAAATTATATATCCAGATAAATTATCTAGGCACTATCATGAAGATGATCAGTTTATCATGCAACTTGCAACTTCTAAAGAAACTAACTGCTTGTACGAATTGCAACTTTACAAAATGTTGCTATGATATCTTAAGTTGTAGGCTTTTTTCCCAGAGGTATTAAGACTTTCATTGCACTATTTATATGTTCACTTTATAATGTAATAAAGGCGTGTGCTTTGGCTTGATAGGCCAGCAAGGCGAGATAGCCGATTCATACTCTAGTCGATAATTTATTTGCTAACAATTTGAATACTTGATTTTCTACTGACCCATACCCTATTACTGATGGGATCTGAATCTGGCACACCTAAACCGCATTTAGGACTTTATCTATGAATTAAAAACATTTTTAAGCGTCATGCAGTCAAATGTAAAACAATTACATGAATCTTTTTCTCATGAAATCCAGGCTACATCTGCTGTTGCAAGAGTAGACCTGAGCATGAACAGTGGAGATACAAAATGTCATACAAAATTATTTTACTTTTGACTTTCGGAATGGTTTTTATCTTTAAAAAAAATCAGGCTTTTTAGAGCAAGTAATATCATCAGAAATCTTCATAGCGGGCTAAGCATTCCTCTTCAGCTTCTAAACTTTTAGTTGAACAATAAACAGCGTTTTATTTGGATATCTCTTCACGTTTATTTTTGGGAGCTTCTGAATTTAAAAAAATTGCTTAGGATCAACAAGCAATGAACACCAAACTTGATTTCAATTTAAAAAAAAATTGGTGCATATTAGTCTTTTCCCCTTTTCTTTCTCTTATGTTGGAAGATCAATTTTGGGGCCATATCATTCGTCATTCTTTGCTCTCCGCTTTCGTTAAAGGGTGTCACAAACGTCTCTCGTTCAGCCGTATCTTTGGTCTCACTACGTTCTTCAGACGGCTTGCCCGAAACTGAACTCTGCCGTTTGCTGACGCTAGATACAGGCTGTGGCAAACACATGGCAATCTCATCATAAGAGGGTGGATCAGATGAACACTCTGACACTGGTTTAACGTCTTTCATAGCTGGGGTAAAGATTTTATCATCTATATTGCGTGTTTTAGAGGAGTCAACTGGTATAAGTCTCGGAAGCCTTGATTGTAGAATGCCGGCTTTAACATTCTTGAAAATCTCCCTAGGGCTGCCATCACTTGCAGAATCTTCGTTATCCGTTTGCGCGCAAGGTGCATAAACATAAGTTTTGGAACCAGCGCCAGAACTATGTTTCTGCGTTGTTTGGATACCTTTGGTGTAACCGGCTTCGTGTTTTATGTCAGGCGTTGATGTATTCATGTCAAGATCAAGGGAAACAACACTGGAAAGCTCGGTAGTGTTGCAGGCCGTGCGAACAGCGCCCAAATCTTCCGAAATCCCGTTGCCCTCAACAAGTCCAGTATCAACGAGGTTGTCCTTGAGATCAGTCGCCAAATGTGACTGAGACTGCCTTGCTGCACGGGTCTCTTGGTGAGAATAAGGACTATGACCATGGAATACAAAAACTGTAGAGGTGGAAACAGGTGATGATATACTGCTCGGAGGAGTATCTGTTTTCAAACTTGGTGTTCTGAAAAAATCATCTTTTTTTGTTTGCATGGAGGAATGGGTAATATCTTTGGCTGCATCGATCTGATCATTAGTATCGCCACAGGGTTGGACGTTCTGTATTTGTGGTGTAGGATTGCAAGTAGCTTCTCCATCGTTAATCCGATTAGGCTCATTATCGGTTTGGGAATGTTTTGCTCCGCATATATTGCCTGTACCGTCTTTGTTGTGGTCATGATTGAGATGAGGCTGCGAACCTTTTTCTGAGCTGTACCCTTGCGCACAAGGTGTGTGTTTTGGAATAATGCCGTGGCTATCTTCTAAAAGCGAACTGTTTTTGTTCCAAGCGTACCGTTGCGATATGTTGAAGATTTCTGTAACCTCGGGCTTGTCAAGGCCTATGTTTCTGTCCCTGATACTTGTAAAACTTGCCTGGTCAGAAGTGCCTTCTTCAAATTTTTCGATCTCGTATCTATGCGGTTGATCCACTTGATTGGCAATGTCTTTAAATCTATTAAACATGCCAGTGTTTTCTAATGTGAATACATTCATGGGCCCGTAATTCCTACTCGTCGTTTCGAGAGTGGAAAGACCGCTACTAATCCTCACAGCGTTGTCGACAGCAAGGGCTTTCTGATCTTCTCTTGCAGCTGCAGCCAAGGCCCCGTCCATCACTACTTCCACATTATCTTCAAGACTAAATGCCTCATTGTATGCAAGCGATGATCTCCCTTGCAGCTCAGTCTCCCACGGTCTGTGTTCAGCGGGGTGACAAGAATGGGCATCTGGGGTTATGTCTGGAATAGACCCAAAGAAATGGAATATGAGAGGAGATAAAGTAGTCAGACTACATAAAAATGAAACTTAAAACTAAGGGCGGAAATTTCATGAAATCTTTTTTTTATCGTAGCAAATGAGAAAAAGCAACGTTTTAAAATCGAAGATGTTAACAGCACTCTAGTAACATGTAAGAAAAGGTTAACCCATGGCCACATGTAAGCCTTTTATACACCTCTTAATTTTGAAATGAAGCTAGCTTATTCCTCCTCAATGACTGTCTATATTTATGTCTTTATCTTTGAGTCTCTGTGTCTTTTATCTCTTAAGTAATATGAAGAATAAGAATGCCATATCGATTTCCACAGCATTTCTAATGGTTAAACTACAAAATAATGCATGTAAAAACTTAAATTTGAAGTTTGCCAGTGGATTGCACACAGTGAGCCATAAACACAATAATTTTTAATCATATCGCTTTAGCAAATTACTTGATAAATTAAAACTTCACGAATTGTAGCTTCGGAGTGCACCATAAATAACATGGTGCCCAATTATGTTCTTAAGGACTAGTATTATTATTTAAAACGCTTTCATATGTATACTTATTTATTTTTTTATCTTTTCGTTACTAACAGTGTTTTCGTCCTCAGATTTAATAGACCCTTTCTTTTGTAGTTTTTTTTTCTTCCTAATTTTTTTCTCCACCAACATCCATTCCTCCTCCTCCTCCTCCTCCTCCTCTTCTTCTTCTTCTTCTTTTTCTTCTTCTTCTTCTTCTTCTTCTTCTTCTTCTTCTTCTTCTTCTTCTTCTTCTTCTTCTTCTTCTTCTTCTTCTTCTTCTTCTTCTTCTTCTTCTTCTTCTTCTTCTTCTTCTTCTTCTTCTCCTCCTCCTTCTTCTTTTCTTCTTCTTCTTCCTCTTCTTCATCTTTATCTGCAGGACTATCACTAACCCCTTCAAACCATAATGTTACCGTCCAGATCTAATGCAAATCTTACCCAGCTCTGTCTGATAGCGGGACATTATCAGTGTTGTGATGCGTCTCCGCTCTAACAGTCCCGACTTAACGCGAGACTCGTCACGTTTGCGAAGATACCTGCGCCATAGATGTAGAGAAGGTAAAGAGAAATCAAGGAAAACAACTATAGTATTACTTATTAACGACATATCAAGGAATCTTATGACAACGGATAAATCAGTTATAAATTGGTAGGTTGACCTTTAGATAGATAGATAACTGTATAGAAAGATAGACAGATTGATAAGTAAAAAAAAAAATTAGACAAGAGATGTACGTTCGTGAAATAGAGCATTAAACAAAGACTAAGATAAACAGGTATAAAGTCAGGTAACATTAGGGTAGATAGGTACGTAATCAAATAGATAATTTGGCAGAGTGCTTAATATTTTGTAAACGACATGTCTTCAACAATACTTACACATTTTTTTTCACCTAAATTTTTACTTACACAATAAATAGTTAATGAATGATATTTGTACGTTGCAGTAATTTTTCCGTCAGAGGTTTTGTTTCTAACCTATTTTATGGCAGCCATAGAACAGGATTTGTATCTCAAGAACAGTAACTGACCTGATCCTGTTGCGCTTATGATAACACCAAAAGTGGACGGCCAGGAAAGTGACGCAGCTCGCTCCTATCAGGACGTATGGAACCCACAGCTCTGGAGTGATGTTACTCCTGTAAAGGTGATAGGGCAGGCAACTCATTAAAAATCCATACAAGCAAGTATATGACATCGTTCGAATGGTTTCCTTGAAATTTCAGGCTCCGACTTTAACTAAAGACAAAGATAGGGAGAATGGAATATCGTAACGTAAGCGCGATGGAAAAACAGGGGCACATAGCTATTTAGATGAATAAAAAAGAGAAGATTTTGTTAAAAAGGTTGTAAAGGTGAGGAAGAGCCTGCAAGAGAGATTTAAGGGAGCGTGGGAGAGAGAGACAGAGAGAAACAGGGATAGATGCGGAAAAAAGAGAAAGAGAGAGAGAGAGAGAGAGAGAGAGAGAGAGAGAGAGAGAGAGAGAGAGAGAGAGAGAGAGAGAGAGAGAGAGAGAGAGAGAGAGAGGGTGGGGGGGGGTGTATACAGGCAGACTGACAAAAAAGAGCAGACCGAAAGACGTTGTGACAGAGGATGCTGGGTACCTCATTTAAAAAAATAAAGAGGGAAAACCCATGAAAAATTGCCGGATGTAAAAATTTTTCAACGAGATAAAAAGATTGTTGGATCAAGTTATTTTAAATTCTTAAATAAGCTATAGTCAATGTTTGGTGGCCACTTGTTGGTATCAAAGAAATATTACTATTGCCATAAGATAGAGGAGTGTCTCACATCTAAAGCTCTTTATAATGTTGCAAACACATTGTCTGGAAAAGGAGGTAACAGCCAGGGTTCTATTCCTAAAACAATTCCAGCAGACAAACTTGCTGAGAGATTTGGTAATTTCTTCATTGAAAAGATTGCAAAAATTAGGAAACCCATGGATGCTGCATCCTCTTCCCTTCCCTCTTTTGATTGTTTTGATGGAGATTTTATGATGATGTTTGAACCTGTGACAAAAGAAGATGTTATGAAAATCATTAAGGCGTCACCACCCAAATCTTGCTGTTTAGATCCCATCCCCACACCATTGTTAGTTATCCATTTTGAACACCTTATTGAGCCAATAACTGCCATGATAAATCAGTCTCTTCTTTCTGGGATAGTGCCGGTCTCATTCAAACATGCTGTCGTTTTACCTCTGTTAAAAAAGCCAAATTTATCCCCTGAAGAGCTGAGCAATTTTAGACCTGTGTCAAATCTCCCTTTCCTTTCCAAGATTTTAGAAAAAGTGGTCCTTTTGCAATTGAAAAAACACTTGACAAAGAACAACCTTTCAGTCTGCATATAGAGAATTTCACAACACAGAAACTGCTCTTCTAAAAGTTCAAAATGACCTCATATGTGCTGCAGACAAAGGCCATACATCTATTCTTGCTTTGTTAGACCTAAGCGCAGCATTTGACACAATTGATCACAGTATTTTGTTAGAAAGATTGTCTAAAACGTTTGGATTATCAGGGGTTGTCTTAAAGTGGTTTTCGTCTTATGTCAGTGGGCGTACTCAGTGTATAATGATAAACAACCAAACCTCTCCTGTATTTGACCTTAACTATGGAGTTCCCCAAGGATCTGTATT
The DNA here is from genome assembly GCA_033675545.1 of Elysia crispata. NCBI lineage: Eukaryota > Metazoa > Mollusca > Gastropoda > Plakobranchidae > Elysia > Elysia crispata. The sequence continues at coordinate 231,634 of JAWDGP010004170.1, forward strand.
AGGACCTGTCCTCTACACCATATATACAAAACCATTAGGCACACTAATTCAAAGTTTTGATTTATGTTATCACATGTACGCTGACGACACCCAAGTGTACTCCTCTTCTCGTCCAGAAAACTTTACTACCTTAGTAAAGAAATTTGAGAGTTGTATATCACATGTTAAAAATTGGATGATTGTTAACAAACTTAAGATGAATGAAGACAAAACAGAGCTTCTAGCATGTAGCATTGATAGAAAAGCTTCTCCATATGTTGTTGACCACATGTACATTGATAGTGATCAGATACTGTTCTCTTCAAAAGTTAAAAATCTTGGTGTTTATTTGGTTCAAAGTTGTCAATGACCCCTCATATCAATCATTTGGCCCAAATTATGTTCTTAGAGCTACGCAGAATTAAACAGATTAGATCTTTTTTAAATGAAGGGCTGTGAAAACTCTTGTGTCCTCTTTCATTCTATCAAGACTAGACTACTGTAATTCCTTACTATATGGCTTACCCATGGACACACTAAAGAGGCTTCAATTGATTCAGAACAACGCTGCTCGTCTCATTTTGAAAAAACGTAAAAGAGATCACTTAACACCCATGTTTAGATATTTACACTGGCTTCCTGTACAAACTAGGATAAAATATAAGATTGCTGTCTTATGCTTCAAATGTGTTCACGGCTATGCCCCTAATTATCTTGTAGATCTTGTCGGTATGTACGTCCCCACTCGTAGCTTACGATCAGGTAACAAAGCTTTGCTGTCAGTTCCATGCAAACCATCAAGAAAAGACGGCCATAGAGCATTTGTACAATGTGCACCAGTTGTCTGGAATGCTCTTCCCCTTTCCATCAGGGAGGCGAGTTCTATAAGTCAGTTTAAGACCCTATTGAAAACCCATTTGTTTACTACACATGAAGACCTTAATTAGTCTGAGAAATTTGTCTTATTGTCAATGTCTTTTCTTATTTTCTTTGTACATGTAACTTATTTATTTTTTCCTCTTCTGTTTGTTTGAATTGTTAATGGACTATGTTTTAGACTATAGACTAGTGTCACTATGTTAAACGTTTGTAAATAGACTATTGTAAAGAGCTTCGAGTCTACAAGTAGGAAGAGGCGCTAGGAAATAACTTCATTATTATTATTATTATTATTATCTCTTAGAGCTGCATTTTAAATAGGGAACAAGACAAATCTGGCGCGTCTTCTTGTGATCGGACAATTGAAACTTCCTACAGGTTCAACCGGCAAAAAAGATGAGAAATAAAAATTTTGCTAAATATGTTATTTTTGTAAAATAAACGACAATACTACTTCAGAATAAGATTAAAATAAAAATTCTCACTGCTCGCTATTCTTAGAAACACTGTAGTCAGTCTCGACCAAAAGGGGAAAAAACAACCTCTTTTCAAGCATATCTCGTCACCTTTCAGTATGTTTTGACCTTTTTAAATTTAAAAAAAAAAAAAAAAAAAAAAAAAAAAAAAAAAAAAAAAAACCCTTAACAGGCTTGCTATACTTTTCTAAACCAGGAAACTCCGCGGTTTACCTTCTACAAACGACTCCTTTCCAACTATATTATCTCGACGCTGACAACAATCTTCTACACTAGAAAACTCCGTACTTTATTTCTGCAAAGAAACTCTTTATACGGTACGCAATTTTCGTCATGTTGAAAATGCTCTTGTAGGCTAAACGTAGCAAAAACAGAAATTCTTGTAGTCAAACTTGCAATTTTTAAAAAGATATTTCCGAAAAATGCCTATATCTAAAACAAAAAGTATTATTATTAAGGCGCTTCAGTTTGTTTGCTTTTTTTTTGTTCTTTATTCTCATCTTACTTTTTCCGGTTACTGACTTCTTTCTTCCAATTTCCGGATTTTTTTTTACGAAGCTTATACAGAAAACCTCATGAAAAAAAGTGATAATTCATCTATGCTCTCCATGTAGCTTGAGGTTTTATGTGCCGGAAGAGGTCGTCACTCAGGCTACGTGATTCTGTGTCGTGATGGACGACCGGATGTATCATTTCGAGGCTTTGCTCATTATAATCAACATCCAGTAATATCACTGGCAAATATTTTGATCTAGTAATCCCATTTAGTTGTCTTAAAAAAAACAATAAATTATGTACCAACATGAATTTTTAAAGCAAAAAAAAAAGAAAGATAAAAAGATAATGATGGTTATTGACTTGCAAGTGATTTCATCTGTATATGATGGTAGTGATATTAGTAGAGGTGGTGCTTATTGTTCTTGTGGATGTAAAAAGAACATTTTATATTGATATTAAAGAATACGAAGAAATTATCAATGACATTGTAAATATTTAAGCAATGAGAATTACAGTAATAATGAATATCATACAAAAATTATAATAGCAAAATTTATATATATATATATATATATATATATATTATATATATATACACACACACACTACTACTAGTGCTACTACTACTACTACTACTACTACTACTACTACTACTACTACTACTACTACTACTACTACTACTACTACTACTACAACTACTACTACTACTACTAGCAGTAGTAGTACTACTATTACTATCACTACTACCACCACCACCACCATTACTATTTCTACTACTACTAGTACTACTGCTGTTGCTGCTGATGCTGCTACCACTACTACTTTTACTACTTCTACAACTACTAGTACTACTACTACTACTACTACTACTACCACAACTACTACTACTACTACTACTACTACTACTACTACTACTACTACTACTACTACTACTACTACTACTACCACTACTACTAACACTACTACTACCACTACTACTTCTACTACGACTACTACTATTGCTACTACTACGACGACGGCGACGATGACGACTACGGCTAGTGGTAGTTGTAGTTGTAGTCTACTACCCTACTACTACTACTACAACAACAACAACAACTACTACTACTACTACTACTACTACTACTACTACTACTACTACTACTACTACTACTACTACTACTACTACTACTACTTATAATAATAATAATACAAGTTCCTTCTTTTATTAATATTACGTAATCTGCAAGGACATTTTGCGAGGGTTTCTCGCCAAGCACAACCTATCATTTCCGTCCTTCCACGATTGGGTTGTTTTAATAATTATACAGAGAAGGCCTGAAGTCACGAATTATGTCAAATAATCAACCAAATTAAAAAAAGAAGGGGAACAAAGTAATCTGCCACTACCACTATCATATCATTTCTTCGTCCACCGCCACAGTTTCTGCTACCATAATAACAATAGAAAGAAAAATAATCATCAAAATATCAAAATTTTACCTTGGGTACCGTAATAAGGTTGAATTGGAGCCAGCCATGCTTTATCCTCTTCTCAAGAATGTGGATCCGCTGTTCTCAATATCAAGCACTCCTGTATTAGGCACATTCAAACATCTGAGATGGAATGTCACGAAAATGAGGTCATTACAACGAATGACATAATATTGTGAACCATTGCAGTGTAGATGACTGCAGACAAACTACATGGATATTGCTGAATAAAAAAAATGCCTTAAGGAAGCATTAAGTAGTAATTTTAAGAAATCTAAAGGAATTTAACGATGAATTCAGAATTTTGTAAAAGTAAATATTATACAAGCACGACAATAAACCGGCTTTCAATTAGATTTATAGTAAGATAATTAGTTAGAAAAATTGACAGATTTGGCGAAATATTTATATATCATGAAGTAAGAAAACAAAATAAAAAAGATCCTGAAACAAGAAAAAGTGGCAATTGGTGAGAAAATGTATAACCTTGAAGAGTAGGGTGATTAATATGAAATCATACATCAAGTGGAAAAATTTGAGTATCGTTTTAGAAAAACATCGAATACAGCCAATCAATACAGCAGATAATTACGGTGATCTTAATTAATACTCCAACCGTGTTTCTTACAATCCTTGAACGGAAAGTAATTATTGACTATGTTGGTCAGAGCAAAGCAAATTTTCTACAGCAAAGAAATTCCAATCTTAGTTCTGTCTCGATAAATCTATCTGAGTACCAATGGGAAACTGGATTGATTGCTCTTCCTTGGCCCCCTTTGTTGAATGTCGAGAAAGATACGGAAAGCTTGTGTTGACTAGTACCCTTTCCTCTACTACAGAGACTGTTGACTAGTACTCTTTCCTCTACTACAGAGACTGTCAACTGTTGATGTTAAGTAATTGCCAATATCCCACTGTTAGGGCACAGTACATTTATACAGGATGTTAGGATGACAGAGATGTCTGAAATTGCGGTAGACTAAATGAGGCATTGATGGTTCAGGGTAAAAGTGTGTGAGTGTTTTTTTTCTTATTGTTTTTTTTTAATGTAATCTCCGTACAATAATTTTTCGCAAAATTGTGAAAGTAAGAGTTCAAGAGTGCAAGTAGATTAAATGACAAGTAAAAAAAGAGAGAGTAATGGTTGGCGGGGAATAGGGGCACGTAAGAAAGACTGGTCAAGGAAGAGAGAGAAATACAAACAAAAAGGTGGATCCAAAAGCAAATAAGTCAACGACTGTTTTCTGGATTTAAAAAAAAGTGCTATACTTGTGTGATAGGAAATAAAGATAAACAGTACGAATGAGATGTAGTGGGAAGAAGAAAAAAAAAGAAGAAGAAGAAGAAGAGGAAGAAGAAGGAGCAAGAGGAGGCGAAGAAGAAGAAGAAGAAGAAGAAGAAGAAGAAGAAGAAGAAGAAGAAGAAGAAGAAGAAGAAGAAGAAGAAGAAGAAGAAGAAGAAGAAGAAGAAGAAGAAGAAGAAGAAGAAGAAGAAGAAGAAGAAGAAGAAGAAGAAGAAGAAGAAGAAGAAGAAGAAGAAGATAAGGAACAAGCAAGAGGAGGAGATGGAGGCGAAGAAGAAGAAGAAGAAGAAGAAGAAGAAGAAGAAGAAGAAGAAGAAGAAGAAGAAGAAGAAGAAGAAGAAGAAGAAGAAGAAGAAGAAGAAGAAGAAGAAGAAGAAGAAGAAGAAGAAGAAGAAGAAGAAGAAGAAGAAGAAGAAGAAGAAGAAGAAGAAGAGGAGAGGGAGGAGGAGTAGGAAGAACATAAAGAAGCACAAGAAAAAGAATAAAGGAAAAGAAAGAAAGACAGAGAGAGAAAAGAAAGAGAGAGGGAAAGAGAGAGATAGATAGATAAATAGATAGAGAGATAGAGAGATAGAGAGAGAGAGAAAGAAAGAGAGAGACAGAGAGAGAGAGTGAGAGAGAGAGAGAGAGAGAGAGAGAGAGAGAGAGAGAGAGAGAGAGAGGAGTGGTATGGGTAGGCTTTAAGATGCAGAATTGTTTGGTGAGGAGAGTAAGAGGATAAGACCAGGGATAGAAAGGAAGAATTTTTTTTGACTGGAGCATGTAAATCTCGGAAAGGAAGAAAATACAATGAAGATGAATAAAAAGGAAAGGAAAACCACTTATAATGAATGGCTGATTTGCCTTAGCACTTATAGATAAAAATAAAAGATATTCCTAATATGATACACAAATCAGCGTATAAAATACTTTTGCTACCAAAGAAAAATATTTGACTTTGTCCGCACACATATCATCCATCGCTTATGGTACCTTTCGAACAGACGAGTGAGTGGGGGGTGAAATAAAATTTTTGCAAAGCAATAACAATATGTGCTATGACTGGGATGAAACTCAAAGCCGCCGGACTAAAAAAAAAAATAAAATCCAACGCTCTAACCATTTATTCCACGATGCTGAACACATAGAATAGAAAGAAACATACTAATACGAAAGTATGGCTACAAATAAATTAATGACTATGGAGGTGTTAATAGGTGGTAATGAATTGCAAGAGTAGGACTAATGCTTAATAAACGCCACCACACGGACATGCGCAAAGGAAACCAGGAGTCACCATCAGTCCGTATCACTGTCAATAATGCCAATAACTTACCATAGCTCAAAGAGGTTGTTGATCATCACTACACACGGCATTGTTAAGTTTCGTTAAGCTGATGATAAGTTTTATGATTGTCATATAAACAGCAACAGGATTCTCGATTGTCTAGGAGTACAGGAAATAATTGTGCAATAAACTTGATATAGATCTAGATTGAAATATCTTGCTGTTAAATAATCGTATGGATCTCTCTCCCTCTAAGTATCAGCCTCATCCCCCATCCCGTCTTTCTTTCGAGCTATTTCAAACTTATCTGCTTTATACCATCTTGTTTGTGTTTGTTAAGCGTAATTTTTTTGACAGGAGCATGTAAATCTGGGAAAGTGAAAATTGACTCACGTTTTGATCAACTTTTAAGCATCGTCTTTCAGGGCAAATACGCGTGAATATTTTTGGGCTTTTTTTCTGCAGTCATGATATATTCCTAACGAAACCCAGCGTAAAGACTAGTTGAGAACAGTGATTGATTAGGTCTGCATTAAATGTTTCTCAGCTTTCCATCTAAGTTTATTCTCAACTATCTAACTTCATCCAAGACAAACTCATGATGCAACTGATAACAAATCCCATACTACTCTTATCTTGTGTATTATCATTTTTTTTCCTGTCTTCACACGTATTCAGAAGTTTTGATTTTCTCTCAGTTCCGGTTGTTGGCTGCTTCATCGATTTTCCAATCCTTACCCAGGGGCACTGCTGAATCGCTTTCCTCTCCTTCATTTGAATTATTTCTCAATAACTGCAAGACAAACGAGCAAAGAATGCAACCTGAATCTTGAAATCCTTAACAGGTTTTGTCATAAAACTTGTTAATTGGAAAATGGAGAATTTTGTCGATTAACATGAGTACTCTATTCTTACTCGCCAACATACGAGATTCGCAATTATTATCATGAGCTCAAAATACGTTGTTTGCTCCCTGGAAAATAATATTAAAATCATTAAACTTTTTCTTTAATTTTTTAAATATTTTACAGATTAAAGAATATAATATCAAACACAACCTTGCGGTTTTTTCGATTGGTTGTAAAATTTTTAGAGACAAAATGTTTCATCAAATCGGGTGCGGGCTTTGGTGCTAGTGTACAGGGCGTTAAAAATGAATATCTTGTTGGGGTGACTGATTCTTCAAGTGCTGAGTCTCCTACAGAAATTGGTTACCTACTCACTCTAGAAGAAGTTATAAATGCGTGTTTTTTTTTTTAGGACCATCTGTTATCGTCCTCCTTCAAAATTCGAGCTCATGACCACCTGATTTGAGAGCCATGCTGTTAGTAATAATCTACGCTGCTCACCAATGTGATAATACATACCCTTAATGAGAAATAAGCCGATTCGACTATTAAATTTTGTGATTTCTCATTATCGCGTCAATTTTTCTGCTGTGTTATTTATTAATTACATTAACTGCCTTGAGATAATCATATAACCCCCAAAAATGCATTAGAAGACACAAAACCTATTACTTTTGAAAGTATTCCCTAAGTTTGTGGCAGCATGTCTATTCAAATCAAGCATGGAGAAACACAATCACCACACAAAGACAAAGACGAATCTGGTATTTGCATGCAGGTCAGGAGGAAGACATTTAAGGACGAGAGAGACGCGAAAATCAATAAGGCCGTCATAGAAAAATCTGTTCACAGAGCCGAGTTATCAAATTTCCTCGTTTTGCTCAGTCATGTGTACTGCTGATATCTTTTAGCTCATTCTTTCTTTATTTTTTTAAAGAATCCTTCTGTACTTTTAGCTCAAGTGTGCTATAATGTGTCGAGTAAATAACAAGAACATACTCTTTTGTTGACTAATGACCGATTCGGAAACATAAATCAATTGAACTTGTTCCTCTTTTAATGCTAAAAATTTCGAGACGAAATCAAGACGTATAAGTCAGTGAGTCCACTATCGAGTTATCAACTTACATAGAATAACGTTTGCTATTTGTGCACTGGTTGCAAGAGATTCATCAGCTACATTCTATCTACGAGATAAAAGATAAAGCTGTTGAACCCCATGATATGACTGGTTTAAATCATATACACGATAAAATTTGAATAATTCATCATTATATTGGATTTCTCAGATATAATTATCTCAAGGAGCGTGCGTATTTACTACTAACCCATCGCAAGACAGTTTTATGGGTCTCATTTTTAACTGCAATTTTCAGTAATAATAAAGGAATAATGTGAGATTTCTGGCGTCTTATTGCATAGCGAAAAACGAGAACTGAATGAACAAGCTCTAGAAACTTAAACGGAACCCTTAACAATAAAATTTTCCTAAGAAGTTTTTTAATCAGTATTCATTAAATATTTTTTTATATTGAAGAGGTTCATGATAATGATAAAATGGAAATATATCGTGAGTTTTAGAGACCTTTATTATACTATGAGTGATACTTGAAAACAAAAGTATTTGCAAGTCTTGTGCTAATAAATCGCGAAAAGACATTGTCACATGATGTTAAATTCATTCATATAACATCATATTCAAATTCTCAGCGACGATGGCCACTGCAACAGTTCTTTTGATAGATATAGATTTAAATTTTTTGAAATAGTAATACAAATAGTAATAATAATAATAATGATAATCATATTACTACTACTACTACTACTACTACTACTACTACTACTACTACTACTACTACTACTACTACTACTACTACTACTACTACTACTACTACTACTACTACTACTACTACTACTACTACTACTACTACTACTACTACTACTACTACTACTACTACTACTACTACTACTACTACTACTACTACTACTACTACTAATAATAATAATAATGATAATAATAAAAATAAGAATAATAAAAATAGGAATAAGAATAATGATGATGATGATGATGAGATGATAATATTAACAATAATAATAATAATAATAATAATAATAATAATAATAATAATAATAATAATAATAATAATAATAATAATAATAATAATAAAGAAGTTAATTAATCAATCAATCAATCAATTCATTTACTAATTTACCAGTCAATTACATAATCCATGAATCAATTAATTAATCAATTACTTATTTAAATAATAATGGATAAAGTAAAAGTTAAGATGGATTTTGCAAGAATGATTGATCGGTTTGACGAATAAGTCTGGTGTTTACTGTCTGTCTGAGTAACGCAACTTTAAGGTGGAAAAGTAGAAGAATCCGCTTTGAGCTTTTCTTTGATTTGTGAAAACGATGTAAAATGTAAGAGGTGATATTACCGAATTGTTAAAGTAATTGAAAAGGGCAATAACAAGAATTCTATCTAGGCCCTAGAAATTTTTTTTTTTTTTTTTTTTTTTTGCGAAAGGTCTTATCTTTTATTTCACAGAGAATGACCAATTTTATAAAATCTGTATGGTACATTTTTCAAAGATCAAAATTGCCAATAAAAACCAATTTCAAATTATTCCTCTTTTCTCTAAGATCTTAGCTCTCCGTGCCTTTACATTCCAAATTAAAGGAAATATCCTTTCTTAATATGAGTTGAGCATGCCTACATGATTGTGTGTAAATTTAAGATGATATTTAAATAATATAACTGAGGAGATAAGAGAAGCATTTTACTTTTATTATAACACCCTTCCGTCTACACACACACATACAGATATCTATAACTCCTTGTCCCTACTCTGAAAATTTAATTCATCATCACCGCATAAAGAATAATACCAAAGGGAAATACCTGCACCGCAATGGCATTTGCATTCACTGCACCATTGGATCAATAAAGTGACATTTTGTCTTCAAAGTTTATGTGAGGTTAGGGCGAACTATGTCTAGAGTATAGACATGAACTGATAAGCTCTCCATAAGAAAATTGAGGGGTATTCTTTCGACATTATAAAAAAATTGAGAAATAAAACGATCATTATGGTGGCTGGCGAGATTGAATCTCTTTCGTTACCTTGATTGTTAAACTCTTCTGAAATGGCAGATAAGTTGAGACGTCCATGCATGCTTGTGTACTTTCGTGGTTTTGTGTTTTAAAAGAGTAGTACCTCAGCTAATAGCTACTTTGGTAAATACGAATTGAAAGGGATATCTGCATAACAATGAAAATAGAATAGACAGAAGTTTTGAGTGAAACAAATATACATATAGATGGCACATAGAATAGATCGAAAGAGTGGCCATGTTGGGTAAGATAAATAAAAATATGGATCAATGGATAGATAGAAAGATAAATAGAGATATAGAATGATGGTTGAATTAAACGATAGAGAGATAAACAGAAATGTATGGAGTCGAATAAACGTAATAAGTAGGTTTCCCCGAAGAATCAAAAGGGACAAAAGAAATCCTTATAAACACAGAGTGACAAGAAACAGATGACAGAATAAACGAAATACGTTAAATTAAACAGAAAGCCTTTGCTCAAAGAACAGAAACCAACAACAAAAGCGGAGCCCAGATAGGAAAATCGATCGACAAAAAAAAAAAAAAAGCAGATCATGCAGTAAAACAATTTTTGTCAAATAAATTAGAAAGTCTGATCAAGACACAAGGAAACTGGGAATGGGAGATACCTGGTTTGTAAAAATCTCAGCCAAACGACGAAGAGACATTGGAGAGGAGCGTCAGCTTTCTCACAACCTGAGAAACCGGTAGCATGGGACGCTACGATAATGAAGCGCTCTCAGGATTCCGTCTCCCTGGCAACAGAAAACGGTTGATGAGGATTCAATAAAGAAAAAAATATACTGGAGAGGAGGGAAATAGAGAGAGTCTGAGGCACAAAGAGAAAAAGACCAAAAGATAGGGATGTAGTTGGTTAGCTACATAGACTATGAGAACAAAGAGAAAAATGTATATATATATATATATATATATATATATATATATATATATATATATATATATATATTATAGATAGAGAGAGAGAGAGAGAGAGAGAGAGAGAGAGAGAGAGATAGATAGATAGATAGATAGATAGAGAGAGAGAGAGAGAGAGAGAGAGAGAGAGAGAGAGAGAGAGAGAGAGAGAGAGAGAGAGAGAGAGAGAGAGAGAGAGAGAGATTTACGGGTTGCGCTTTCTCAAACTCTCATTTACATACATTAAATTCTTACACGCAGACTGCCTCATGAGGAAATGTTATCAAAGTATTGTTGAAGCCATACTCAACTCAACATACCTATACATTGAAAACAACAGTAGATGTAACTATGATGTCATTATGCCCGCCAAGTCATATCTAAGGCTCCAGGTTCTCTGTGCTAATGATCTCCTATACGGTAAAAAGACATCCCTCTAACCATATATGACCTTTTTCATTGTTGGTATTCTTAAAAATAATAGGTGATCTATGTTTGTTTTCCTTCCTTGAATATCGACCAAGTTAAAAACGTTCAGGACGTTAATGATGTAGGCCCTAAGATGTTTTCAAATAGTCTTCTTTTACATCCTCATTCTCTTGACATTTATTTTTTTTTATGTTACTCAAGGACAATATGTTCGTAAAAGTTCCTCTTATCATTATGACCGCAATTTTCCGAGTGCACGCAATGCCGCGAGAACTAAACTACTTTTTTTTTTTGTAAAGAAAATTATTTAATTTCATTCACCTTTTTGTCACTTTCCATTAAAGCAGAAATGAGTACTTAAAAAGGTAAGAGATGGCTCATAGTTAATACTATCATTTAATTAATGAGAAGATCAGTCTTGGAATGTTTGCAGGACAAATACATGATTTGTCGGGTCATACCACGTAAAACATCCAGGGAGATACGTAAAGGGCGTTCACCAACTTAGTACTAATTTGTCGAGTCATTAACCATGTTTACCGACAAGTACGGACAGTATAAAGAGAACAAGATGGAAGGATAAGTTAGAATAAAATAAAAAAGAAAAACCAACTCTCTAGACTCTCTATCAAACATGTGAGCGGTGTGATCATCATAGTTCATCGCGGTTGGTGGAGAAGCGTTTATTGTTTGGTTGCTTAGGAACGCTATATTGATTGTGGGTATCTCTCGCCAGGCGTAAAACTAGAGCTCTTTGGTTTTGAGATTATCTGTACGCAAAGATTTGGCTAACAAGTAAGATAAGACTTTAAAAAAAAATATTAGAGATGGCATAACTTGATCGTGTACTTCAATGTCCTAAGCTTTAGACACCTACAAATTGTCGCAGCCATGGCTCAATCTCTCTCTCTCTCTCTCTCTCTCTCTCTCTCTCTCTCTCTCTCTCTCTCTCTCTCTCTCTCTCTCTTTCTCTCTCTCTCTTTCTTTTTTTTTCTCTCTATCTGTCTGTCTCTCTTTTTCTCTCCCTCTCCTTCTCTCTCTCTTTCTCTGTCTCTTCTCCTCCTCCCCCCCTCTCTCTCTCTGTTTCTCCCTCTTCCTCTCTATCTCATTTTTCTCTGTTGTCTATCTTTCTATCTATCCCCACACATTCTCTATCTTTATATCTCTTTGTCTCTGCTATCTGTCTATTTATCTATCTACCTATATATCTATACATATTATCATTTTCTGCATACCTGAAAATTATTAAAATGTGCATTGAATTGTCATTTGAAAAACACCTTATCAATTTCATGATGAAACAGATGTTTCGGATAAATTACGAGAATCTTATAACGTACATTTCCTAGACAGAAAGTCTGTCATCAGTTGCGATATTTCTTTCCAGTAAAAAGTTTTTGTCATCATCAGTTTGCATGCTGGATTAATTTCTATCATGTTCCTTCGTCTAGGTTCTCTTTTCTTTTTTCTTTCATGCCTCTACCTGATGTTTCCATTCATTACCCAACTGAAAAGACCCGGATGTCTGTGAAAACAACTAGTGCGTTATCTCTCTGAACATGAACGATCGATGATATAGAACGTCTTCTGTTTTCATTTACCTTTTCTCTCCATGGCTTCTCGATGGTTTTAAGGTGGCTCTGCAGACTGTATTTTTGAATTAATGTCATTGTATCTTCATCTTCCTATTCATTATTATTATCATCGTTATTATCCGCACTACTACTACTACTTCTACTACCACTACTACTACTACTACTACTACTACTACTACTACTACTACTACTACTACTACTACTACTACTACTACAACTATTACTACTACTACTACTACTACTACTACTACTACTACTACTACTACTACTACTACTACTACTACTACTACTACTACTACTACTACTACTACTACTACTACTACTACTACTACTACTACTACTACTACTACTACTACTACTACTACTACTACTACTACTACTACTACAACTTCCTCCACCAAAATTATTATTGTAATTATGATATCCTTATTATAATATAATATTGTTATTCTTATTATCATATATTATTATCGTTATTATGATAATTATGATGATGAGAAGGATATTAATGGCGATGAGGAGGAAGGTGAAATGGAAGAAGAGGAAGATAAATAAAGTTGTGATGGGTGAATTAAATCGAACAGCTGTTGATATTGTCATTATCTCTTCGATAACCAAAAATCGTCGAATAAAAAATCTTTCATGGATTATTAGAATAACTTTGTTATTGGTTCAATCGTTTAAACCTGATATTTCCATTTCGTAAGAAAAAAAGCGTAAGTAAAAACCCAAAAAAGTGTAAATCAATGTGGTGGAATATGTAAGAGAAGATGAGAGATAGAAAGAGAAAGAGAGATCTAAAAAAAAGGGAGCCGATTTAAGAAGGAAAGGGAACGGACAGGCGATAAGTAGATATACTTTACCGATACGAAGGAATAGAAAGAATGGAGGGAGGAAAAAAATTAGTAAAGGCAGAGAGGGACGAAAAGAGAGAAGAAAGAGAGAGAGATGGAGAGAGAGAGTGAGAGAGTAAGAGAGAGAGAGAGAGAGAGAGAGAGAGAGAGAGAGAGAGAGAGAGAGAGAGAGAGAGAGAGGTGGTCAATGGTTTCCCATTACAATCTGAGATCGATTGTTTTCGGATGAAGGAGCTAAAATGAAAGGCGATGGTAATGAAGAAAACTCATATCCTTTGGATGAGATGCATATTGATTTTCAGGTAATTTCATTTTTTACAAATTGCCTTTAAAAAACATAAAAAACTGAAGAAAATTTTTGCCAGGTCTGAAATGATTAATTTCATATATTTTTGGCTGTTTTCCTTTTATTGAATTGTACAGGTGCAATAGAAGAGCTTGATTTTATGAATTTCCATTGGTGTTAGAAGAACTTTTCGGGAAATGGTGGAAGATTCTCTTAGAACCAAAGTTTCTTTTGCACCTGTCTCTTAGAGACAAAGTTTCTTTTGCACCTGCAAAGTCTGTAGGCCCTAAGTGAGTTTCTATTTTGGGCGTTATTCATAAGTAACGCTTAGTGTAATTATAAAGACAATTTTAGAAACATAAACGATAACTGGAATCAGTTTAACTCCAACGGGTGATAGATCCATAAAGAACTCAAAGATCAAATCTCAGATGGAGATTTGGATGAACGAGGGACCGGGGGTTCGATGATGAGATATATAGAAGTTAGGACAACTAGCAATTAACATTCACATTAAAAGATGTATTTGAGTCACCATAAATACATTAGAAGGCGTCCTCATGAGAATGGGTTGCAAATGTTGAATACTCGCTTGAAAGAAAAACTGAAAAAAAATAGGGAGAAGAATGGAAAGTTATTTTCATTCTTAATGTAAATATTAAACAAATAGATATTTTGAATGAGTACTGCTTGCATATCAAGTGCGGAGACAGGACAGATGATGGGTAAGTAGAAAAAGGTTGAACTTTATAAAGTTCCAAATAGTACATTCAAGGGCTATTTTAAAGTGAATTAAAACTAGAGGTAGATAAATTTTTTGAGTCACTTGGGCTGATATTGACTGCATTCAATGTAAGTCATGAAAGGATTCGAGACATGTTCGTTATATAGAAAACGCTAGAAAGCTAGAGAGATTTGGAATTTAGAGAAGAACTCATGTAATAACTTGTCTGGTTTAAAACTTGAAAAAAGGAAAATCTCATAAGTATCCTCTTTTTGATACAATGATATCAAACTCGGTAAGGATGTTTATTATGTCAATTGATCAGTTATAGAGCGATCAATGACAAGCAGGCAACACGCTGTCAAAATAGAAAGTGTTTCAAAATTAGAATGGTGGCCATCAGAAGTTAATGCAGAGTTGCTGAAAAAGAACTATTAAAAAGTCAGCTAAACTAGAAAACTGATAAAGAACTGTGGTTGTTGCAGTGTTAGACGGTGCAACTTAGGACTCGGAGTGCGTGGGGTAGAAAGATTTCTTGATGGAGGATGGTTTTGGCCTGGTGAACGGAGATTTTCGTTTATGCAAATTTGACACTTTTTAGTAGCTTCAAAGGTCAAAAACGTGAAAAGCTGACTGAATAAAAAGGAGATTTACAAGTCAATACTAATATCATGTGTGAATCACTACAAATTTCGTGTGTTAAGACAAAATCTGATGACATGATATACGACTCTTATCTTTAATTTGCCACCCATTGCACGTAATATTTTCTTTCAACTTTTAATTTTTATTTCCTCTCCTCAAAACTAGCACTTACAGAGATGTGAATACAAGTAAATTATTGCATGCCTAGATGGAGATATAACAACAGCACTGAAATCATTATGAGTAAATTTTTTAAATTAATGAGGCCAAAAAGGGGAAAAAGTATGTCGTCAGAGATTACCTAGCAATCCATGATTCCCAACAAAGTGATCGCGATGTAGCATGAATATTTTAAGATATCATCTCAGTATGGAATTTGAAAGAAATATCATCTTTAACTATTTCAAAGAACTAGATAAACAAAACCAATAAGGGAGTAACATTTCATCAATTTCTAATGCCTTGTACAAGCGCAAAACTATTAGAGATATATGGAACGAAAAAACCCTGACAGTTACTGTGAAATACACATTTTCTTCATCTACTAAAGGATCATTTTCTTCTTCTTGGATGAACTGATTGCGTAATTGAAAGTAATTTCCAGGTAATTACTTGCAAAACCCAGATTCAGATAAACCTTAGAGAAAGACTATAATGTTGTCTGGTGTTAAGAAAAATTCGAATGCCACAGTTAAAAGATTTCTTCTTCCGTGCGAAGGGCTTGGGGAATAGCTGGGCCACTTAAGTTTGCTTACTTTAGATCGGCACGACTATAGTTGTCTGCCTCCGCCTTTATCTGTCTCCCTGCCACGTTCTCTTTTTCTCTCCCTCTCTATGTCTGTATTTCTATTCTTCTGAGTATCGACACAAAAGCCTATCTGGAGGTCAATTTGACAGTAATCAGTGACCCAGGAGGACGCGCTCATGACTTAAAAAAATGAACAGAAATTCATATTTAAGTAGGAACAGAAATACCACTTAAAATCCTCATAAAATGTACTAAAGAGAAGAGTTTTACAATAATATCAAAGGCGAGATCGGGATGATTTCGTTTTCACCAGATGTATTTAAAAGTGTCCATCGGTTTCTACTTAATGTTACACTTACCATCTTTTGATCTCAAAAGTTCTATCTGTGTATCTTTTCAAGCTATCTATCACTTTTCCATTTATTCAAATTGATCTCTTGTTTAATCTTATCCTTAGGCAACGCTTTTTAAGTTCTTCTCTTCCTTGTTCTCTCTCTCTGTCTCTGTCTCTCTCTCTCTCTCTCTCTCTCTCTCTCTCTTGTTCATCAAAAGATATATACTATAAACCTATAACATCAAACTTTTCGAACCATTATCAGTACAAATAAATCAAGCTCAATTAACATAATCATTGCTTTGAAAATATTCTACAGTAACGTTTTCAAAAACAAATTCTTATTGTTATTGTTCAATAGATGTGTTTTAGAAAACAGAAATAAAATCTTTAAAATCGCATTAATGTTTCTTCACACCGGCATCAGAATCACACGTAACAATATACTCGTAGTTACCGTCATATTTGATCAAATCTGTTATCTTCTCTTGTTGTTTCTTTCGATACCCGAATTCAATTCATCTTTTCAAAGTATCTATTTTCCAAACGCTTTTGTACGTTGTTCACAACTTAAGCCCTTTTCATCAATATTTCATCACCATTTATGGTTGACTACAACTTGAACTATTTAAAAATTTCCTTTGTCTAGTTTACGGCTAATGTCTGGCAAATTTCCGTCAATCGCATAACAATTTTCCAATGAAACATATTTTGACTCTAGCCATTGCATTCATCGTTGACACAGAAGTTCACAGATGTTTTTCTCTAGGAATACAAAATAATGTATACTTTAATTAAATATTGATGCTTCTAATTTGGTACATTTTCTTGTAATGGTGTTTGTTCTCCAAAGAAGAAGTGAAATCTTGAACTGGTTAAGATTGCCTTTTTGTCCATTTTGCAGACAAAATGTTCCAATACTAAATAACAAAGTTTAGATGACTTTCAATAAAGAGAATTAGAATAACAGAGAAGACGTAAAGAGAGAGAAAGAGAAAGGGAGAGAGAGAGAGAGAGAGAGAGAGAGAGAGAGAGAGAGAGAGAGAGAGAGAGAGAGAGAGAGAGAGAGAGAGAGAGAGAGGGAAAAGAGATCATTAAAATGCAAAAAAGATGAAAAATATGTATTTATCTTTTAATACATATATATAAAAACAAAATAATATATATTAAATAAGAAACAACTAAGCAACAAAGAATAAATATGCTTTCCAGGTGTTAGTCCTCTGCATGCGTTTTATGTTTTGTGTTTTGTTAGCGATGTATAAGAGGTGTAAGCAAAAGGGCAAGTTGTTTTTTTCATGTTTTCAGTTTCAAAGCAAGGTATAGCTATCTCAGACGCAACTTTCTCTCTAACCATCCATTCCTGTTAGATAAGGTTCGGTATTAAATTTGTAAGAATCATAGTGAGGAGAAAGACCTCGGAACCTAAGAGACTCCTATTAATAGGGCGATCTTCTTTATTAATTTTTTCCCCCTGCGCTAACAAAATAATCTTAGAGTGTTAGTTCTTTCAAATATCAGAAATAATAGTTAATGATTGGTGTTTTCAGTTTTTAAGCTAGTAATAGGAATTAATGCTGCATGTGGAAAAAATAACGAAAATTCTTTCCAGTTCTTTTTCATTTCTTTTATCGCTCTAGAGGTCTGTTCATGGCAAAAAGACTCAGACTCAGGCTGTCTAACCCTTAACAGGTATATCAAGATTCATTGTTCTAAGTATTAATCTCATCACTGACCGTATGGCTTGCTGAGAGCTTCGCGAGTGAGTTCTAAGAATTCAGGGCTAACTCCAGTCCCAATAAGGTGTCTTTGAATCGTTTCTGTTTCCAATGAATAGACAAGACAATTTTTTTTTAACTTTCATGTCATTGCTTACTTTTATGCCTGTGAGAGAAATAGTTTTATTTTCAAATCCTATGTGGGGTACTTTCAAAGTTTCAGCTCATAGTAGATTAGCAGAAACATCCTCCTGTACAAACTCTATTATTTCGCTTCCTTTCCAACGCGTGTAAAATTGTTCAGCATTCGCGTAAGCCGAATCGTAAACAAAAGTATCATCATTATTGTTAAGGGAGACGAGAAAAGGGCGTGGCTCGGTTCCTTGTTCAGAAGTTACTTTATTCTTCACGAGGAGAAAGGCGCGCTGACCTCGGCGGGGTTATGTCATGCCCCAAACTCAAGTCAGGAAATAACTGTATTGCACATTTGCTGCTATCAGCATAGTGGTTGATTTGTCTTTTTTCTCTTGATTTTAAGCTAGAATGATTAAGATTCAATGGCTTTTTATTTCGATCTATAATCACGGTCTATCAATAATGTTATAAGGGGAAAAAAGGAGGACGGGATGGAGTTCCAGTGCTTGTTTATCAAATCTTCTTTAAAGTTTGTAACATTGACATTAATCAGCTGTATCTTCGATTTCAATGAAATTTCATTCATGCCTTTTTACAAAATATCAATGAGTTATTACAAATGAGAGTGTAAAAAAGATAGAGAAAGATAGACAGACAGAGACAGAGGAAGAAAGAAAAAATGAGAACGGGTGGAAAGTTAGAATAAGAGTATAGTCAGAACACGCGCATGCGTATGATATATATATATATATATATATATATATATATATATATATATATATATATATACATAGAAAGAGAGATAGAGAGAGAGAGAGAGAGAGAGAGAGAGAGAGAGAGAGAGAGAGAGAGAGAAAGAGTGAGAGAAAGACTGGAAAGAAAACATCTGTTCTGACATTGTTGGAAACATGAACACATTAAGATGGTCGTTCACAAATGAAACTGCTTCGTGATTTATTCTAAAACACTCGAAACATCGGAGAAAACAATTCAAGTTAGATCCACACTTATCCTCATGTTAAACAAGAGGGCTGGTGCTGTGATCAAGCAGGGAGATTACCACGATAGTCGTGGATCAGCTCTCGTATCAGACATAAAAATGATGAAACAATTTCCGATTGATTAAACGTTAAATAGTTTATGACCTGCGATTATTGTGCACTAATATCCTAAGATTTCCCAACCCTAGGCTTTTTGCTTATGAATCAAAAGCACTTTGGTGAACAGAATTCTCTCCCTTTCCCCATGTAAATCCCGACCTGATCCCCAGGCCATGTTGATATTCTCCATTCAATTACACCGAGAGACAGATATATACAGTCATTATAATCTTAGACCTCTGTATACATCAGCTCTTCCGCGGAATAACCCCGCCCTTCTCTTAATTTATAGATCTAGATTCTAGTTATTTTTGGGGTCACTTGCTTTTGATGTTTCCTATCAAGCCTCTTTGAAAATCCTAAACGTTGCACGTTGATACCTGCTTGCTAAAAAACAAACTGGAAAGCCCATTTCGCAATAGCAAACGCTTGTACGTGCTTTCCAAATCCACAAAATCAATATTTACTATTTTATTGTCTTCTTAAGCACGATTAGGAGATTTTCAATTTTATTTAATTTTTGCTAAAGCTGCTCATCTTCGTCAAGACATTTTTAATTTTTAAAACACCGGCTGCCATATTATAAAAATAAATTACTTTTCTTTGAGACTCTTTGCTGGATTTATAGTACAATACGACAAAATTAATACTTTATCATAGTTAGTCAGTTCCAATTTTGAGTAAACCAGCTTACAGATTGACAGGAAGATTAGTTCTTTGGCTGGTCTAACATCCCCAAATTTTTTTAAGAAACTCTAATGGGGTCAGTAACTTTTCGTCAAGCTAAGTGTAGTTAATGCTTAGATTGGATTCTATCCCACCAGAAATCTAACCGGTGTGTTCTCTTATGTCAGTCCATCGCTCTACCAACAGAACTATCAACAGCATGAAGTACCTTGGCAACTTATCAGGAGTTATTTTACTTGGATTGTTCATGAAAAGCCTTTTTAACAGCTTTAACAATCTCTCATGAAAAATGGAAAATTTCCTTCTAGAGTGGTTTTTAGCTTTGTAGCGCCGGCTGTTTCTCTAGCTCTCTCTATGATTGTTTGAATGTTGACAGTTTTATTGCTCTGTATCTTTTCCTCGACTGAAATAATTATGCACGCTTCTTGACATTCGTTTTTTCTTTAATACCGACTGCAGTTTTTCCTAAATTTTAACGATTTTGGTTAAGCAATATTGCATTATTATTAGATCCCAAGAAAAAAAAAATTTATAATTTTTTTTAAGCTATTGACTTTGTCTACTTTGAAGGAAAATTGTTGCTGTTATTTCTATTATCTTTTTCCTTTTTTTTCTTTTTCATAGTAAAAGGCAGCAGTCTACCTCAATCTCTTTTTATCTTCGAATGGTTCAAAGTCGGTTTTTTGTCTAGAACTGATTTCATTATGAGTCAATAAGGCTTAAGAATGAAAGCTTTCGTTATGAACGAAATAAATACACAGATAACAACCTAAGAAGAAGTAGCTTCAACCAAACTCTTCAGTCTCTCTTATTCTACTGATAAGAAGGCTGATACTAAGATTTGGAGCCCGAGGCCGGCCTTCGCACGAACGAAAATAACTCAACTCACAGGGAGTCTACGTTTTTTGTTTCAAGCCTTCCAGCAGAAAGATAGCCATGGGCACAGCTGCAAGTCGGTGGAGACTTACCATCAGCGCCAGAGACTGGCCTGTTTGTAAACAACCGTGGGAAAGATGTTCGTTTTGAGCAAACCTCGTATACACGTATTCAAAAAAGAAACTGATAAGGAAGCTTACCTTGTTGCATGAAATGATATTTGTTTTTCAGAAAAGGGAGAGCCGAGAAAATTAACTTTATAAAGAACTTATAAAATTCAAATATACAATGATTTATCATTTTCGTCCTTTCAAAAACAAAGAAGTATTTTTTTATCTTCATATTTGGTGACAATGTTCGCAGTAACAGTACAACCATTAAGTTTCAAATTTTGTAAAACAATGATCAAATGTTTTAGCGTATATCACATTTTATAATAATTATGGTTTAACTTGTCCATGATAATTCTCATTGTATCACCCTGTATCAGTTCAAATCCCAGTTCAATCTAGCACACAAGGATTGCTCTGCAAAAAGACGAATTGCTTGGGAAACAAATGAAAGTAGGACCAAACTTCAGTAATTAAAAAAAAATCTTAATTCGCATGCTTTGCAAGGATACTAAGAAATAGCATCTGATCTGAGGAACCTGAACATTGAGAAGCGCTGATTCTTTACCAATGCTCAGAGATGCCCAAATTAAAGTCAATCAAAACATAGTAATAAATGTAAAAACAAAGTAAAGTTTTTCAAAAAAAGAAAAACTCGGACTAATTATCTGCAATTTTGACAAATTTCATCACATTTAAATAGATAAAATTATTTTTCGTGAAATAGAGATTTAGATTGATCTGGGTCTGTCGACGTGTGATTCTAGATCCACTGGCACTTGATTGTTTTTACACAATCTTTTCTTAAATGTTAATGATGTCCAGATAATGAAGCATTTCAATTCAATAGAAATTAATTAACAAGTCCATACTAAAAAAGCCAGTCAATGTATCTGTATTTATTGTTTTTATTACTTCTTTTCAGCAACATGTGTTGACAGAAGGAGGAAAATGGATGAAGAAGAGAGAGAGAGAGAGAGAGAGAGAGAGAGAGAGAGAGAGAGAGAGAGAGAGAGAGAGAGAGAGAGAGAGAGAGAGAGAGAGAGAGAGAGAGAGAGAGAGAGAGAGAGAGAGAGAGAGAGAGAGAGAGGGAATTGGGGGGGGGGGGGTTAATGAGGGATGTAGGCTACAGAGATAATCATTAAACCCTCCATAAAATGTGAAATGCTATACGTTCTACACCTTTAGTCTTGTTTCAGTTTTTATTTTCTTCAATTAAAATGATTTGCTTGTTTTTGCTTGCCTTTTTTTTTTTTTAACAATTCTTGCTTTTTTTTAGTATTCTTGATATTGCATATTTGTCTAACGATTGCCCTGTTTTTTCTTTACTAACAAGATTTATGCAAAGAAAGCTATCTAAGTAGATTCATAGATAAACTTATAGCTAGTCAGCTAACTAGATGGAAAGAGAAAGATAGATACTAATTTTTAGTTGCAAAAAAGTAAAACCTTTACACCCAATAAACTATGTCTCATAGAATAATTCATGATTCTCAAAAGAAGATCAGTCTACAACTGCTCGAAAGACATGCAGGTCTGCTGTGTACATAGCAAGCTCAACTCCTTGGAAAGGAAAAACAACACAGGCAACTGAAGAGAGCCACGAGGACACGAAACATAAAGTACGGCTTTAAAGCTATGCACCTTTAATTTGTAGACATATAGAGACTGAAAGAGAAAGAAAGAGAGTTACGTAGAAAGGCATGGACATAGAAAGAAAGGGAGAAAGAAAAAGATTTTTACAAATAAGTAGGGTTTTCGTTCTTTTTTCTCTACACTTACTCTTCATGCAGATCGATCTTCAGCCTCCCATATTTTTTTAGGTGACATCTAAGTGTTCATTAGGTTATGAAAAAATAAGGGAAGTAATTAATTTAACATTTTTTTGCTAATTTTTTTTTTCAATCGAGTAAATTTTTTTTGGTGTTTGTTCATTTTGCTATGAACTTCAGCATTTAGATTTTACAAAAATCAACTTGAAATAAAGCCCTGATCATAAAAGCTCTGAGCCTTTTCCCACCTTCTAGCAAACCAAAACGCCTACCCCATAATTCACATTATCATGAAAGGAAAAAAAAATTAAATCCATCATTGGTGCTACTCTGTCACGATGCGTAAAGTTCAGTTGAAAATGAATACACAATAAAGCTTTTCGAATGCCTCGACATGCAAAAATCGAAACCAACTTTCCTCGCTCAGTTTCAGCTATGGAAACACTTTATACTGTAACCAGCTACTGACGAAGATGGCATTCACATTCCACGAGAAGGTATTGATCCGAATATTTGTGGTTCAACGCTTTAGAATTAAAAAAAAAATCACGACATGAATTTTGTTTTCATTTATGTTTCTGTGTTCTGATCATCGTCGCTCATGGTGAAATAAAATAAGTATAAATATGACCATGTTTACTTTCTTTGAAATGTTTGTGACCCACAAAGAAATTGTTTTCGCAAATTCCACCTCAGATTTATAGTAATTAAGATTTTATCTGACACAAGACCTACATTAATTGAGGTGAACTAAAATTGAGCTTATCATGTGGGTTATATGACTCACCTCTGACTTGTTTTCCAGTTTTGATAGAATTTCTTCTTCCTCGATGTCTCTTTATATCCGTGAGATAGAGCTTTGGAAAGCAGTTATATTCACCTTTCAATATCAAGAATTTCGTTACACTTATGATGTTCAATGGGCATTTTTTTAGGTAGTTTTTTACTTATATGACAAATTACCATAATGCCAGATTCCTGCCAGAGTATGGTCAACTATCTCAGACATTTTTTTTTCCTTGCAGTTTATGGTTTGCAAATTGATCAGTAGATCTGGTCTAAAGACATATAATTATGTGTCTAAATGCCGACTTCAAGATCAGCTCGGTATCGTCTTATAGTAAAGCCGGGAAGACTAGGGAGTGGTTCACCTGCTTGCATCACTGTCTTTAAAGACTCGCCCCAACGCCCATGGTGAGTCAAGAGCGAGGGTGAGCAGCAAGCCGGTGCCATACCAGGAGCTGAGCCTAACTGGAACAGTCAGCCACTCGAGTGCTATGGTCGCAGAGTTCAGTGCCGAGCTGCGTGGGCTCTGCCGAAAGAAAGAAAGATTCGAATGTTTTCTTGTAAATGCCAAGCACTAATTATTTCGGGTTGTCGTTGCTTCTCCAAGACAAAGACTTTCAGGGTATAGACTGGAGAGACAGACACATAGACAGAGCTAGAATATTGAATAAAAACTAAGAAAAGGCATACGGTGCAGAAGAGCGTGGAAAAAGAGTACGAAAAGCAACTAGAAAGAGACTCGCGTTCATTTCCAAGACATCCATGTGAAAAGACGAAGAAGAGAGGAAAAAAACAAATAATTCTATCTTCGTTTTACAAATCATTTTATGAATTATACTTTTGTTTCTAATAAACTACTTCTGACTGAGCATAGAAATATCAGGAATATTTGGCTTCGAAATCGTTATTGCTCCAGAATGGTCTATTTCATTCTTTTATGATTGCGATATTGAAACCATCTGACTTTTTACTTTTTTTTTCCAAAAAATAAACAAGTTACACACACAATACAATCTTTCCTTACAAACGATAAAGAGATAAACTGAATAGAGGGCTGCTGAAAAGATTGTACCCAAATTTAGTTTACTCTTTTGCTCGAGATCTGTCTTTCATTTAAAGAATGTCTTCGTGTCAACGTGAGAAGAATTCCAATGTCTCAAGGTTCTATTACTGTATATTTTAAACTATACTATGGTTGGCTCTGGAGGAGATATGTGTTATTGTTAATGCAATTGCATGACTGTAAATAGGATATATCTGTTAATGTTTTAAAATTTGTTTTTCTTTATCGCAGCAGTCTCCCCCACCTGTTCATTTTGTAAAGTTTGATTTTCTTCAGTGCAATTATATGGCTCTGGACGGTATAAGTCTGTTCTTTTTCGTGAAATTTGCATTTCCTTCAATGTAGTTGTCTTCCCCATCTGTTCATTTGAACGGACAATCTTGCTTGCGTGATATATTTATTGGATCGCTTACATAGTCAGTATCTAAATACATCTACCTCACCCCCAGCCCATTGCATATATCACAACCAATGTAAGTTGTGAGCCGTGTTTAAACAATACTAAGCCGAAAATGGAATGGAGTGTGGATGAATTTAATTATCTCACAGATCTGGTGAAAACAAAAGGATTAGATTGTTTTACATCTTGCTGAATTCTTATCTTTTAGGAACAAAGATTAAAAGATAGAAGCAGAGAGTAGGATCTCGGAAAAGGTTCTAATTTATAGATTTTATTATCTGTAGTCATTTATTTTCATGACGAACGCCAAATCATCTTGTCGCTGAATAACTCCCGGTGTAGAAGGTTGAGGCGTAGAGATCAGTAATGGATTCTGAAAAGAAGAGTTAGATGTATGGAAAGTGTCCAGACAAAATAACATTCGTGAAAAGCTGAGAAAAAGGGCCAGCACTGATTTTTTTGTGAGCGGAAATTATTTTAGGAACTCCAGTCATGTGTTTTTAGTATTCATTATTTTGAGGCTTTTAGCTCAAGTACTCAGATCGTGAGTTTTGTTCTCGCTCTCCCTCCCCCCCCCTCTCTCTCTCTCTCTTTCTCTCTCTCTTTCTCTCTCTCTCTCTCTCTCTCTCTCTCTCTCTTTCTCTCCCTCTTTCTCTCGATCTCTCTCTCTTTTTCTCTCTCTCCCTCTCCCTCTCTCTCTCTCTCCCTCTCCCTCTTTCTCTCGATCTCTCTGTTTCTCTATGTCTCTCTCTGTCTCTCCCTGTTTCTCTCTGGATTTTTTTTTTTTTTAGATCAGTACGTATTATCATGAGTTTTGCTACTTTTAAATTAAATATGAAAGATGTTTAATTTATGATATGCGTTACACTTACCATATCTGAACTTATTACAAAAGCAATAACTCAAACCAGACTTTAAATCCATTATTTATGAAAAAGAGTCTTTTCGATCCTTGACTGTAAAAGTGTACAATGGATTCTAAAAGGTTGGTTGAAAATCCGATCGGTCCTTCATATCCATTGAGATAAATAAACATAGAGTCCGTAATTTCTCCATCTTAATGCCTGGAGATCCATGCATGGCATGCAAATTAGGGCACGAAAAAATGGTTAGACATCAAACTATATTGTTGATTTTTATTGTTAAATGCATAAGCAGAAACCTACTGCAAGGGTTTTCCTTTCTTTCATTATAAATTATATGCTTATCCCATAAAGTATGAATGGTGGAATGGAATGGGAAAAGATTAAAGTTGATCATAATGGAGCATAACACCCTACAGTATTCGGACAAGAAAGATAACATTATCTGCATAAAGTTTTATGATAGTGCATATACACGGACTATTGCGACCTAAAATCTGATTACCTAAAACATTTTACATATTCTTAAACTTAAAATAAATATTTAGATCATCATATATGTCTTTCAACAAAAATGATCTCGAAAAAAAAAGTTAAGATTGAAAAAATTTGTCTTTGAGAAAATAAGAAAGAGAGTAAAGAAAAAGGAAAAAAAAAGTAGAGCAAATACACACAGATTAGAGCGTTAAGGAAAACAATTTGTATGATTCATCCTCCCTTTTCTCTCTCTCTCTCTCTCTCTCTCTCTCTCTCTCTCTCTCTCTCTCTCTCTCTCTCTCTCTCTCTCTCTCTCTCTCCCTATCTCTCACTCACTCACTTTTTCTCTCGCTATATATACCTATCTTTACATATTTCTCTTTCTCCTTCAAATAAGGTGTCTTTTTCTTTCTCACTCTCTGGCACTTTCAGTCTTTCTCTCTTTCTCCTATTCACTCTCTTTATCTCACTTGATCTCTCTCATTCACCTCCCTTCTCCTGTATTTATGCTCTCTTAATTCTTTTCAATTTCCTATATTTCCCTCTCCATGACACCCTAACCCGTTCAATCAATCTCTCTCTCTCTCTCTCTCTCTCTCTCTCTCTCTCTCTCTCTCTCTCTCTCTCTCTCTCTCTAGATATATATATATATATATATATATATATATATATATATATGTGTGTGTGTGTGTGTGTGTCCCCTCTTTCTCATAATATCACCAAGTGTGAGTGCGGCAGGGTTATCACCCAGCTGCCCGAGTCACGTACCAAGAGTGCCATGTGAGAGGTGTGACATGGTGAGAACCACAGCACCACAGGGCACCGCTTGGCTGACACCTCTCGCCTCACATTCGCTTGACTAGACTACAAAATTAAGAAAGATTTCCCTGGTGACATCCTGACCACACTGGCCAGCGGGTATCCCTTCCATTTCTAGCACCTCTACATGTCTTAGACGAATAGCCCATAGTTTCCTTCACGTTCCCATTATTTTTTTTCTTAATTTTGCATCTTTACATAGATCAATAATATTGTTTTACCGCTAAATACACCGGTTCTATACGAAAGAGCATCATGTAGATACGTTATGTGTGTTATATAATAGATGTAGAAGTTATAAAGCGATGGATACATCGTACCCTCATCCTAGTGTAAAGGCTTACACCTGATTTAGCTAACATTAAAAATTTAAGGCTCATGTTAAATCAAAATCATGAATTATGTCATAACTAATGAAATTTAAGAATCTACATTTAAAAGTGTGTTAATATAGAAAGAAAATTCTGTGTTCAAGGGAAAAAGTAATGACATGGCAAAATCAAGCAATTTTGTTAGCTGAAAACCCCATTCTATAAATGGGACCCTGGTGTCAATTTACCAAGGCTGGAGTCCGTGTGTGTAGCCTATTTAAAGAGGCTTATGAATTGTCTTGATATCTCTCCTTTTAATTGCATGATCCACCAATTCATCTTTATCTAGAATCTAGATAAATCTGCTTATTATTAAATCTAAATTAGATCTAGATTTAGATCACTCTAGAGATCTAAATCTAAATCTAATATTCTAATTGAGAATAGGCTAACCTCCTAGATTTAGTTTCCACAGTCCAACTTATTTCGACCGCCACGGGATTTAAAAATCAAAACGAGCGTTGTGTTCGTTTCTTAAAAACAAACACAAATTTGTACGGCCAATAAAAATGTCTTCCTAACTCAATGGTTTGTTTCGCATGCTTAATAGGGTTTATATAGGGTTTTAAAATGTCGTTTTGTTAATCCGTCAAACAACTTTGGGATTTAAAAATATGCCCTCGTAAAATTGCGTGATCTAGAGAAGCTTTTCCTTATTTTTTTTTTTTATTTTTTTTTGGCGGCCCACAAAAGTCTGATGACCCATTACACGTTTCAGGTTACGATCTTTATATTATGGTTAGGCCTACATGCACAGTTCATACTTCATAGTCAAAGAAAAGTAGGATCTAAGAAATAGAGACAAGAAAAATTAACGGATAGTTCCATTTGAAAGCGCTTTGCATGTTACAAACTTTACGGCCAAGGCAGCAACTTAAAAGTATTATTGATTTATATTTTCTGTGTGGCAATGTGCCATTTTCATCTCTGTGGTGTAAAGTCAATAATCTGAAAAATAGAAAGTTGAAATAAAAGTTCCAGTAGATCGATGGTGATAGCACGCTCTATTAACTTACGCAAAGTTAAAAATCATTTTATTCGTTTTTAAATTTGAGTCTGGTAACAAATCAGGTAATTTACCTCGGTGGATAGAAGATCACAGAAAGAAATAATAGCAAAACGTGGTGTCGAATATGCATTTGGCAACCATGGTTTGGTTTAAGGTAATTTTTTACCCCACTAGAGGTTAAGAAAAGTGTTTTTGTTTGATTGTTTGTTCGTTTGTTTTTGTATAATTATATTGACATATCGTTGAAGTGTAAGCCAGGGCTGAAGAAATAAGAGGAAAAGAGAGAGAATTTAAAAAAAAAGCATCAGATGGTTATTATTTACCTGACAATCCAAAACAGAGCTTTACACGACCAATCAATTTTATTGATCTTTTTTCATACCTCTACATTTTTTCCTATTTTTATCTGTGTCGAATTTACAGAGTCAGTAATAGGGTTAGTTAGGTCATTAAACATGTATCCTTTAGGTTTAAAATATGATATTTCTTGAGCTTTAAAGGTTTGGTTCTTCCGGCTTGTCTCTTCACTACAGTTCATAATGTATTAGTAATTTCAAAAATGTATATATACGTCCTGCACACATTTAGATGCAAGGGAGGCACCCTACTAACTCAGACCTTACGGGAATGGACCGGCTGGCAACCGTATAGCCAAGGGTGTGCGGTCTCTTTTAATGTATCTTGATAAGTGCTATGTCCCTCTTCTTTGTTTTTTGGTTTTTTTTTAGAATAAATATATCTTTGCAGTTCAGAAGAATTAATTTTTGTTAAAATCTTTCTCCAAGGATATTACAGTTCATTAGAATGGTTATTTGGTTGGTAATCTATGCTGTAAATAACGTTGCACTGCTTATCAGACCTTAAGTAAGGTGTGTTCCTCCACCATTGCTGACGTTTTCTCCATTTTCAGATATGTCCGTTTCACATATCTTTATTTGGCTCTTTTATTTTGTGTCCTTAATGATATAAGGATACAGTTTGCTTTATGCTAGGAGGGTAAGGATATTCTCATACTCTTCACTAAACTCTGTTGATTTGCAATTCTTTCAAAAATTCTAATCTAAGTAGTATCTAAGAAAGTATCTAATCTTTCCATCCATATCTGGATGATAGTATAAAAGGAATAAACAAACTTATAGCAAAAGTATATAAATCATGAAATGAAGCCAACAATAGCAATGGTGATATAGTGTAGAAAATGTGAAAATTCATGACTTAATATATTTATAACTAGAAATATATTACGATGACAAAATAATTGCAATGATATAAATACAAGTATCGAAGCTGATGGCCAATAGATATAAAATCTTTAACTTTATATAGTCTACAGGAAATAATAAATGAGGCGATCTAATCGTATGGATCTGTTGTTCGGGGGTCCGCGATTAAAGAGTCTAAATGACATCCAATAGCGGGTCTCTCTCTCAAATGCCCTGTCTGGAACAGACATCGGCGATCATGATTCTCCACCTGTCCCTATCTTCCGTCATCCGCAGTAAGGCTATGTTGTCTTTGTTGTTTCCTGTCACAAAAGAGCTCAAGCTATCAAGAAATGTAATCCTTTGTCTACCTCTGCTTCTTGTACCTTCTATCTTGCCTGTAGGAGATAAAAATTCCTTGGTTTCTGCAGTTATTGTCTCTCACCATAGCGGGTATTTTTTAGAAATTATTCTTGTTTTTGAATCAACGCTGTGCAGTTTTCCTGTTCCCATGATCTATAAATGATAAAGAGTGCAGTGCGGTGACATCATTTCTCCTCAAGTTTCCCTCACACAGGTCAGAACTTGTGTCTTGTCTCAAAGCGATTCGATCTCACCTCACCTGATTCAGGCCAATCTTTATTTCGACAAAAGTCTGAAAAAATTATTCACGTTACAACAATATTATATCGTTAACATGCAAGCATTTACTACGAACAATGTGTCTTGTTTAACTTTCATTTGTTGTCTACCTGATATTTTTGGTTTCGAAGACCATAGATCATAACTTTCTCTATAAAGATAGCCCAGAGAAAAATTATAAATAAAGCGACTATTAATTTTTAAAGATCATTAAATTCCGATTCGATTGCATGGTGTTCGGTGCTGCCTTTTCGTAGAGCAGGTGACAAAAAAATACGCTTCTTCCTTGTAGTTTTTTACCAGTTTCCATTGTCTAATGAGTGATCGCAATTCCTCATTAGGTAAAATCACCATGGAGTGAAATTGGATTGAGAAGTAGATTTAGTCTACAAAGCTATGCGTCTTTTATCATTCACAGCGGTGTCAAAGCTTAAAAATCAAAAAAAAAAAAAAAAAAAAAATTAGAAACGCCTCCTTTCGATATGATTTGATAATGGAGATCACTCCATTTAGGTTACAGTTTTTTAAGTCTTCTTTGTAGAAAAAGCGAAACAGACAAATTACATTAACTATGATTTAAACAGTCACATAAAAACACAAAATTGTGGAATATTTACATTTTAATTTGGCTAATTGTTTTCGCTTACGTTTTGAGACAAAGGAAGAATCAGTTTTCTTTCAAACCATAAAAAATAAAACAGAGAGTGAGCAAACAAATAAATAAAACGTTCTTAAGTAATGCAGAGAAGAAAAGAATGATAATTAGATAAATGCCTCCCTTTTTTGTCAGTCATCTGTGCACATGACGTAATCCATCCCTCTCGATCATTTGTGCAATGCACTCACAGGAGGAGGTTTGGAGTTGAAATAGAATTGAACTTAAGTTAATTGTTGAGCACTGGATCATATCAGTTCTTCTATTTTTTTTAAATTGCTTTTATTTTTATGTTTAAAAAGTGCAAAATACAATTTTATTGCATTTAGACTTTGCATGTTCTTTCGAAAGATTTCTTACACAAAGAGGTGATAACTTTGCATCATATGCTTTACTGGTGGAACCCCATGTTATTTCAAAAATTTTCCTTTTATTTTTCTTATTATGATTTTCATTATATTCACCTAAAATCTGTTTTAAATCCCTGCGAGCGAGAAAGATGAAACCTACAAATAACCGTTTGAAAGTTCATGGAATCTCCTCAAGTTCCAAACAGACAGACCGTGATTACATTTTTATAGCTGCATTAAATTTCGTAATTCTCTGTTCATGATGATCGCAAGAGAGTTTTTTTTTTCCTTAGGGCAGGGCAAGTGAATGTTGTTCTTTTCAACACGATACCATTGTTCAACCGATATCTTCATCTGACGGCCTCGTAAACGGAAATGAGCAATGTCAAATATGAGTCTTAAAACGGACTTGCATAGCTTGTAAACTCACTCTTCTTGAGATTTCATATCGCACTCGTTTTACTGTTCAACTACGTGATATGGGAAAGTTGTATGAATTGTGATTGTGGGTCTACACTGTCTTGCCTTGATAGTTATATCCCGCACTTCCATCTTTTCTCATATAATGGTATATTTATTAAGAAAATCATTCTCATTTTATCTTATTAATATCTTTTAATTTTGCTTTTCGTTATCATTTTTAAAATGCTACGGCCATCTTTCCCCTCGTCGTGATAAACTAACCGGTGAGTTTCCTTTCATTAAATGAAAATCATAATAAGAAATATAAAAAAAAATTAAAGCAAAATATAAACGATTGGGAAGGTAATAAAATGCCAGGAGCTTAACCTTTATAATTTTACAGAACTGTGAATAGAAGCAAGAGAAAAACCTCGATGCTATAAAGGAAGTGGAGGTTTAATCTGAAGTAGGAAATCATGGTTGGAACAAAGTCAGAACCACTGTGAAATGAAAATATTTAAATTAAATTCTTTGCAATTCAAGGCAACAATAGAAAACATAAGAAAAATAAAAACCTAACGAAGAAAATCGATGCTGAACATAACACGAAGCAAGTCCGAAAATCACGCGCTTCATTTTTGCCTTTTTTTTTTATTTTTTTTGGCGCTACAAGATGCCGTGAGCTGAATGCATCATGGAGCTAGACATCATGATTTGTGCATTATCGAGATGGGGCAGCTTGACCTTGATTCACTTTTATCTTTTTGAAACTTAATTTTTTATCTGTCAGACATGATCTAAATAATATCCTCCTCTGCTGCTGGCAAAACAATTTAACATTCTGTCAATATCACCTGTTGTATAGTGATCTAGAATAAAGATAAAAAAAAAATAATATATGGTTGTAGACTTCATTGACTTTTTTCTCTTAAATAATGGGGTTTTTTTTTTACGTTTTGGTTTAATTCAACCTATTCAAAGAGTCTTTCTTGCTTCTTGTTTGCTCGATCTTTCTTGAAAAAAAAATCTTAACTAATAGTTGTTGATTTGACTTACAAGATGCCCCAGGTGATCTCATTAGAAAAGCACAAACTGTTCTTTTTTAAATTTTAAATAAAAAAAAAATTAAAACGTGTTCATTGTTTTGTTAAAGAAATGGCATTATTATAACATCTATATTTTTGGGATTTGGAGCACCAATGCTACAAACGATATCGACTATTTCGGCTTTAAAGTTGTGGCATAGATTTCCTCAATGCATTAAAGATACTTTATTCGGGCGCCTAGGCCCTACATTTTCGCTTCACATGATGTAAGGGAAAAAGTCATCACATAAGCATTTCGAAGCCTTTGTCAAAAACAAAGATGTTATGCAATTATTTCACATTAAGTTTCAGGTAATGTTTTGTATTTCTTTGCCATCTATCCACTTTCCCAATTCTTTTTTCCTTCTCCTTCTCTAGAAACGCATATCATACATGAGAAAAACTAGAATTTTATGAAAAATTTTGAATTGATCTTGGATTTTGTATAATTAACAGGTTTCCTTAATTCTCTATTGTGCACTTGTATTTAGCTCAAAGAGAAAACTTATTTTTTATTATTTGCTGACCGCGGATGAAATCTGACAAAAATGACCAATGTCTCTTAAGACTAGCATCGTCGGCTCTGTCCCTTCGGACAACAGAAAAAGAAATCGTAGTTACATGAGAGAGACAGCGCAGACAATATCGTCACTATGGCAGAGAGAGAGAGAGAGAGAGAGAGAGAGAGAGAGAGAGAGAGAGAGAGAGAGAGAGAGAGAGAGAGAGAGAGAGAGATTGAGATTGGGAGAAAGAGAGAGAGAGAGAGAGAGAGAGAGAGAGAGAGAGAGAGAGAGAGAGAGAGAGAGAGAGAGAGAGAGAGAGAGAGAGAGAGAGAGAGAGAGAGAAAGAGAGAGAATCCAGCAATCAATAAAGCTCATCTGGATTATGTCCCTCTTTCAATGTGACCAGGAGACGAACTAAGTACACTAAACATTCCTTGTCACAACCCTTCAGCTTGCCAGAAATAATCGCGGCGTTACCTTATAATATATTCAGATGTTTCACATGATCAGTCTTGGTCTCCTTTCGCAATGTTTTCTCATGACACACAAGTATCAGAGTACTGATTTCATTGCAAAGAAAATTCAAATCGAACACACTAGTCACCAAAATGCGCCAGATGTTCAATTTTATTCGAGTCTTACTTTTTGTTAGAATTTTTTAAAAAATGGTTGCATGCAATAGAAAAAAAAACCAGATGAATGTTAAAGACCATATCGAAGGATAACACTTCACGACCGATTTGTTTAAAGAGGTTTTAGTTTATGACATAAGTATTTCCTGTTTATGTTCAATTTTCATAGCATGTAAAACAAGGGATCTGTTTAAAATTTTACAGGAAAGGCAAAACAATTTCAATTATATTTTGGTTTTCAAAATCTGTTTTGTTAGGAAAACTTCTAATACGTTAAAGTATAAACTACAGTTTCAACACTTGTCGAAAACTCAAGAGTCGGCCCGATTTCTGGTAAAGCGAAATAAGTTTAAAAAAGAAGGATAGTAGCCTCTTATGTTATAGAAAATGGAATAGTGGCCATTACTTAATTTATCAAGCTATGGAAAATGAAAAAAGGTGTTAGATAATATTTATAGAGCCTTTGGGGCTGTGCGATTGTTACTTACCAACATTTCTTTAAATGGAAACTCGATGCTTCATATATAATTAAACTTTTAACAACGCAATCGCTGATCATTTGTCTTTATTTATGGTAAATCAAATTGAGCTGGTTTTCATTCCATCAAAATTGAGCAATATTCTTTTATATCTAAAATAAAAAAGGAAGTTAAAATTTTCGCCCAAAAAAAGGAAAATAAATCCTCGCAGGAGCGTTTCATAGCGGTTTGTCGAAGATGAAAGATTATTAATTATGTTGTATTTTTTGTGTTGTTTTATCGTGAAGCTTCTAGTTTCCATCAAAATCTCTGCCTAAAATGTTAACTAGAATCGTAATAAGAAAAGATATTCGCCCTGCCACTTTGCCATCAAAACTGAGCTTAAAATAAAAGATCTTGTTTTCAAACTAATTTGCAAATGGTAAGTTATTGATATGAGTACAATGTAATTGTCCCTCTTCTCTCTCTCTCTCTCTCTCTCTCTCTCTCTCTCTCTCTCTCTCTCTCTCTCTCTCTCTCTCTCTCTCTCTCTCTCGATTTATTCAAAATAATCTTTCTTCAGCATGCACAACTGCATCTCCTTTGTACTGATACAAAATCCTCATTATCAAATTTCAGTAAATGATTAAAGTAAAGTGCAAAATAACGATGTTTAACATGGACTCAAAGGGAAGGAAATCGAGAGCGGGTTGATGAATAGATCAAATTGATCTTCTTTGCCGTAAATCACATAAGGAAAGAATGGGGAAAAGAGTGACAGATAAGGTAAAAGGGTTGTTTTTATAGCAACTTGTTTATGTTTAGAGAGATGAACCATATATGAGAACCATAAGACAAGGTGCCACCAAAAAAAAAAGGATATAAATAAATAAAAAAAAATAAAGAAATCTCTAGTCTCTCGTATGATTACACTTTGAACGGAAAAGTCTTTTAAAATACAGAAACTCCCAATATGCTTCTATCAACCATACTCTCGCAATGGATCCCGCAATGCTGATGAGATTCTGATTGGGCTAATTATCCCACCTATCAGGAATTAAGAAACCCGAGGCATGACCATGTATTTGGGAGGCCACCGGTATTTCTCATGCCAGGAGGATCTGGAAGCAAATTAGCATTCGAGGTTTATTAGTCAGATCGATGCACCAAGACAGAGATAGAAAGAGGGAGAGAGGGAAAGAGAGAAAGAACGTGTTACTGATACTAGGCACCGAACTCTCGAACCTGGAGGTGCTGGACCAGCTATGATGAGTCTTTTACAAAGGTTCTCTGCATCATTTTTGCTGGTTGTACAGAATGAATAGCCGTTCAATCAGAAAGTCTTTTATGATTAAGAAAAGGCATATTGGCCAGATTTGCACTCTTGGAAAATCGGCTACATAATACTGATAATATTTAGAGCAATTAGAGAACATAGCATTAGATGAAAATGTTTATTAATCAAAGTTATTAGTTAATGGGAATGCCAAAGTTAGTGGTTGTG
Source organism: Elysia crispata (assembly GCA_033675545.1). Classification (NCBI taxonomy): domain Eukaryota; kingdom Metazoa; phylum Mollusca; class Gastropoda; family Plakobranchidae; genus Elysia; species Elysia crispata. Next base: position 267,632 of record JAWDGP010004170.1, read on the forward strand.
ACACCTAAAAAGGCATGAGATTCACTCTAAAAGACAGTTTTCTTCAGCCATCCACTTCGGATGGCCTTGTGCTGGCACAAGATGTCGACTGGTTGTCGGAGTAATATTTCAAAACCATTTTCTTGTGAGACGTTTGTTATCCAGGATTTTCTGCGACCTAAACCTTTTGTCAGCTTCTTGTTTTTTCCAGAGGAACTCAGAAGGCGACACACCCTGAAGTCCGTTTCTTATGCGGGTATTGGCTCGAGCTAGCGGTGTGAGACACTAATTCATTTTTTTTAAAGAGGAGCCTGTTGTATAGGGCAACATCATCTAAAAAAAGGAGGAAGGGGGAGACATCCTTTATTTCAACTATCGTTACTTTGCAGCATTTCTTCCTCATACTACTATTTTAAAGAGGCTTTAGTCGTCTTTGGTATGAATGTGGTCGGGGGGGGATTTCTTAAAGTAAACGCTAGGTGACAAAGAAAAAAAAAATGTATCTGAGAGACACAACAAGATTTTGATTTGTATTCTGTGATTGTACTGTTCCGAACGTTTAGCCAACCTCTTCATAATATCATTAGTTATTGTTACAATTAGTTCGCCTATGTCTTCAAGTTATTTAATTTTTTTTAACTTACTGAAATATCAAGGCTTTCACCAGCTGAAATACATTTCTGTTGCTGTTCTTCTTTAAGTTATTTTCGATGTTTTTGGCGTTACCCCTCATTTACCTTGTTAATACATATGCTTTATTGTTTCTCTGACCGAGCATGCTTGGTCCACGAAACTTTAAAGTTGAGGACCAAGCATGTACTACTAACAAGTAGGCTTAATTTAAAAAACAAATCTATCTATCTATCTATTTATCTAACTATTCCTTTATGAATAACAAAATTATAAGGCAGGGGAAAAAAGTCACAAACATATGATTGCATACCATATTTGAAAATCTTTTACAGTAATTTTACTCAGGCTTTACGCCGCAAGTCAGAGCGCATGTTAAAAAATTATAGGCTTCTTCTTTCAGAATCCAGCCATTAAAATGTAAGATAAAGTATGTAATAACGTTGTTATAAACTCAGACAAGCTACAGATTATGTATGTGTTTGTAACCGCATCAAAGTAAAACTCCGTTTCTAGTTTGATGGAAACGCAGTGTTTCAAAAACTGGGTCTAACTACACTTGAAATTTCCTAAAGCAACAAATTTTTTTTTTTAATTCTAAAGCTCTTATCTACATTTGTATAATGGTGATCTTCATGACCTTATATAAGTTTACTCTCTACTTAGAATTCTTAGAAACTGTTTTTAACCTAGAAATGAATACGGCTCATTCTTCCACATCTAAGTCAATATAGTAATACCTTTTTCTCATGAATCCCTTTTCTCTTTCTCTCAATTTGATAATTTTTGTACATATAAGTTTTCACAAACTAAGATGAGTTTCGTAGTGGATGACCATGTGTTGTAAAAAAGTGACCATGTCAACTTGAGTCGCTATTTGTGTTGGAATACTTATGGTCTCAACCACAATAACCAAGTTGTTTTCTATGCAAATATCCAAGTACGTCTCTTTGTTTCCGTAATTACAATTTCCTCTTAAAAAATTAAAGTAACTGTTATTATAAATTGCTTTGCTTCTAAATGAATATCTTATCTCCATCAGGATGTTGCGTTCAGGTTTCTTTGATAATCTCTGCGCGATTCAAAGAATCTATACCGAGTCTATAACGTTTCAATTGTCTGAGCAAAACACAATGACTCCTATCGTATATAACGCACATTTTCATGCAAACAACCTCTTTAACTGTTGTTGCTCTATTCACTTTGATGTCTCTTCAGACAAGAAGGTTCAAGGTTTCCGCTATCACTCCTGTAGCATACCATTTCTGTAATCCTATTTTTGTAATATATTTTTAACGAATAACGTGTCTTTATCAACCTCATGAATTTTAATGTAATTGCTAATTGGCTCGTAATATAATCAAATTATATGGCCATGGTGTACATTGACCATATCACAGGCCTGGACAATCTCTTATATGATAATTGTTATCACAGCATATTTACCTGATAACAGCGTTTATAATGTCCGAGAGGGATAAGTAGCTCCAACGATACATTTGCTTCAATTATCTTCTCAAGATAACTAAACGCAGATAAGTAAGTAACTGAACATTTAAACTTCAGCATAACTTGATCTGTATAAGACAGCAAAGTAAACTATTTTCATTATCATAGCATATACCTGGCTTGATAAATCTCACACTCTAGAAAAAAGGAAGAAGGTAGGACACTTTTAAAAGCTTTGCGTACTAACCTACGCATTCATAAACTGTTGCTGCAAGCATAATTGTTTTTAAAAGCATTTTAGATGTTTTGCCGTAACTGGGATGATATAGCCAATTCCTGATTGCCATTAGTAAATTAAAAAGTAAAATCTAAACCCCAGATGAATTAAACATTTACTCTTCTCAAAACAAGAAGGGATGTAAGTGATGCTGTAAAATAATTATGCTTTATGGATGCTTTTTGATTTGCATGACAGCAGTTTGTTTTGCGTAGCATGTATATTTCAAAGAAATACAGTTTATCTGGTGCTATTTCTCGTTTATCATTAGGGCTGCTAGTTATTTCATTGTCGAAAGGACTGAATTTATAATTATAAGGTCCAAATTCAATCCACGGAGGCACCAAATATTGGTGGCATCGGATACATTTCCAGTCCTATCAAAGAGTCGGTAGAAAATAATCTTCTCTGTATAGGACTCTTTCGAGAAATTTAGGTGAGATTTAACAACTCAATGAACGATTTTAGGATGCATTGTGAATAATTCAACTTTGAAGTGCTTTTTAAGACCTTTATAAAGATTAGATCGATTTCGATTTATCATCTCATATGATCCTTTTTCTATCTATGTCTGTGTTTCTTGCTTTTACTTCAGTTACGTCTATGCCTGATACCATAGCCTTTGTTTATTTGATAAACGGTATCACATTCTTTATATTTTTACTCTTGGTGATTGCGGTACCTTGAATGATATTTCAAAATCTGCAAAAATAATGTGACTAGAGGATGGTTACAAATGTGTTTCGATTTCATGAATTTGAACGATGAAAAAAATATTTCCCAATGCATGCCTTTTTTAACAATCCTACTGGTGTAAGAAAGTTAATTTTCAAACGTGTAGGACAGTTGAAATCGGTCCCTATCCGGAGGGGAAATAAATAGTACGACAAATTAGTGTGAGGAACCAGCGCCAGTGAACCCAGCTGTTACCTCACAGTCATAAGAGTCCAGCAGAGACGCGAAGAGATTCTCATTTCAATCTTTCAGTTTTCTTTCTTTACTTTTACAGTCATATTTTTTTAAACATCAGTTTTATTGAATCATCCACATGTTTTAAATAAATTCTGTATGAATATAAACAGGCGCAACGGTTTTATTGGTTTTTGTTTTTCAAATACATTCAAAGTGAATAGTTTTTACAATGATGGTAATGATAAATGCTTTGATTTTTAAAATAATAATAGCAGTTCAGTATTAAAAAATGAAGACAATAGGAATGAACAATATCCAGCCCCTCCTCCACATCATCATCATCATCATTGTCCTCAATTATAAACTTGTCAATAAGAAAAGCAGTAATAAAAATAATAGACATTGGCAATAAATATCCTCAACATTATCCTCCTCGTCCAGTTCTCATTATCACCACCACCACCATCAGCACCAACAACAAACATAGAAATAATAGTTATACCATCTACATCAATATAATTAAGCCAATGGCCTAAATCTACTCGATCGTCTACAAATATTATCACCATTACTATCATCGTCAACAATAACAGTAACAAAAATAATAACACCAAGTTTATATATATATATATATATATATATATATATATATATATATATATATATATATATATATATATATATTGTTCTAAGAATTTTTCAAATGATGAGAGTATTCATATAAACAGTAACGTAAATTCGTCTCAGCTGACAATTGACCTTGACACACACATTTTGTTAATGTCCTCCATTCTCCATCTCAAATGCACACAAATTCAGACTCTACCAAGCATTTTTAGTGGAGGGAGGAGGAGGGAAGGAGAGGGAAGAATTTTACTCTGCTATCGCCCAAAACTAACCTGACTGCTTCTTTCATTGACAACAAGAATGTCTGGCACAAAAAATTTCCCGCGGATCAAGAGTGTCCGCGCATTGTGCCAACAGGGGGCAAGCGGCGATGCCGGAGCCGACTGTCATGACGTGCCCGACTCTCATTGGCTGAATTGCGGTTTGGCACCTGTTGCCACGCCTATGAGCTGTCACCCTCAGTATGCGGCGACTCGAAAGTCATGGGGCATCAATGCTTTGGGGACCCTTGCTGTTGAGGTAGGACGCCATCATCATTAACATCATCATCATCATCATTATTATCATCGTCATAATTTTTATTATTGAGAGTAATGGCAGTGGCAGGGGAAAAAATAAAACAGCATGCTGCCTCGTTTAACCCTACCGTATCTAAACCGTATCTTTCTTAATATAACTTTCGACTGCCCAGGTTATTTGATGTGGATATTTTGTTAAATCCTTGAATTATGTGCCTGATAAAAATAGGTGTGCCAGCGATATACATGAAGATATAACACAATCCTGTAGTCTTGATGCTTTTTCATATTTCTTTTCGGATATGGTTAAGCCTATAGCTTACGCTCACCCGCAGTCTGCTATTGCTCCCTGTCTCTCATCCCCATACCTCTTCTCTGTCGGTCTGTTTGTCTGCCTGTCTGTCTGTCTGTCTGTCTGTCTGTCTGTCTGTCTCTCTCTCTCTCTCTCTCTCTCTCTCTCTCTCTCTCTCTCTCTCTCTCTCTCTCTCTCTCTCTCTCTCTCTCTCTCTCTTGTCTGTTGCCTGTCAGTGTTTGCCTGTCTCTGTGTCTAGTCTGTCTCTCTAATTATCTTAATGTTTGTAGTCCCTATCTCTGTCTATCTCTGTCTATCTCTCTATCTCTCTATCTATCCATTTTCTATTTGGAAAACACACTTTCTCTCCAATGTCACATTATTCATTACTTTCTAACTGTTTAAGAAGCAGATCATGGAACTGTAGGTGTTGGTGTCACCATCGGCGGTGAGCCGGCCTGCTATATCGTAGAGAAACATCTCAGCAGATTCGTGGAAGGCCAAGACCCCAGAGATGTTGAACTCATGTAGGACCAAATGTTCCGCGCTACGCTCAATTACGGCCGCAAGGGACTGCCCATACAGGTAGACACTTCTTCGTGCATAAAGCATTCACAACTCCAAGAAGATACGTTTTCTTTTGTTCGTCTCTCTCTCTCTCTCTCTCTCTCTCTCTCTCTCTCTCTCTCTCTCTCTCTCTCTCTCTCTCTCTCTCTCTCTCTCTCTCTCTCTCTCTCTCTCTCTCTCTCTCTCTCTCTCTATCTATCTATCTATCTATCTATCTATCTATCTATCTGTGTTTCTCTGTCTCTCTCTCACTCTCTTTCTCTCTTTATACCAATCTATCGATCTATCTATTTCTCTCAAGTTTTATCTCTTCTTAATTTCAATACTAAGCCATCATTTTGCGCACAGAACTGTAACCTAAATTCTAACATCACAATGATTTTAATGAACTAGATAATTATGATCTAAGTAGGTGTTGAAATTCCGATATATGTTTAACCTATGCAGTCATAGATTTCGTAAAATGAAATAGGGCAACTTTTAACATGTGGAAATAACGAAGATGAAAACTAGAAAGGAAGTAAAAAGTTAAGTGATCATAGTGTATACACATCACTCAGGAATATACCTGAAAAATATTACTTCAATCTGGACTTTATCAATGGAAATAGGTTGCGAGCAAGCGTCCCTTATTTAGTATCATAAAACCCCTTTACAAACATCTATGACCCTACGTTTCTCATCTTAGATAGGCAGCTGGTACAAATAGAAAAAAAAAAAGGGGGGGGGGGGGAGGGGAGTACATATCAAATGTACATATTCAGCCCCAGAGGCAAAGACTAAGCAATCTCTTTTAGGTTCCCGTCAAAGCTCAGGGTAGGATTGGTTAGCTCAAGCCATGCAAAAATTCGAACCCCGATCCTTCATACTGTTAGCCCAGCGCTCTATCTACTCAGTTATCTTGGGCCTTATAAACGTACATAAACCAGAACGGATACCATAAAGCAATTCGTCTTATAGTGGTGTTTTGCATTTAAAATAGCAATAGAACACAATTAAGTTATGAACCTACATCATGTAGAATGTATAATTAGACAATCCCTTAATGATTTTTCTTTTCCGTCTCTCATAGGCGATCAGTGCTGTGGATCTGGCTCTGTGGGACCTGCTTGGGAAACTGCGAAAAGAACCCGTTTACGCCCTGCTAGGTAAGGCACTGTGCATCTTGCTACGTCCAAACAACTAAAAAGATGCGCTGCCTATATTAATTTGTTTTCGATACCAAAAGTTTATCGCTCAATAGATGCACTTAGCAATGTTGTGATTTCCAGTCTTATCAAGAGCCAGAATCCAGTTTATAAATCTGATGACAACTATCAAGTCCTCCCACCAGTCAAATATTATATTGGCATAATTCTTTTTAGCGACCTTTGTCAGAAATCGTGTTAATCGGCAATAAAAATCTGTAAATATATATATATAATTTCTGCAAACACCGCCGCTGTAATAACTGTGTATACATTCTTTGCTCATAACTTGATCAGGTGGAAAGGCTAAGGACCGACTCCCTGTCTACTGCACAACTGGAAGGCCAGACATCGCAAAGTCACTTGGTTTTGTGGGCGCTAAGATTCCTTGTCCATATGGTCCCAGTGACGGAGATGAGGGGCTTAGAAAAAATGTCGAGTTTTACAAATCTTGGAGAGAAAAGGTAAACGCAATAATATTTTTTTTTAATGGAGAAAGATTTGATTTACGACTGAGTTGAATGTAGTGTATAGTTAATGTCAAAATCTTGGGATAACACTAGCACAATTAAGACAATCAGAAGAGAATGGCAAGATAAAGTCTTCTAGATCATAAAAAAAATATTGAAGTAATTTTCTTACTGAGTCCCTAAGAAAGACAAAGCAAAAATGGTGCTAGAAAGGACAGTATGTATAAGGGTATAAAGGGATTGTGAATGTGATGGTACTTGACCGGTGGCAATCATATATTTATTGCATCATGCTAATAAAAATCATGAGGATGATAATGAAGATGATTAGGATGATGAGGATGTCGATAATGATAGTGATTGTGGCGATGATATTGATAATTCATTTCTTTTTCAATTAATATTTTAATATTAAATCTATTCTACTACGAGATTTATCAGCGCACGATGAAAATGATGCTTTTGAAATTGAGGATTAGGATAAGTGATGATGACGTCAATTAGATGGATGAGAAGGAGAAGGTGGTAAAATGTAGTAAGGATTACCGTTATTTATTCAAGATGAAAATATCTATAATAATAATAATAATAATAATAATAATAATAATAATAATAATAATAATAATAATAATAATAATAATAATAATAATAATAATAATAATAATAATAATAATAATAACAACAACAACAACAACAACAACAACAACAATAATAATAATAATAATAATAATAATAATAATAATAATAATAATAATAATAATAATAATAATAATAATAATAATAATAATAATAATAATAATAATAATAATAATAATAATAATAATAATAATAATAATAATAATAATAATAATAATAATAATAATAATAATAATAATAATAATAATAATAATAATAATAATAATAATAATAATAATAATAATAATAATATGATGATGATGATGATGATGATGATGACAATGATCGAATCTTGATATTTAAGTTGATTTTGATATTAATAAAAGTGGGAAAAGGACTGCAGGGAGATAATAATAAGAGTGAAGATGAAAAATAATGTTGATAAAGATGAAAGCTGCTGATTATGAAGGTGATAATAATGATGTTAATGATGTTTGAAATGACGATAATGATGTTGATCACAGTGATGACAGTCAATAAGACAATAAGGAAGGTGATGAAGATAATATAAAGGAATCTTGATCATTTTGGACTTTCAGGTCGGTCCTGATTTCCCACTAAGCCTGGACTGTTACATGGCCTTGACCGTGCCTTACGCCACGAAACTGGCTCGAGCTTTGGAGCCTCATGGCCTGAAGTGGATGGAAGAGTTCCTTCCCCCTGACTGTTACGACGGTTACAAGGAGGTCAGAGATTTAATAAAACATAGAAGGAATATAATAGTGTTCAGTTTTTTAACAAATAAATTAGTTTTAATATCAGAATACTCTTACACTTTACTTAAGCCCGAAACGACAGATGCATGACATTTAACATCAATTTTATCTGATGTTATGAAATTTCTCACATTTTAAAATCAAAATACACAGCTTAGGACACTGTCATAACAACTTTTATCGTCTTTGTTGGTATCATCATGAGCATAATCCTTATACCTATCATTTCAATGTATTTCTCATCATCTGTATCGTCCTTTTCTTTACTGTCATCTTTATCTGAATTATGAAGCTCGACATCACCCCTATAACCGTCATCACTTCGTTACACTTCCTATCAGGTGAGGGAGAACCTACGCGGCTGTGGCGTGCTACTGACCACTGGGGAGCATGAGTACAGCCGCTACGGCTTTCGGCAACTCCTCGAGTCCCGCTGCGTGGACGTGATCCAACCAGACATAACGTGGCTGGGCGGCGTGACAGAGGCCCGGCGAGTGGTTGCCATGGCTGCAGCCACGGACACACTGGTGATTCCCCATGGTTCCAGTGTCTACTCTTATCACCTGCAATACGCTTTTCCGAATTGCCCCCTAGCCGAGTACATCAACATGAGCCACAGCGCTGATGAGGTATAACCCCTAAATTTGAATGCACGTGCCTAAATGAACTTAAGATTTCAATGTCAAATTTAATGATAATAAAAGCTCAAAAAAGCATAAAGGCTAATTGTAGAATACAAAACAGAGTTAGGGCAAAAGGTTTTGAAATATACAAACAAGGTGGAAGATTGTTGGGTTATATTTCCTTTTAACCCTATTGAAACGCGAAAGAAAGTCGCGAAACAATAGGATTAGGAATAGGCGCTTTAAGCTAACAATTCTATTGTCAATTTTGTTTCCAGATTGTGCCTTACTTCGGCGGCCTCTTTCCTGACGAGCCTCTTCCACGCGGTGGTTTTATTGACCTCCCTGACCGGCCGGGATTCGGAGTTACCTTGGACAAGACTAAACTGACCAGACCTTACACGAGGTCAGATGTGGAGTCCAAAACTCAAGCTGCAGCCAATGCGAACCGCAAAGTGCCGGACAAACCGCACTTCCCGTTTTAATGTTGATGAAGATGCAGAATTTGATTAGGATATAAATTTTAGTTGTCTGAGCAAAAAATATATTTATGATGTTTTCTGCGTCAAACACGTACAAGTGAATACATTTTTTTTTTAAAATATGCCTCCATCTTAATTAAGACTTAAAACAGAATTATACATTATATCAAGTGTCTTTCTAGAGGCTAACATAAAGTCTTAGATTTCTTTTTATATCTTACTGAATTTGCTTTTGTACCTTTACTTGATAAAAATATAAACAAGATATGAAAAATTCCTTTTGTATCTCAGTAAATATGGTACATTGTTAATGTTGTTAATGAAAGAACATGTGTGTTTTATCAGCTTTGTTTTATAAGACTATTATTTGCACCTGTGAGATTTTGTTCCTAAAGGTCAGAAAAAATCAACGTCGAATGGATGGCTCTGTTTTGTGCATCCTAAGTATAGTCGCAATCAAACAAAATGTCACTATTATGTCATCAACAAAAAGAGGAAATCAGCACGCTTACTGCAGAATCAACAAAGATTGGTAAAGCTATATAATCTTGGATTTTTTCTATTAGGCTCAGCATATCTATGTCAAGGATCAATACACTATTTACCGATGATGAAGCGAATCGTCAAAGAAATCATTGTTTTCTCAAGATTTTATCAACTTTTGCACTCTTCACAATCATCCTATGCTGTGTGAAAACCACACGGTACATTTGGTCCAGTCTCCCTAAAAACAAGGATTTTTCAGAACACCCAAATAGATTTTTCATTGCGTTTGTGGAACGATCTGTGAATGCAGATGGAAGGAAAAACAGGAAAAAAATCCAACGAAAAACAAAAAAAACAAAAAAACAATTAAATAAATAACTGATGAATTTAACGACCACGACAACGACGACGGTGTCAAAAACAAGAAGGAGGGGAGGAGAAGAAGAAGAAGAAGAAGAAGAAGAAGAAGAAGAAGAAGAAGAAGAAGAAGAAGAAGAAGAAGAAGAAGAAGAAGAAGAAGAAGAAGAAGAAGAAGAAGAAGAAGAAGAAGAAGAAGAAGAAGAAGACGGCGACGACGACGACGACGACGAAGAAGAAGAAGAAGAAGAAAAAGAAGAAGAAGAAGAAGAAGAAGAAGAAGAAGAAGAAGAAGAAGAAGAAGAAGAAGAAGAAGAAGAAGAAGAAGAAGAAGAAGAAGAAGAAAGAGGGGTGGGGGTGAGGGATTGTGGTGGTAGATGAGCGGGAGGATGAAAAAAGGAGGCTAGAGTCGAACGGATCGATAGCAATGGCATGTAAAATTGCTTGCGTGTAGAATTAGATACAAAAAGTGGCAGCATAATACAGCTCATTTTGAATATATGCATGAAGAAAGGCGCATGAGAGATAGATGGATAGACTTACGTAGATAGATAAAGAGAGATAGTGAGTGAGAAGAGAGAGAGAGAGAGAGAGAGAGAGAGAGAGAGAGAGAGAGAGAGAGAGAGAGAGAGAGAGAGAGAGAGAGAGAGAGAGACAGACAGACAGACAGACAGACAGACAGACAGACAGACAGATACAGGCAGAGAGCGATAGGCCGACAGTCAGACAGACTGATTAACATTAAGACATGCAAACAAACAGAGCAGTAGAAAGAAAATAATTTATGGAGATAGAGATAGAGAAAGAGTGAGAATATGACGATGAGAAGGAAAATGAAAAAAAGAGAGTGATGTAGATTTAGAAACAGTTCTTTTAGGCCTACAGAAAAAAAAACAACAACTGACAGTAGCAATACACTGATTGTCACTGAATATTTCCCCGCCAGCTTGGAAAGGCAGAATAAACTCAACATCAATAAATACAAAAATAGGTTGGGTTTCCCCCACATTGCATAGTGCCAGTAATACTAATAGCTTGCTGAGCTTCAAACAGTGGGTCAGGCTTTAGCAATGGGGTTACTTCGTACTCATGGCTTTTTGGCTAGGATCACTGCTGGTGGGTTCGCCCTGCAGCTGTCCTCATGCGCCGCCTTGGCCCAAAACTTTTTTTTCTTTTTTTTTTTAATTCCCATTGGATCCAAAAATTCACGGTATAGATCTAGTGACCTAATCACTCTTTTGTCGGCATAAGATAGTATAATTTTTTTTTTTAATTTCGTTTTCTTTTTCATTCTTACTCGGTAGCTGCTTCTTACTAAGGACATAACATAGAATGAACCTCGCCAACTTAATTTTCTTTATCACAGTTAGAGCAATGCTATCAATCATAATTTTTTATCCCCCCCCCCCCCCCCCTATAAAAAAAAAAAAAAAAAAAAAAAAAAAACTTTAATTGACCGTATACTTTTTTAATTAGCAGAAAGCATACACACACAAAGATTTATGACTCTTATAGCAATAATAGTAATAGTAATAGTAATAATGATAATAATAATAATAATAATAATAATAATAATAATAATAATAATAATAATAATAATAATAATAATAATAATAATAATAATAATGATTATGATGATGAGGATGATGATGATATCTCTCGTCTTACTCGAGATGAACGCGACTCTATATGGATGCTCTGAATAGACTCGAACAATAGCGTTATGTTACAAATACCAAAAATCTCTTTCAATATGAGGCCTATATCACAGAAGGAAAATAAAAGTAACAGAAAGTGTCTATAATCATACGGTATGTGAAATTGTTAAACAAAATAGGACCAGGACAGCGCCAGGAGTCATCAATAGTGTCTAACTCTAGTGCTGGAACTTTGCCGTTGTCAAATCCTCTACCTTTGTAACCGAGTGAAACCACAGGTAATCGAAGTAACCCCACGGCTACGCCTGCCCCGAGCTGTTTAGAAAAACCAAGCTTAATATTAATATGAGCGAGAAGATTACTTTGAGTCGGAGAAATTTCCTCTATCATATTTTGGGAATAAGACTGACTAAGGCATCATAAATAGTAACAATGGTACAGAAAGAGCTGGCCAGAGATAAGTTTATCTAACAGGTAGATCTAGATATATTTTAGCTCTATTACGATAAAGTATTGGTTGACCAGGTCCTCTCAAATTCGTTGCATTATCACAGAAAATGGGGATTAAATCAGCGATTTTTATGTAATTTGCACGATGTTCGGGACTATCGTGAAAGCACGGCATAATACCCAAGAAAAATGCATTTTTACGCACCCAATACTTATAGCCAAATTAACGCTTTTCTCAAATTCTTAACTGTTTAAAATAATTTTTAAAAATAATTATAAACTTTGCATGAGATTTTAGAGCTAGATATGAAAATTACATGAAGGGATAAACGTGGCGATGGAAAAGAGGAATTTATCTACTCTCATGATATAAATTATATAAGTAATAGTCGGGTGAATAAAGACTATAATGGATGAGAGAAAAAGTAAGAGAGAGAGAGAGAGAGAGAGAGAGAGAGAGAGAGAGAGAGAGAGAGAGAGAGAGAGAGAGAGAGAGAGAGAGAGAGAGAGAGATAATGTGAAGAAATAGAGAAGTAAGAAAGAAGAGAAATATCATACAACGACCTTTAAATCTAATGAAGTTTTCCATCAAACATATAAAATGTTTCTGGTTGGTCTAGGCCTATGGGAGTTGCATCTCTGAATAAACTATTTTAAGTTGAGCTTGATCATAGTGAATTTTCAATATCTCTTACTTCGAGACGAAAATAGAGGAAAGAATAAATTTATACAAATTAAAGCAAGATCTAGATCTCGACTTATTAGGCTGAAGCTAGATTCTACATTTTCTATGTTAAAATCTTATCATATTGAATCAAGCCTAGGCCTATCGCTAACAAATTAACAAAAATCCTGGCATATTCCGCGAAATTTCAAGATGGATGGAGTCTCAGCAAACCATGAATTCTTAGTTCAACCAAAACATCAGTCAACGCCGAAAGAAACGATGGTAACCTTATATATGAAACTATATAATTCCAATAAAGAAAGCCTTCAGATTCGTTCCCAGTTTGTATTCTTAAAATATATAAAACTACGATTAACATAATTATTGATAGATCTAGATCTAGAGTTAGATCTAAATTCAGACAAGGCTAAATTATTCTCTTGAGAATCGGCCCGCATCTAGAGACAAGATCTAGCTTCTACATTTAGTCGTAATGCAAAATCTAGAATTAAGCAATATATAATCATACTCATGTTAATTTGTTCACCCGATACAGTTTCTTTATCAATGTTAATATTAGATTAATTGCAGAAGTAGATCTATTAGTACTGTGAACCTCGAATTCAACGAGCTCGGACCCAACGAGACCTCGGGCCCAACGAGGAATTGATGAAGTCCCGTTTTTTTCCCTCTTTGCCTCAATAAATTAACGTTGGATCCAACGAGTGTCACATTTACCAACCTCGGATTAAGCGAGATGAAACAAGGCTGTATTGGGCCTCAATGGAAGAACAAAACCACTTTAAAAGTTATACAAACACTACAATGTAAAAATGTTGGGCTCTTTCTTTGTCTGGGCGGCAATGAAAATTAGATCCATGGGCAAAGACCGTAAAATGTCCACGAGCATGTGCGATTGAAGATGTGTGTGTGTGTGTGCAGGTGCACAAGTGTATCTAGGAGAAGGGAAGGGCCAGTACCACAGGGAAGTGGAGAAAATAAAGCCACCTGGGCACTCCAGACCTAGTGATGTTGCTAGGTGCAAGGCACAGTGGCAGGAAGAAAAAGAGATAGAGAGAGGGGGTAGGGGGGTGCGCACAGCAGGGTAGAGCGACAGTGAAGGGAAGGGATTACAGGGGATTATATTGGGTGCAGTTATGAGGCTAGATCTAGGATTTAGGAAGGTCCGAAGAGAGAAAGGGGGCATGCTTACACAAGATCAAAACAGTCATGTAGATCTGATTACATGACACAGAGAGAGAGACACACACATGTGCAAAGACAGTGAGAAAAGTAGCAAAGCACTGAGAGGAAGTGAAGATCTAAGCAAAGAGTGAAACTGGTTAGTTTTTTGGGATCTTCTTTAAATGAGGGTGAGACTAGTCTGTCTGAGAGAGAAATACATTGCACTGTAGATAGAGACATATAGAGAGAAAGAGGAAGGAGGGGGAGGAGGAATAAGAGAAGTTGTTTAAAAATGAATGTGTGTTTTAAAGAAGAAATGGGTCAGTCCACCAGTACTGTTTACCATTTGTGGACATAGAGGGTCAAATTTGAACTATGTCACATCAAAATAGCAAAGTACTGTATAGAATGTTTGATTCTTGATATTTGTTGTGTGAAAAGTGCAGACCTCAGGCTAGCATAGTTTTGGAGGAATTTTTATGTAACTGATGTGACCACCAACTGTTAGGAGTGTTACCAGGACAAACATATATGATCATTTGCAACAAAATATCAATAACAAAAGCATATGTTTGTCTATAAACACAAAGACTTTGAGTAGTGTGTAACATCCAAGGTGCTTTTATTAAAATTGATCCTAGAGAAGATTGAATGGTGAACGTGATTTGTTAGGAATGTTACAGGAGGATCATATAACATAAAAACATGAGACAAAAGTTTCTATAGCATTGTTAAAACACCAAAATCATGGTTATACATATGTGTAATTCAAAAGATATAGGACAAGCCATCTTAAAAATCTAAAAGGGTTTTAAAGATTATTTTCAAATAATAAGTACGGTTTGAAAATATTTGCATGTTAGGAACATTACAGGACAATTAATGGAAAACTGTATACCAGACACATAATGATCTACTAATATACCATAAAAAATTGTGTTTTACATGATTGAATCTTCATGTTTTTAAAAATATTGACTTGTTTTGAAAAAAAGACTGCCCTTGTGAAGAATAAGCAGATGAGTAGTGATTATTTAGGAATGTTACTGGACAATAATAAAAAAAAGTGACTGAATATAAATGCTTTTATCTTCCTTTGTACGAGTTTCATGTTTTACATAAAATACTACTCTATACTCCAACTTTAGTAAAAAATTGTACCAGGTGAAATTGAATTTATTTACGATAGTAGGCCCATACCTTTACTGATATAACAACAAAACTAACATTTCAAAAACTTGGAATCCACTCTTATTAGAGATAAATAGGTTGTTAGGAAAAAATGCAATATGAAAAAACTGTGGAAGCAAAAAAAACAAACAAACAAAATAGAGCAAAGAGATTTCTAATGAATCATAGAGTGTTCATATGTGATAAAGAAGATGTTAGAAATGTTTCAAAAGAAGTACACTCCACCTGTACCCAGTAACACTCATAACACCCCTTGGCTTTCCTCGAGTTTAAACTCACTTGAAGTTATTGAATTTATTTTCTTCTAACAGAGCATTCATAGTAAGAGAGAATTTGGATATAAATTATCAAAACTAATAAAGAATATTAAATTATGGCAGCTCTAGGCTTCTTAGCCAACTGGAATGTTACCAGGGACAAACTTAGGTTCGTCCTAATTGAATCTTACTCTTTGTTCTATGTATTAGGGCTCTTTCGTGTAATGTTGAAGTACATCCTTGAGACCTTTAATCATTTATATTATCAACTACAGGCAGTTGAAGCTTACTAAATACACATTAGTTTCCTTATATTACAATTCTTTGTCCAATTCGTTAGGAAATGTTGCACTATCACGGAAACGTTACAACACAAAATCCATGGACGACCCGATGTCCTTACCTGTGTATAGCACCACCATTGCGAAAGTGAAAGAGAAACCCAGATGAGATATTTAACTTAGTTTCCGGCAGTTAAAAATCAACTTTTTGATTCTGTGGTGAAACAAACTTTTGCCCCACGGTGTGTATTAGGAGTGTTACAAACGGACGACAATTTTACAGCATTAGTTTGACTGCTAATAACAGCTGACTGATGCAAGCCATTTACTGATGGTTAGAATCAAAATATTGCTCGTTACTTGTTTGATTTAAATATTGGACTTTGACACTGGGGTCATACACATGCGTTTTAATATTCTCTTGAAATGAAGGAACTCAAAACGGACAAACACAGTAACAGGTCTAACGCAATTTTTAACTGCTGCTCAACACATAATAGTGCAAACATCGGGTTTTGCATTTCCATATATCTAAAAATTGAAATCTTGGTCTTACATGAAGACACTTGTAAAAGCAAAGTGACTTTCCATGATGCTTGACTATAGCATTTAAGTCAGGCATATTTTGATGTCCACTTTCTGAATGGGATTTTTACCACATTTTTGGTTTTCATTAGCAAATAAAGCTGTTAATATAAATCCTTTAACATTTTCAAGCTTATGGGAGGTAGATGATGTTATTTTAAAACATTTCCAAGAATTTAAAGGTAATTTTTAAATTTGTGCTTTGATTTTTATGCATCTGAAAATTGGACCAAAGTTGGTAAACAGTACTGATGGACTGACCCAAATACATTAATGTTTAAAAAAATGCTCAGCAAAACTTCACTTCCTCAATTCTTAGCCAGGTTCATTCATTTGGTTGAGCAATATGGGGAGGTAACTGATTAAAAGTTTAGCGTTTGGTAGGTTCTCCCTCTTGAAGAAATTTTTTTTTTCAATTTAAAAGTTACCTGTTATCCAACGAGACCTTGGGTTCAGTGGGAAAAGGCTGTCAGAACCGAGTATCTCGTTATATGCAAGGTTTACTGTACTCAGTTTTACTTCATGAATGAGAATTTAAAATTTTATTTTCCGTTGATTCTTTGTGAATAGATCTTGTCCGCATATCTGACGCAGATTTATATCCATAAGGTTGAAACCATCAAGAGCTTTTATAAATTTTTACAAAAAATGAAAAAGTAATAAATTAAGATTATAGATCTAGGCCTACGGCTGTGAAACAAGATTAAAAGATGCTGATTATTAGGTATTATTGCAGATATCGGCCCAACTCACCCTAAGCTTTAAAATTGTATTTTTCTTAAGGAATTTGATATGCTGAACACGAATATGAAGGTTTTATTCGTCGCAAATAAATACTTTTCAAGATATAAGCATTTTTGTGTTGCTCTAAAATCCCATTAAACTACAAGTTTCGATTTCGTCAGGAAACATTCAATTGTTAAGCCCGACGTCAGGTGGGGCCAATTTTACCGGTCATTATATATGCCTCTAGTTCATGGTCAGTAAATGTAGTCTTTCAGCAAAAGAAAGTCCTGAATCCAATTGACATCAATCAAATTCAGTTCAATTGCTCAAAGAGAACTAGAGAGATAAATTTTATTCTAAGGAAGGCAATGCTCAGTGTTTTGTTAAGAATTAACCTGAAGAGTTTTAAAACCTTTATGATTTAATGACCGTTCAGTTCAACGAGGAAGGTGCAGAGTAGAATATTTGAAGGACAATCCTGTGAATTGCTTGTTTCCGAATACTCTTAGCCTGAGCACACAGAGATGAGATAATTCAGTGTCAGAATGTTCCCACATGGTTTTGCATTCTATATAATAAAAAAAAAGGAACAATGACCCTTAGTTGCATCTGAACTTGTGATGTCTAACACTCTAAAATTATACTAAGTCTTCACCTAATAGGGTAAGCCATATCAAATACTCAAAAATTTAAAAGCATGTGGACAATTTTTAAAAGATGTAAGTCATCTTAATATTCATCAAATATTCAAATATTCTTTATATCTCAACTTGATTATGGAAAGCCTACCTCATTTGCATTGGCACATTTAATGTACATAATTTGATTCAAAATGGTTATAGCTAAAAAATAAATAGCAGATATTATAATAAAACTTTAAAAAATATGTTCTGTGTGGCTGAAAATCAGAACTTTGCAATTTTTGGCTTTACACACCAAGTTTAGTCCTTTAAGGGCCAATAGAGGGTGCAGGCAAACATTTGGTCAGCAAAATTCATAAGGTTTAGGGAGTCTTGCTTGATGTGACTTTTCAACACTATTGAATGCCATCTTCACTATTTACTTTGATCTGATCCACAGTTTTAAAGAATTTGAAAGGTCAGCACATTTAAAAACTTTTATTTCAGTATGTGAATATAAATATTTAAATAACCGATAGACTCAACTTTTCATTCTAAGGTGGCCTAAAATCAGAAACTGTGAAAAAATTCAAATTTTTGGGGTAAGTTCAAATTATCTTGACTGCCTCTTTCAGCTTTTAATGGCATTATTAAGGCTTCTTATCTATCATTCTATGTGTTCTTCTATTGATCATTCCTGTTGTCACAAGATGTTCTAGTATCTCTCTTCTCCTGGCATAGCCAAAAAAAGTTGCCTCGTGTGTATGTGTTCTATTTATGAGTGATCTTTTTGTGCCAGCTTCTTGTAACTTTGTTTCATTTGATTTCTTTGCAGTCCATGAGATTAACATTCTCTGAAGGAACCACATTTCTGTTGCCTTCAGTTTCTTTTGTAAAGGTTTTGAAATTATCCAGGCCTCGCATCCATTCATAAGGATGGGTTCAATATAGCACTCCATCCAGGGCTTCTTCTTGTATGAATGGGGATGTGTTTATTTGTTAGTATCGATTTCATACTCTCTAGATATTTAATATTCCTTTTTGCTTGCGCTACTCTTGATGCAATTTTAACGTTGTTGTTGTGTCCATCTCTTGATTAATATTAAAGAACCCAAGTATTTGAATTGATCCCTTCGCTTCAGTTTATTCCCGTTGTCAAAGATGTTCATGTTGATCTGTGGATTCTGTTTTGACTGACCACCATTACTTTGATCTTTTTGCTATTCAATTCTAACCCTTTATTTTTGCTTTCTTCTTCAAGTATCTAATTATTGTTATGAGTGTTCTTTATGGTCTGCAATAAATATATTGTCATCAGCGTTTTATCTCAAGTTGTTTATGTTGTGCCCTCCTTATTTAATTCCTGGTATCCTACTCAGTTCTAGGTTTCACATTTAATCATTTACCTAGAGAGAGAGAAAACACAGCAAGGGAAAACAGTGTAAAAAGATGTTGGATAGACTGACAAAGTAGCTAAAAGTATGATGAATGACAAATACACTAAAAGCGTCAAGGTATAGAGAAGAGTGGAAGGTCATGATCGCCTTTGCTAAAAAGCAGGGCACCTGATTGATAGGTTGAATCTAGCGTCTAGTACCAAGTGTAATTATTTATACATCATTTATATTCTATTATCTTTTAAACATGAACAGAAAGAAAATAACCATTTCAATTGTATCCTTTTGTTTCAGGAAAGATCAGAGCGTAGGTCTCTTCAGACCTTACAAGCATCACCAAATGGAAATGGGTTGAATGGAGGCAAAAACTGCATTAAAGATGTATGATATACTTTTGATTTCTCTTAGTCATTTTAATAGGATTCCATCTGTCCTAATACATTTCTTTTTTTTTCCCAGTCATTATGCTCTTATATTCAAGTTCATAATGAAAATTGTGTGAGGTTTGTTACTGTTTCAAAAAAAAATTTATTAACATTTTATGAAAGCTGAAAAGAAATTTTCTTTAAAAAAGGAATATCAATTAAAAGATTTTATAAACAAATTGATAAACATCAAATTAAGCTCAACTGTTAAATAATATCTGTCAAAAAGCAAGTTTGCAAAAAATATCTTGGTTAATGCGCATAGTCTAAAATTGAAGCAGACTCTGGCAACTTTGTTTAACTTTAACAGAATAAATAGAGTACTGATTTTTATGTAAAAATAAAAGGGTCAATGTGTGGCTAAACTTCAACAGTTCACTATCTTATTTCTATTCACAGAAAAGTAAGATTGTTATAGATGCCTGTGTTCAGGAAAAATCCCGCTTGCAGGCAAAGGGCTTGACAGTGTACCATGATCCTCAGATAGCTAATAGCTCAAGTGTGCACTGCTCGAGAGGGACACAAACAGAGGATGCAATCGGCAAGAATGAGAATAGCTTGCGTGAGGAAGACTTAGGGGAGGAAAGTGGTGGAGACTCAGCATATTTTGATCAAGAAGCTTTTAACCTTATGGCAAATGGTAAGAGTCTCCATACTCATATAATTATATGAAAAATGCAGTAGGAGGACATATGATGGATGCACTCTATTTTTCATTATTACATATATTAAAGCACTTCTTAATTTTTTTCTCACCTTTTTCTTTTTTGGAAAGCTACATTACATCACAAGTAAATACCTACCAAAAGACACTAGAGATTCAATAAAGAACAGTTGGGAAAAGCCAATTTTTTGTAAAGCTTTCCTCATACAAGTTACTTTTTTAAGGATTATTTTTGGTTTCATCTGTCGCAAAATATTGCTTTTGCCAACAGAAGTTCAAAGGTAGTTACTGTATCAATGGACAGGCATATATTTTATACCCCGCTGTTGGAATCGGTGTTCTTAAGTGAAAATAAATTAGCTACAGTCAAAAAAATTTAACATGACCATTGCCTCAATTTTCATCAATTCATGTAGAATCCAACTTAGAGTGATGTTGGCCATAAAATGATTCCATTGGACAATTTTTGGAGTATCATTTTGTTGATCACAGATCAATCACAGCCTTGCGACATTGTAAAAAAGACATGCCTTTATCGAGGTGTAAACAAAGGCATGGATAGAACATGATTTATAGATACTAGTTCTAGGCATTTATGTGTAACTGTAAGTCTTTTGAGACCTCAACCTTGTCAAGCCCATTCAGGCTTATTGACCAATCTTGCTGATTTGGTCTGACTCTCTGACTTCTCCTTAACACCTCAGTGTTGTAATCTCTCATGGCTCTCTTTGCTTCTTACGAGACTTCCCATTTTAGGAATGAAAACAAGTGGTGAGTTTGTAAACTCAAAACTGCAGAGCCATTCATTATTCACTGTAAAAATCGATTATACTTGCAGCTTGTGTTTAAAGCATATGATAGACACCTGTTATCTGCTTGCTGCAGTTGCTTCCTCTTGTAGACATTTAAAGGATTACTTTTTGAAATCTAAATTTTAATCATACTTTTTGTGTAACCTCAACAAATTGAGATGGGTCAGACGTAGGAGACGTTAGTATAAATGTACCACCACATTTCTTTTTTTTTTTCTTTCAGAAAATGTACCAGAGACTTACTGGAAAGATCTTGCAGAAGAGCGGAGGAGGGCACTGGAGGAAAGTTTGGAGGAAAATCGTAGGGTAAGAAGTGCACCAAACAGCCAGCCATTTCTCTAAGGCCAAGACGTTTGTTGCAACGGCCAAATTTTTTGCATTCCCAATCTGTTGTGGAATCTCTTTGAATTATAGACATTTAATTTTTATTGGAAAAAAATATTTCATCTTCTTGTGGTAACTGACATGATTTTCTTGTGGACATATTTTAAAGTTGCCAGGATATAGAAAATAATAGTCCAGTCCACTTGGAATACCCTTGTCTTCATATATTCCCCCAAAAACCTGAGGAATTGTTTGGTCTTGTGGTTTCAACTAAAGCATTATTTTGAGAATACTTGACAATTCATAACCCAATAATTTTCCACTCTATTAATATAGGGAAAAAAGAAAACAAAAGAAGCTAAAGAGACATTTCTTATGTGATGTATAGAGTTTCTCGTGCACATACCTTAGCACTTTAGAAAACCTGAGAATTTGGTAAGGCCTACTGTTTTCTGTCTGGGATCATGGCTGTATTCAAACTTTAAAAACGGAAGCCTATTTACATGAGGATGATAGCAAATAATAGCATGCTACGGACCTCTCATTGTTATTGAATAGAATTTAACTCCTTGTATACAGAGTTTATTAAGGTAAGTTTTTAACTTTCCTGAATAAGTAGATTTAGTGACACTGTAGGCCTTTGCTAGCAAAAAACTCAGTTGAAACAAATCTAGAACTCTTGAATAGCTTCTGAGCAGTTTTAAAAAAATAATATTTAATGTTTTTGTTTTACTTCATCTTAGGTGAAATTTAAAAATTATATAAAGAGGATAAAAGAAGATGGTGGATCTGCAACTTATTTAAACTAATTTCATAGATATTTGGTGATGACTTTTCAACCATTGAAGCCAAAATATTAAACATTAACAATGTGGCAACATCTTTACCACCTGACATAAATTTTGTTGTGATTAGCATGGATCATTAACTTTCATATACTTGTACATAATTTTACTGAAAGGCATGGACATTGTTGCAATTTGCTGATAGAAATCTGATGTAGCAATAATTAAATGAGGTTATATGCAGTGAAAAGATCATCTACTCACTGCTTTAGAGTTCAGGCAATTCACATACATAACAATTTATATACTTTTTTTTTTACAATTTACAACTGGTAGTGATACCAGTGTAATGATTAACTTTTATCTCTTAAAAAAGTGAAGGAGGGCCATTTCCTGTAGTCTTATGTCATGTGGAATGAATTTGTTAACCTTAAATATTAAATTTTAGTATTTTTCATTTTTTTGAGTCAGCTATCAATGGAGATAAGCCAACTCAAGGAGGAAAATTCTCGCCTGTCAGATGTTGCTCAAGAAGCCAAGGAGCTTAAAGAACTGTTACAGGTACTGACTTTCTCTAGTTATTCAGTAGATTTGGTCGGAGGCTTACAGAGTAAAAGTGACAGCTTTTGTTTGGTTTTGGATCCTCTATGATCGTAATTTTTGTTGTGTTTTTTAAAAACTCAAAAGTATTCAATTATTAAATTTTTTTTTCAGAGTTTAAACCCATCTAATGCTATACAGATAGACACACTGATTGGCTTCAACACCTCATATATATATATGCAAATATGCTATTATATCCTGTACCAGATCCATTTATCTATCTGTAGCTTTATCTATTTCTAATGTATTAATTGAATGAAATTTTCTCTACATACAAGACTAGTGATTTGATAAATCTTCCAATATTATAGACTATGCAATAGAAACTTGTTCAAGGAATATACCATAAAACCTTAGGCATAATGCACTAAGACACTCTATATTTGTATTTTTTATATACCCCAATTATAATAACAAAAAAACTTCCCTTATACACTGGGTATGCTGTTAGCAAGTCTCCATGATGAAGTTAAGGACACTTGACAAGGCCTTTGAATTGCAAAACCTGTACAAAAACCCAGAATTAGCCAGAATCTACAGGGTCAGAGAGTGGACTAATATTCTGATGACTCTTCCTTTACCTTAGAGTATTTATTTTCAAGCTTAATATTCATTCAAATACTGGAATCGATAAAGCAGTCGGCAAACAGAAGGAGGCCCTGAGATCACCATTCATGATGGAATGGATTTGTTAAAATTATTATCATTTTGTTGTGTTATTCTTTTCCTTTAAATTCCAGTTTATACAGCTTATTTCTGTTATATGAAATGATCAATATGAGAGATGTTTATGAGGCATAGGCTTAAAAAACCATACAAATTAATGTAAAGGCCTAAATATTTAGTATAATTTACTATAAATGAATATGCAGTTCTATATAGTTGATACATTTTTATCAACACGATGGTATCATGTTCATAATAAAGTACCAATGGCTGTATACTACAGAAATAGTCTAATTACAAGTTGGCAGCTCTGAATTTGCTTATCTATCATAATATTTCTAGTTCTACTGTATAGACCACCATGTTAATGGGCAATAGTTTTTAAAAATTTTAAAGTTGGCAAATTTACTCAAATTTATACATGTACATGTATGTACAGTGGCCTGCAATTTAGTAGTAGTTTAGGACTAAGCTCTCAAATGGGTTAGGATATATAGACCTCTGTAATATGAAAAGGGATTATGCTACATACTATTGGCGGGACTAAAAATATTCCAACAAGCTTAGTAGACCAATGGTACGTTAGCTGCTACAGCGTAACTTCTTACTATTGCGAGCTGTTGGCACCATCCCTTCTCAACTATGTACAGTGTTGTGTGGGTACATTAAGCAGAAAGGGTGTTACGGTCATCTTTGTTTGACATTACCACTGCAGAGAAAGGAGGATCGTTGATGAGCAGCAAGTGAAAATTAGCACCAACACAACTGTTTGATTTTAAAAAATAGGTAATAATCTGGGGAAGAAAAGTACAATCAACACAGACGTTTTAATGGTCAAATTAAAACAACATAAACGAAGATAAACTCATCCAACTTCAACACAAGTGTAGTTCACTGTAGTTGCCTTTGAGAAAGGTCTAGCCTTTCTTTGACTGGCTATCCTGCATTGCACCTGTCCTGTCAGATTTATCACATTTCTGGGCAAACTTTATGCACTGTGAGTGTGATATGGGGAGCATGAGCCAAGTTAAATTTCTTCAGCTTATCCCTACCTTTCATTCCCATAAAATACGAGCCTAACAAAAAACAAAGGGGTGGTAAAACAAGGTCGTGATAAGATGGCTAGATTTTGTCTCAACCTCTTTGTATCCTTAAATGCAAAAATTGTAATACTTCTTTAAATACAGGGGGTATTATCTGATGATGAAGATTCGGCCATAAAGTCTGAAGTTTCTACAGAAGCAGAGACGTCTTTGGCTATTGGGGTAGAAGAAAAAGACAGGGTTCTTGCAATAACATCAAGTGCCTCCAATGAAACAGGTGAATATTTAGCTCTTTTTTGTTCATTTTTTATACATCGAAGAATGGATAGAGATTTCACTATAAAGAGGATATGTTTTATTATGTCTTTTGATGTTTGATGGCCATGATTTTGTTTACAGCTCACCAACAGTGCACTCAAATTTTTCTGCAAACTTTTTATATAAGGAATCACTTTCACCAGATCTTCAATTAAGAAAAGATAAGTTTTACAAGTTTAAATGATCTACTTTGTATGTTTCCATTCCAATGGAGGAAGACCATTTTGGCTTTTCCAAAGAAACAATGAATAAAATTGGATGCATTAACATTTTGCATGCTTCTGTCCTGTTTCAGACTGTTTAACTCAAGTTCCACCAATCTCTCACAGTGCACTCATTCAGAAAGATGCCCCCCATGAAAAAGTGTCATCCTCTTAACATTCTATTCCTTTAAATTTATTTAATACATAAATAAATGTTTTAAATATATATATAGAGAGAGACATAAATGTATGTTTATATAGTGTGTGTGTGTGTGTTGTTCAACTGAAATATTAAGCATTCAAATGATAATGATAAAGTGATTCACATATCTGCAAGACAAGTCATGTACATACTTTTACACAAAGATTATAGCACATACTGCTTATGTTGACATCTGTTTTGCTTAGATTTTTCTTTTTTTCAAAGGTACAGTGAGTGGGATAAAATAACTTAATTTTTTTATGATGAAGCATTCCTCAAATGCTTGGTTTGTTTAAAGTTGGGTATAGTTTCTCAAATCAGAACAGTTTTTTTAAAACAACCAAAAAAAAAAAAATTTAAAAATCCCAAAAATATCTGTAAGGGCAAACCTTTTTATTTCAAACTCAAAAGATAACAATTATCATCTCACTAGTGTCAGTCAATCTCATTTAGAAGGTAGCAAGTCAGAGTTAAACTTTTCTCAAGTTTTCTTTATGCAAAAAGTATGCACAGATAGTTTTTTAATTGATATGATGGAACTTTTAAATGTGTTGTTTCAAATTTCCATCATATCAAAATCTAGATGATACATGTTCTTAATCTTAGAAAATTTAAGAAATAAGTTTAGTCATGAATTGCTTGTGTCCTTCCAGCCATAAAAAATGTATTATAACTTGAATTTTATCTGAGATCAAAACAGCAAGCCATTATTTTGAACTGTAAACATTTTGATTTTAACTATTTATGTTTTTTAAAATTTGGAATTTGTTTTTCTTTTCATAAAAGGTTAATATGTAGTTAGTTGTGAAAGTAGATCATAACAGTATGAAAATTAATTCAATATGGATATGGAACTGAAAAGAAAAAGCTTAAATCTTCCTCTGGCAATAGAGGGTTTTTCATTTTCAAATTAATTTTATTATTTCATTGCTGAAAGTTGTGACATTGATCTAATCAGTTTCCCCCCTCCCCTTCTCTCTCAAAAACCAAAAAAAAAACATTGGTAACATTTTTCTCAGTGGTTAAATCCTCTTTGGCATTTTTAAAAGATTTTATTTTAATCAGTAAACTAATGTAAACAAAATTTAATACGGAGAATCATGAAATATTAAAATTGTATTAGCAAGGAGCCCCTTTCAGGTGAATTTTTCCACCTTTTATCTCGTTACCCTGCAATTGTAATATATGCTGTGAGATGGCAATCTAAAATCAATCTTTTTTCTAATATAAATTACGTTTTTGACCCGAGACCCACTTAAAATTTTATAATCACTCTTTGTTTTTTTGTATTTTTTTTTCCGAAAAGTATGCTCTCAAGTTTTTATGTGAGCCTCAAAGTACACTCCATTTCTTCATCATATGATTATTCATGAAGAGCAAGTAAGAGCTTGTATTCAGCATAAAAATTGCTTTTCATCATCTAGTCTTTTGACATTGCCTTGTAAATGCATCATGCCTATGTATATCTTCATGCAGCAATGATTCTAGGCGATATTGTAAGATTTTTTTTTAACTGAACCAGCATACCAGAATTGGAAATGAAGAAAGATCTGATTTAAAACAAAATTATGATTTTATTGCGCATTTGTATGTGAGGACTGGTGATGGTCCATTTGATCATTGAACTTGAAGTGAAGAATAGTCATGTTGTAATGTAATTTTTTTAAATCTTACATTTTTGTATTGTGCCTTTGTAATCCTCACTGACTTCATTGATTGGAGATTAAAAATAAATATTAAACATGACTTTCATTATATGTTTTAAATACATGTCTTTGAAATTATCATTCATATAAATTGAAATTGCTATGATTCATTGTCCTTGCTAAACAAAATTCAAACTTATCTACAAAATGTGTCAAATCCAGATTTGATTAAGTTATTTTGGGATCTAACTCACTGTAAGACATATGTCAGACTAACCAAAGGATCCAAACCTAAGGCCTAGTGTGGAAAAAATCTGAATGAGGAAATTCCTTTCATTCCATTACTTGATAACGAGAAAAGCATCACAAGCATCGTCTAAACTCTGCAACTCATAATTGTAGACTAATCCACAATGATAGTAAAGCCCTAATTAAGAAAAGGATTCTAGAGATGGTGCTATTTTAGAGATCTGATCCAGATATGATTGAGTTATAGTAAAACTTATACAGTACACCTCGAGTCCAATGAACTCGGATTCAAAGAAAACCTTACATTCAACGAAAAGAGAGAATCCCCAGTTTTTTTTCCTTCTTTGAGTTGACTCTCTTAAAATACCTTGCATCAAACAAACTAATCTCAGACCCATCCTTGGGTTCAACAAACTGCAAGTGGCAAATCTACAAATGTTTTTCTACTTAGAAATTATATAGTTGAAATTCAATCAAAAGGTCCCCTGTCGGCTGTTAAATGCTTGAAGTGTATAAGTATTTGGGCACCCAGGGTATAGGCTATATTATGCCATAGTAATACTTTTACTAGGGGTAGGGAGAGCAAAGTATTGACATGCAGGGAAAAGATAATAAAAAGAGAGGGGGAAGACCGCAGGGAGCGGCAGTAAATGCATGGGGAGATCATGATGCAGGATCAAAGAGCCAAAGTGGCAGTAACTTGGACAACGGTAGGAAGAGTAAAGAGTGGCTGTATAGACATGGTGGAAAAACAAGGAAAATAATTATATGGTAATTTCACTTAGTTTCGTTTCGTTACTTCCCTTGTACTTGTAGTCCCTTATGTCATGGCTCCAATGAACTTTTAAAAGCAACCAAACTACACAGTAGTTCGTCGAGTCCGTGGTGTACTGTATTGAACTATACCGTCTAGATTGAAAGACCTTGAATAAAACTAGATCTAGATTTAATCTACCAGTATCACATAATTCTTTACTGAATCTCAAGTACAAATGTTTAAAGACTCAAAAGATAAGAGAATTAGAACTGTGGACAAAGATTTTTTCATTTGTTAACCTCAATATAATGAAGAGAAAAAAGGTCTCTTTCAAAGTAATAATTTGAGATGCCACTTCTGATAGAGCTTTTGATTTCCCACACTTAACAAGCTCTGAACTCATGACCATATTAATACAAGTTGAATTTCTCTCAGAGGATAAAAAGCAAATGCATTTTTAAATTGTAGGCTGCAATGTGTCGTAAATCTTTAAACATTTAACATCCGCCTGAATGTCAAAAATCACTATCACAACTTGTGGTGTTGGTCTACAACATAGCAAATCTACATCACCTATGCTCTCTTAACAGAACAACATGTGGTTGAAAACATCCCCAGTTAAAACCGCCTTCCAAACAAAATAGGCGTCTGGATTATTTTATCAAACAAGAGTGCTTGATGTCACTAAGGTTATGCCCTCGCCTCATCTTATTGCACTGATTGTAGGCTTGTCTTTGCACCTGGCTAAATCCCTGTGTATGTGTGTATCTGGATCTCATGGATCTGTGTATGCATCCACGGTGGTTTTTAGTCTTGATCCACTGCACTACCCTTTTTCTTTCTGTCTTTGGCCCACAGGTACTACTTATCAGGAAATAAGTTTTCAATGAGTTCAGTTGGGAAGTGATATTTTTTTTCAGGCTGTTGTAACCTGGGTTGGAAAATCTCTTGCATCAACACTGTCATTGTCGGAATTCCGGAAATGGTTCAAAATTTTTTGTCAGATAATTAATATGCTTTGAAGTTATATTGAAATGAAGTATGGTAAAAAAGTATTATGCAGTGAGAGACCCGGGCGTAGTGCGAGACAAGAAATCACTGCAATAATGATCCAATATGAAGTTCCAAAATCATTCTCTGTGTGAGATTATTGAAATGTGAAAATTTCAACCAGACATATTTCAACATGCACTGATATTTATTTAGTTAATGTTGATTCTTATAATCTTATATAAGGCACTGGAAGGAAATTCAAAGCCTTTTGAAAATGGCTGGCAAATTTGAGACCCATAGTTTTCAAGACTGAGCAATGCATTAAAAGTTTGGGAAATCATTTTTATTGTACTCAGTATTTTCATTATAACATGAATTTTAAAAATCAAACTCCATCAACTTTAAGTCTTTTTGTTTCCTCCTTATCATCCACATCATCCAGACCACGCTTCATCAGTGCTGAGGGCTTCTCCTCTGTGCTTACACTTGAATGTTGGTCGACAGCTGCCTCATTGACCTTTTCTGAATCTGAGTTGTGAAATGTGTCTAGGACAATGATGATGCAGGTCATGTTGTCACAGCCAGTTCCATCCCCAAAAGTATTTGGTGCCAGGCAATGATCAAACATCTGAAGTAATAAAAAATAAATGCAACAAAAAACTTTTTCACAGACCTAAAACCCATTTTCCTATATATCGAATATGACCTATTTTTTATCAGCAAAACTTTCAATATATTTGAATCAAAGACTCTAAGATTAAGAAGCTCAAATACTTGGGCTATCAATTGTCACTGAAGGTTAGTCTATGCAATGTTTTTCTGAAATAGAGAACAGACTGAAAAAAGATAGTACAATCAGTTGGCTGGATGAACTCTATTTAAACTGTATACCATTGATCTAGATCAGGATGGCAAATGCTATTACAAACTTGGCTGAAAAATGAAAGGCAGATCATCAGGTTTATTTTAAAACACACTTTTAACTTGTCTGCAAGCTGTAACCTAGCTGTGCAACATCTGATTCAAATGTGATGTCACAGCTTTTGCTCTGTGAAAATACTGTATGACCCAGAGCTTGCTTTTGTAAAAGAGGTGATAAGTGTTACTAATACTGTTGGAAATTTGTGATTTTGTTCAAGTACTTGTAAAGATTTGAATTGGTGATGCTTGATGATTTTTATCAATAAAATATACATAAAATATAGGGGGGGGGGGGGAATGTTGACTTTCATGTCAGCATAATTCGTAGGTCCACAAATCATCAGGAAGTGCAAAAATATAAGAAAATTGAGATTTTATCTCTCATTTTCTAAGTCAAGTGCTAAAGATAGAAACAAGCGAGATGTATCACTGAAAAGTTCTTCAGTATTAACAGATGGTTCCAGCTCAATGTATTTGGATGCAACTGAGCACCTAAACACAACCCTAACATTTTTATAGCTGAAAGAAAATAATAAAAAGGATAAAAAAAACAACAGGAAATCATGTTTTTGTTTGCAAAAAGCACTTTTACAATTCATTCAATCTATATAAGCAATTCTCAAAAGTTCATTGGCAACATAGGACGATTTCATGCACATTTGCACATTATTTTCACGCTTCAAAAAGATTTTATCATAAAAATGATAATGTATTGTTCCAAACACATGTTGAGGGGGTAACAGGTATATTTTGGTGTACCTATAAGACCACAATATTTAACTCACTGCAGTTTAGTACTGAATCTGTAACCATTTTCGTTGATAAAAAACTTTACATTAATAGTGTTGTTTGCGAATGGGTGCTTAAACAAAGTAGTCATTTACGTTCATCAAATGGTACTCTTTGAACTAAAAAAAGGTACTAACAGAGGCACAATTCCTTTTAAATTTAATCTTTAATATGTGCTCCCTGTGGTTATACTCCATATCATTAGGAGGCCTACTTTAATCGGAGTAGATCAAAATAGAGCACAGTTCCTTTTAAATTTAATCTTAAATATGTGCTCCTCGATGTCATACTCTATGTCATTTAGAGGTTTACTTTAGGCAGAGCAGATCAGCTGTTATAAAAGCCTAGCTAGCTTTCTATAAGCTTGTACTTGTGCACAGAAGGATACTAAAAACAGAATTCACTTCATGCAATAATCGTGGTGATCACAAACCTTTCAATCTAATTGTGTCTCTGAAAACAAACTAGTTCATTTCACGTCATACTATAACGTCGTGCATATACTTCCTTCTTTGTTTACTTTCACTTTCTGGACGAAACCATTGTTGTCAAGTTCACAGGAAATGACCTCTTTCTTCCTGTAAGCCCTTCTTTATTCTACTTCTAGTCTCAATAGACAAAGGACCATTCAGTTTTGTTTCCGTCATCGCTCTGGAGTATAACGTCGAGGGAAAAGAAGTTCCTGACGATAACATCGGGAACCATTTAAGGCCCCATATAAATCTGAACAGTTGTCTCTAACACTTTTGTTTGAAGTACTTGTTCCAGAAGTTTTAATCATTTTATTTTTTTTAGATAAATCTAAACATGTTTAAAACTTCAGAAAACTAATACAAAAGACAGGTCATTATCATGGTTCTTCCAATGACGCAAATAGATTCATTACTACTGTTTGTTATGAGCTTTTAAGTATTTTTCTATATGTAATTTCAGCTACAGGTATTTCTTAATCCTAATGTGGGAAAAAAGGGAGCTGAACTTCTTTAACTTAGTTTCGGGTTGATAATTATTTATAACAATGACTGTAAGAATGTGTGAACTGATGTATATCTAAGTTATTCACAATCTTCTCGATGTTCCAATGACACAAAATGAAGTCCATTTTATTACAACCATTCATTATGAGTCTTTCTATTTAACTATCATCTTTTAACACTTACATTGCTATAAGCAGCTACCTAAAAAAAAACTTCCCATTGCTATGGGAGATTTATTTCTAGGCCTTGGGGTAGATACAAGATCAGACTCATCCTCACATCTATCTGTTAGATCTAGATCAAATTCTGAGCTATTGCTACTACTCAGGTCTGAAATTATACTACCTGAGTCAGAATCAAGACAGGAGACATTAGCAGAAGTGTTTGCTGATCAAGATCTAATGTTTACAATCTTGATAATGAGAAAAAAACTCCAAAATTTTTAATTCACAGCATTTAGATTAGACCATATGCGTGAAAATAAACTAAAAACGTTACTGAATCAAGGAAAGTCACTGCAGCATATAAAAACATTTTTTATAGAACGTCAGAGGTTTGTTTCACTGAGTGAGTTTCAAATGCAACTCAAGTCGAATTCAGCAAAGAGAAACTAGGTTCCTATTTTCGATTACAGTCGCAAACAACAACGTAAGTGTTAATGACTATTAACACCAATTAATCCACTCAAATACTGGTATGGTATTTTTTTGTTTCTAAGATAGCTAAACTTTAATCTTTTTATGTCATCAGTAACATCGGGAAGATCATTCTATGGTACTGAAAACCAAAATATCACATTTATATGGTCTAAACCATTTTCTCTTTAATTCAAACCATATCAAGTTTAAGGCAAAAAAAAAATTCAAAATAAAACATAAGTTCTAGTGACCTTTTAGGGTTGACCTTCTAAGAATGGCTCAGATAATGTGTAAGGATCTTAAGATTAAAAAAAAATAGTGATTTTTTAAGGAGAAAAATGTTTTCATTGACAATTTTTTAAAATCCGGAATACTAGCTGCTAAAAGGCAGCAAATCAACCCACCTCTTCACAAATGATTGCAGGGTGTTTTCTTTTCTCTGGGTCTTTCAACTTTAACAAGACATAATCGACAACCTCCTGACTCGACATGTAGTTCCTAAGTCAAAAGAAAACACCAAAAAGCCTGACAAAGCGGACTTGCATAATTTTAGTGCTATAATAAAACAATGACCCGAAAATTGACAAACATTTTGCAAGCTTTAACTGTTTTAAGAATCATGTATTTTATGAATTCTCACGATAACACTTTTTGTTGAAAAAAAAAATACATAAATAAATTAACTGTGGTATAGCAATATGGCCCATTCAAAGCTGTATGGAAATAGTGTCTACAGCATGCTAAGTGAAAAAAAAAATTAATTTTTTTTTTGGTTTCAAGATACAAAATTTCATAGTGTTTTAAAGCTACTAAACATGACAGTCATACCAAATGCCGTCACACGCCATCACAATAAACTGGTCCTTGTCACACAGCTCTTCCATTTGCACATCAGGAAGAGCTGTGATCATCTGCTCCCTGGCTGACACTTCTGTATTTCGCTTGTATACATGATCACCTTTACAGCAATAGAGCATAGAAGAAAATGTTTGGAGAACAAATAAAATTTTTAACTTAAAATATATTCAACACAATATGAATGCCTATTGGTAGATATCATGCAAAAGACTACAAAACTGCCATTAATAAACCCTTCATGAAAATGAGAAGGGACAATAATTATGTGTGCCTTCATAAATGATCCCTTTTTGCAGAGGGTAAAAAGAGAAAAAAAAAAAATCAAAATTAAAGGCTAGGTACTGTTGCCACCATGCGGCCCTCTGATAAACCCAAAGTGTTGATCAGAGGAATTTAAAAAGTGGCTCTTAACATTAAACATATAACTCTATAGTCAAGTACATGTAACTGTTAAAACTAGCCAAGTAAACGTTTGGCCATGCCTGTTTTTTATCTCTAGATCAAAATCAATTTAAAAAAGGTTTAATAAAAATAAAAAAAGATTATAATTATCTTTTGGCTCCTCCATATACATGAACACTTCAAGGTTGCATTGTACACCATACATAATTATAAGGGACTTTGTAAATAACCCTCCACCTCACATGCATAGTCTCAGAAATGATGTTAAGGTCATTAGGGTACAGTCCATGCTGGCTTTAAACATGTTTCAGGCTCAAGTACGCCAAACCGCTCTTACCGCATTTTTGCTAGATAAATTACACACCTTTAAAGCACAGCAACTTCTGTTTCACATACGCTCCATATACAAAACATCCATACTTTGAATAGATGATGACCCATCCAAGTTTGAGCAGTCTTAATTTAAGCAGTAAGTGTGTAAGGGAAACACAGAGAATGCAAACGATCTAGCTTAGGGCAAAGCTTTATAAAGACGGATAAAAATACAAAGAAAATCGCGAGAGTGAGAAAGTGAATCTAGTTGAGATTTCACCTTTGACCCTCACTATCTGCTGATCCTGATTATGTTTCACGCACAAGGTATTTGTTTCCTCACCTGCCTTGATACTTGATTCCATTAAAATTATGTCGACTAGATTTAGATCTAGTTCAAGTTTACTTTATTCATAGGTATCAGCAAATCTTTTGTTTCATGCTCTTTTCCAATTGATTGTCTGTATTCTATTATGACCATGGTAAGTTTTAATAAATAAGATAAAACCCAATGGCAGGTAAAAATGACAGCGACCACATTTGCTAACGAAGGGGAGCAACTCAATTCTTCATAAAAGTCTCAGGAGTAATGTCTACTTTGCATTACAACGAAAAAAAAATTGATCATATCCATACCACTGTACATATAGCCATTTTGATCATGCAAATTGCTGACTCATTATCCATAAGGCAATGCTAAAACTGAGCTAAAAATAGATCTATTATTAAGCAATGGGCTGCACGTTCACTTTGCAGTGAGCCAGAATCGAAGGCACCCTGAGCCTGAGAGTCAGCAAAAATCCTGATTTTTGGCTTAAGCTGCAAAAGTGGCATGCCTGCAATACATTTCATGCAAAGCTGTACATTAAGAGTTTAAAAAGTGGCTTTAGACCTTTTAAATTTGCAAAAATGTTGATGATACATTTTATTAACTTCTTACAAAATCAACTCTGAATTTCTTTTCCATTACCACTTTCATTCATCTCTTGCCTCAAAACATTCTGTGACTCTTTTTATTGTTACTGCCCTTCAATATTTTTCAATATTTCTTTGCATCCCAAAGTTAATATTGAATGCCAGAAATCTGTTTTGAAAGGACTTGAGTCCAGATATGACACTTATTGTTTTTGCTCTTATCAATTTTGCGAATCAAAAGTTGCTTTCTCTTAAAAAAAAAAGGTCATATGAAATTGGTAATAATTTGAAAATAATAAATCACATCATCCGAATCCTTTCAATAAATTAGATATGATCAAATTATTATCTTTCCCATCTTTTCAAAAAAGATAGAAGTGATATTTTAAAATGTTTCACAATGCAACTGAAAATATTTTAACAAAAAGCCTTTAAAAAAGTAATGGATGGCCTGTGAATGCCATATTTAAAGAGTATCACTTCTTCAACTGCATTGGATTTCTATTCTGATTTTCTAAGTTTCTTTGTACAAATATCCAACCTAAAATAGTATCTTCTCTTTCTACCTCTATTATCAATTGCTAGTTCAAGTCTCACCTATAGCCCTTGACAGGTTGAGTCCTCCATTGACTCGGCCATCAGCTGTTACTTTTCCACCCGCTTTCTCTATTCTGGTTCTCTCTGGATCATCCTCAGGCTTGTGGTCAAATGAAAGATCAATAGCTTGGCCAGCACGGGCCAACACGCAGCGAGAGTCCCCTGAATTAGCTACCATCAATTTGTTGCCTTGCTTGAGTAGAACACAAGCTGTGCAGCCACTGTCAGAGCCCGGCTGGGCAGAGAAAGTTATCAGTTATCGATGGGCTTCAATTTAAGTTGGACCATTGGAAGCAAATAACTCCTATCATACTTTGTCATTTATATTTGACCCTTGTCTAAACCAAGAGTAAAATTAGGATGGACCAGGCTAAATGCTTGCATGTTAATAGTTTCTTATTTATAGAGTGGTTTTTCATTTCTTGGTATCTGCCATTGAAAAGTATTTGATGACAGTATTATTTGGACAATATCAATAAGCCTTTCAAGTAAAAAGAATCAATTTATCCAATCAGAATAAAAAGCACATGTCCAAGGATCCCAAAGAAATTTTTATGTAAAAGCAAACATCTTGCTTGAAAAAATGCCCACCCTCAGTTTTTCGGGTTTTTTTTTGTTTTTCTTTTTCAAATTTTTAAGTAAGATGAACACACTTCTTCAGGAATGTACCTGCTCTTGGTTTGCAGGCTTTCATTGATCCAAAGGTACTGATTCCAATTTTCAGGAAAGGCAACAAGGAAATGTACGGAATTCTCAAATAAAAATTGCAAATAATATACTGTCTGAATTCTTAGCCTCAAAATAGTTCAATGTGACTTTTTTAATCATGTTCTTACCTCTTCATCTGACGTGTCCATCATTGGAACATCTGCGTCTTGGTCAGCATCTGCTTCCTCATCATCATCATCATCGTCATCTTCATCACTATTCAAAATAAAATCAATTGTCTGAAAATGTATGGATAATACTATTGATGTCTTTTATTACCATCCTTGCAAAGAAAGTCCCTTGAATGATCTTAACACTTCAAATGTAATTTTTCTAAGGCTTTGGTTATTAACTAACATTTTATTTCTAAGGTACAAAGAATATTTATGCATCATATCCCTGTGTTAATCTGGGGACTAAGCCAATAGTGAGAATTCACAAAGTTTCATTTTTAAAGAGAGCTCCTGCAGACCAAAAATTTCTTTGCCTCCATTTTCAGATTTTGTTAAAAAGTCCAAGTAATTAAGCCATGTATAATGCTAACTAGCTTGCCTGGTCCTGACATCTACATCAACCACAGCTGCCTTGACTGAGATGATAGAAATTAACTACCTATAAAAAAAATTGTTTAATCTAAAAGATATTTGACCTATATGACATTATCGAAAGAAAAAAAACAATTCATAGAAAAAAATAATAAAGATGGTTAAAAGGGATTTTAGCTAAATATTGGTTCAGAACAGATTGTGTGAGCTCTTTAAAGATATTAAAATATTAGAAGTTAGGAGAATTCAAGAGCCATGTTGCTGCTTATATGTTGGTATAGTGGGCTATGATTTCAGACCTTGATCTGGCTTTCACAGCCTGTAAAATAAGATTTTGAGAACTAGTTGATTCCACATTAAACTTTTTCAATAAGATCAAAACTTGGATCATAATGATAATATTCTGCTTGAAGAGAAAGTACACTGCTCTAATTTATATAAGAATTGTAACATGTCTTTATACACACATATATTAAGATAATTATAATTAACTTTTGTTACAAAATAAGACTCCTTATTGATTTAAATAAAAAGGCCACAACAAAACAAATTTGCAAGAAAATGGCCGGCCACATATCACTTAATTTGTTAAAAAAAAAAAAGAAAAGAAAATGCCTCTAATTCTATGTAAAGCAAAATGATTTTCTTTGTGGCTTGAAATAATGATACATAAATTATAGTTATCGGATTATAAGAATGTGTCTGAAATCATAACTTGCAGGATCAGATCTAAGGGCTTTTCAATCACTGCCTACAGCTGGGTATTTATTCATTCAGCAGAATAAAATAGTTTGGAAAAAGCCAAAAAAGACCAGATCACAAGTGTGATAATCTAAGCAATTATGTATCACCCTACAATCATAACTGTTTGCTGTTAATATGTGACAAATCAATTAATAAGCACATTTGGAAAGCATTACCTCATATCTTCCCACATATCTTCTTCTTCTTCATCATCATCATCGTCATCATCACTATCTGCCCCAACTTTGGCAATGTCAGCAGCAGCCTTTGCCTTGCTGGATCTCATGCCAGTGGCAGTCTTAGATCCTGAGCTTGAGGACCCTGAGGAACCTGACGGTCCATCCTGTTAAATTGAATTGATTAAAATGAAGGGCACATTATTGGAAATGAATTCAGAGCTTTTTGCAGCTAAATTATTAGAATCAAGCCTTGGTTAATCATGCCTAGAAAATAAAGGTGAAAAATAAGCAAAAGCACATACATCTAAAATAGTTTTATATTAATCACGTGCTCATTTTCTATGCTCAAGTGAGGTACAATGACACAATTGCTGCAAACAAGGAATCCCAGAGTTTCTTGATTAGTTCTTAATTTGGAAAATACAAAACAGCTAACAGCTTTCGTATCTGTAGTTGAGTTCATGTAGCTTTCATGATTGTAATTGATTGAAAGTTTAGACAAGTAATCCATATTGATTTCCTTTTATGAAATAAATGATCATTACATGCAAGTGGAATACATCAAATATCTATACTTTCATATCTAATTTACACAGCCACCTTAATTTGCAAACTAGGCACCTGAAAGGAAACTAGCATACAGACACTGAATTGAATTTTATATGGTTTATAAAAGCTCCTTTGGTCATAAACTTTGCACACATGTACATCTCTTCGTTGATTAGGACCCCATGATTGTGATCCAAAACCAGACAAAGTATGTAAGGTCAGAACAGCATTATATTCCACACTGGATAGTTTGTCTTACAGGTAAAATAGCCTGTGCATAAATAACTTGGTCATATAAAACAGAACAATTGAATTTGTAGCCACATTTACACGCACAAAACAACAACAAACAAAACACTTAATAGATTGTCTAAATATTTTGATTATAATATTAGGAACCATTTTCAATTAAAAAGACATGAAAGAAAAAAATGGAAAAAGAGCAAAAGTTGGATGGAAATTTTTAGTTTTCTTCCAATTTCATGTGTTATAGAATGTCCATTTTGATGATGAGACTTAGTAAAAAAAACTCTGCCTTTTTCAAAAAGTTGCCGTAAAAATAGATACATGTAATTCATAAATCCTTCACTTAAGTGCTAAAAAAAATCAACAGAAGGATGAGTTCCACAAAACAGTTTACCTTTCAAAATTATATTTATCTATTGATTTTAATTATCCAATTAATTGTTAGTGAAATAAGGATAAGTATACTAGTTCACATCATTATGAAATAAAATGGCTCCTTGCAGCTTTGAAATTTTTATTTTATCATCAAAATAATTTAAATAACAAATAATACAGCGTCACTACCTGACTAGTGGTATATAATTCAATAAAACAAAATGTGAAAAAAATATGCCAAAAACCTACTGAATGCTTTGAGGAGCTGCCTGCTTTATTTGATGAAGACTCTGAAGTTGAAGACACCATAAATGATGACTCTGCTGCCACATCAGACACTTTCTTATCTGCTTTGCTTCCCATGGCATCTTTTTTACTTAAGCTGCTGTTAGGAGGCACAACCGGGCTAGAAGTGCAAGTACTGCTCTCACAATTGTTATTTGTCGAAACCTCTTCAACAACACCATTCCCTTGTGTCGATGAACCCTCCAATGGTTTGTTTTCGTCATTATTATTTACATGCATTGACGATGATGGTGTGTGTGATGCTGATGTGGATATTGATAAAGATGAAGATGGTTTATCTACAAAAGATACTGGTCCATTTTCTGCACTAGAGTTGGAACCGCCAGCTGCTTCACTGGTGTTATCTTTCAAGGCACCTTTGTCTGCTTTTGGATTGTCTGATGAGGAACTGTATTGAGCTAATAACTGATCTAGAGGCATAGTGGCCTCCTCTTTCAGCAGGTCTGTCTCAGAGCGGTACACAGATTCATCTGAAATTCAAAAGAAAGATAAAATCAACAAAAATCACCTGAACAATGATAAAAGCTTTTGGTGTAGAACCTCATAGTACCATGATTTGGTACACGCAAACAGATAGCCAACTGATATTTCATTTCACAAAGCTCCCCAATTTACTATTAATTACATGGATGCCATCACAATATCTTAAAAAAAGGGCAATTAAAAACTGACCATTAATTACGAATAAGACACATAAGTAAACATGCAATTATGGGTACCTTCCTCATCCTCTTCTAAGTCATCCTCTTTTCCTGAGAGCGATTTCAGCTCTTTAATGACATCCTCTGAGGTCAGAGTTGCATCAAAACCTAAAAATGCACTCTGTATAAACTTTACTGGTTCTGTGTCTAGACCACCTGTAGACTCCATGAAATCTTTTACAAAGTCTGGGAAGTGAAGCTCACAGTACTTAGCCACCTCTGCACCTGTGTTAGGAGGGAAAAAAATAAATACACACATAAACATACACACAAAAAAGCAGTACTAATGATCAGAAGTTCTTGTCACTCGCAAAATAAATCCAACCCTCTACCTATGGTGTCTGTAAAATTTTAGTATGACTTCATATGACGCACATCTTTTACAAATAATTAATATGCATAAT
This sequence comes from Elysia crispata, assembly GCA_033675545.1. NCBI lineage: Eukaryota > Metazoa > Mollusca > Gastropoda > Plakobranchidae > Elysia > Elysia crispata. The sequence goes on from JAWDGP010004170.1 coordinate 307,752, forward strand.
TTACTTAAAAATCTTGTAAACTTACTGAGGACAGGATCTTGAAACCAAAAAAAAAGAAATGACCACTCTGTAGCCTTTTAATATCTGTGATTAATAACACAAAAGTCAAGAGTAATGAGATTGTGCAAATCAACTATTATCTCACTGCTTGCTTGCAAGACATGGCACTCTATCAAACAGAGAGGAAATCCTGGGATATTAAAGAACGTTTACAATATTATCGGATGAAAGAGTTAACGTGAAAAAATGAGTCGGATGTCACAATTCCATTCTAAGGAATTGATAGCTAAAATAATGCATCTATTAGGCAAATTTTATAGATTTATTGTGAGGTCTGCTCCTGTGAATAAAAACGTATTCTACTGGAGATAAGAATATTTAACAAGTTTTTTAAGGCAAATCTGAATTAAAGGCACATGTCCCAAAGGGAAGTCAATTAACTAAAGGCTAAAATGAGAAATATATCAGGTACCTGTAAACCAGAAGCTTTTAAAAAGTTTCATCTCATGGTACAAAATTTGCAGGACATTAAACATTTGAAGAGTACGGTTTGATTTATTTGGTTAAGAAATATGATGTTGAGCTTGTTTTCTCTTTAAAAAAAGAATGGACAAAATTGCATTGAATCAAATTAACTGGAAATGCTTTTGGTCACACGCACAAACATTCACTTTCAATCTATCTAATTCTATTCTAAATGCATACAAATTTTACCTCCATGCCCATCATATACAGCAAAGAATGAAGTCTTTGTCTTTTCATCAAAAACAGGAATACAATTGTGGGCATCCTGAAATATATAAGTGGGAGATCTTTCGATTACTGAAAAATTACTAGATATGAAAATACTTTCTGGACCTAGTAGTGTTTCAGTTCTTTCATTTATTTTTTTTTTTATATTAATTCTAAGGTTCTTAGCAAAATAAGGAGATAAAAGAATTATACAACAAATGAGGCTACTATGTCTGATAGCTATGCAGCTATATTTAGCTTTACTTGTATAATAAAAATCAGTATCATCTGATATCCCTTGTTTTAAGAGGATAGATTGGAGTTTTCATAGGTTTTTAATGAACAATACTAACATCTTTAGCAAGAATATTGAGTTATAGTTGTATTTACAAATTTATACATCACAATTTAGAATCTGACTCAAAATTCCCATTCTGGAGGGGACCACAAATGAAAAAAAAAAGAAAATTTTATTTTTTAAGTTTTTCTGCAGTAGTTTTGTACCTGAGCATTTTGAAATTGACTGCTATGCTAAATTATACTATTATTTTAAAGTACTATTTTAAGAATACTGTTAATTACTCCCACACAACCTTTGACCAATTTTGGAGATTTTATTTATTTTCACTTTCACATCAGATGAGTTATAAAACCAAGTAGGTCTAACTATAAATAACCATTTCACAATAAAGTACTAGAGACCTAGCTAAGTAGCTTGAACTTCAAACTTAGTGATCTTCTTTTCTGTGAAAGTCTGATTGAGCTAGGTTAGGATATTATTATTATAATTTACAATTATATGAATGTAAAGTTGCAGCACTTTACATTATTCCTATGCTTAAAAAAAAAACTAACCATGAGTAACATCATGCATTTCTTTAGAAGAATTAAAATAATGCAAGGGTGTATGCAGATTCCTTATATAATGCTCATTGTATTTTGATTCTTAAATCATTCTGGTTTCTTTTTAGTCACATTTCGTTGTACAATTAATTGTTTGAAAAAATCAGCACCTGCAAAACTATCTGCAATTTTGGAGGTTTACTCCTACCTGAACAACTCATTAACTGATTGTCACCCAAGGCGGCATCAATTTATCAGGCAAAGATGATTTACTTTTCACGTGAAAGAGTTGGTCTTCGTTTTTACTTTCTCTAATAAGTTTCAAATATCGATCTGTACAATATTCTATTGTTCTAAAGACGACCTTGGGCTTTGAAAAAAAAAAACTTTTTTAATCAGTTTTTTCCTTAAGGTGTAAATACGAAAACTGTTAGACCTATATCTAGATCTATTTTGTCAGGGACTAAACTTATATTATTTTTTTTTTTAAATCATGTATGTTCTATAGATTAAATTTATCGGTAAATATGCAGTTATCGGTCCAAATCACTCTAAGCTTTAAAATTGGAATCTGATACGCTAAACATGGATGAAGATTTTATTCATCGCAAATAAATACTTTTCAAGATATGTAATCAGGACTAAAGTAAAGAGCAGCAGACCTGGTTTCAGTCACTTGGATTAATCTATATTTCATTTGGATTTTTCTATTTTTTATTTCGTTTAAATTTGGGAATATTAATTACCTAATATTGTAATAATGTGATTTAAAATGTTATTTTATGGCTATGGGTTTTGACTGTTTATTGTCCAGATTATTTTTCTGTAATTGTTAAATTTCATGAGAAGGACAAAGCTGCTTTAACTTCTTGCACAAGCACAGAGTTTTTTACTATTTCAGTTAAATCTTCAAATCGTGCTCCACTTTTTCTTGACCCTGACAGTTGGCCGAGCGCACAGGGGGCACTACCTTCCAATTCCGAAAGTGAAGACACAGATCAAGATGAGTCTCAGTAAGGTAGGACTTGAAGTTTTATGTGATTGTGGTGCAAAAAACATTACGTTAAAATGAAAAAATATTTATGGCGGTTTTAATTAGAAGTAGAACAACAATTTTAGGCAAGACGTGTTTACTTAATTTGAGCAATCAATGGATTGCGAAAATATCTAAAATAAACAGGCCTATATGCTAGATTTATTCTTAACTAAAGCAGAGCTATAACTAAACATTGATTCTCTGCCCTAGATGTCTGAAGACTAATCGTCTACAGATACAACTGAAAATTTGAGAAGATAGCTAGACTAGCTCTAGATTATTTAGATTTAGATCTTCCACAAAATCTTACCTTTCTAGATAGTGAATACCACCCCCACCCCATTAATTTATCAGCCCAAACCAATAAATGTACCAAGGCCCTAGGCCTAATATGAATGAGTCAAGAGATAGACAGGCTCCTCAAGGATCCATCGACCACGAAATCAACAGAATCAAAGAATGCATCCAAGAATCTAGATTCTAGACCTAGATCTAGATCTAGATCTAGAATCTAGAAAGATTAGATTCATTTCAGTTCTGACAAAAACATTTCAAACAAAATAAAAAACCTAGACGTTTGATATACATTCAAATCGGTGGATTTGATTGGTAAGAGTGTTAAATTAGTCTGGCACGCCAGATCTAGATCTACCTCTTGTGTTATGCGCCAACCCTGCATGGAAGAAGCGCCATAAGAGAATCCTTGTTCTGGACAATCTTCATTTACTGATTCTTTATCCGTGACTGGCGATGAAAGATAAACACCCATTGCCGCGAATTATCTGATCGAAAATTAATTAAAAAGATGCTTCATAAATAGAGAGCATCTCTTTATTCTAAAACACATAGATCTTTAAAGAGTAGCAGAAGACTTGACCCAGGTTATGGTGTTAAAGCGTTTCCTATCTCAGAGAAAATTTGAAACCGGAAATTAAGACGAAATGTTTCATCTTTACAAAAGAGTTCCAAATCGTGAACTCTGTTCAGTAAAGCTGCAACTGGTAGGCTGTAAAAAAAAGTTGGAAAAACGCTCCCATTTAGCCCAGGCATTATTGCTTAAAAAATTTGTTCTCATATCTCCACGAACTGATGCAAATTTCTTTGCCTTTATGGTAATGTTTTTTAAACCTTAAGATTGCATTTGTTTGCCGCCTATTTCAAAAACTCCTGGTGCTTATTTTGTGCTATGCAAAAGGAAATAAAAATCGTGGATTTTATTGAGTCTGGAAATCTTTTGAGTGTTGGGCCGACTTAGAAGACTTTAACAAATATTCCCCTTCTAACGTACCAACAACCCCTTTATAGGAAAAACAATATTTCAGTAACCAGCAAGAAGAAACGGGCATTGAAAAGCTTACGACCTTCTGACTAAACTTTCAATATGTGACAACAAAAGAACAAAAGCTCTAAAGTTACTGGCGGAAATAGCCGAAAACAGTTCATGGTGGATCTGGAGTAGGAGAAATGAGAGGTTCCTTCATAACGGTTAAAACTGCTCTATCCATCGCAGGACCAGTAGTTGACGAAATGGTATAGCGCCGGGATCAGCAATCCATCAAGACGTGAGAGTGTGGGTTCGAATCCTATCGTTGTGCAAAAAAATAAACAGGGAGACACCTGGGAGTCATGTGGCCCGGCCCCCTTAGAGTGCCAGAATTTCAGGGCCGAAACACTTGCTACAGTACAAGGGGGCTTTCTTCTCTGAAGACTCCCTGTTATCTAGCTCCCCAATGAGTTTCTACCTTCTTAGGAGATGGAATCAGAAATCAGCAGATCGATTGCATCCTGGAAGTGAAAGGTTTAGAAATGTGCTTCTCTTAACAAAGACCTACCTTGAGGCAGACTTTTATAGTGATCATGTTCCAGAGGCTGCTAAATTCAAACTGAAACTGAAGAAAACCGAAGTACCTTTAAATACACCAAATTTGATTCGGATGTGTTAAAATCCAACCAGACCCTTTGAAAAAACAATGATAGTGTGACTGTTCAAAAAAACGTACTTGAAGTGCTACGAGAAGCTGAGGAAGTGGAGCAACACTGGGTAAAGTTCAAAGTAGCACTCACAGAAGCAGGAACAAATACGAAGAGCCGAGAGGAAAATAAAACAATAGTGGACGACGGATGATATTTTGGAACTTGTGGAAAAAAGAAGGAAAATAAAGAACAATAGAGAAAAATATGAAATATTTCACAAGGAAATCATAACAAACGTGATGAAGTCAAAGAGAAGGGGATCTATCACAAGTGCAGAAACATTTATCTATACCATAAAATATTGCGCAGACAATGACCGGAACAATGAAGAAATCTCTAGAAAGAAAATTTGTTAATCCACAGGATGTATAAAGTTAAGAAAACAAAAAACAAAAAAACAAAAACAAAATTAAAACAGTATCTGCTGTAATCATGATGAGGCCACTCAAGATATTAAATTTGTTCAGCTTCTTTATAATAAAAAAAACCCACTTTCGTGCCTACTCCAATATTGGGCATGAGGACAATTGTAGTTCTAAAGCTATCTCTCAGAGTCAAAGCGACACGAAAGAAAAACAAAAGTATAGAGGATTGATCAGATGAGAAATTCAGTGTCCTAGTCTAGTGTAGAATGTAAGGCAACATAAGGACAATACTACAGTTCATTTCAAAATAGCAGAGTCAGCATTAGACAACTAAAACATTCAGTTATTGATACGTTAATTCTTTTTGGTTCTTGCCATTACGGTATGGTGACGAAATGAAAATGATGAAAATGACGATGAAGATAATGACGATAGTGAGGAGGAAGAATAAGCAAAGTTGAGATGTATTGAGAGATAATCACGATGAAGACAAGTTTTTTTTTTAAATAAATCATTTTATTTCTTTAGATGTGAAAATGCGAGAAATAAAGAACAATCTTGGAACAACTTTATTGCGATGGAAAAAAAAGGAGTAAAATGTTATATGTGTTGGAGATCATATTTCTCATTATCATACTAACTTGTCTCGCTCTTTGTAATATTATGTGCCTCCGTCAATAATGGCTTGTAACAATTGCTACAATTTCCTGAAATTTTAATCGAACGCAAAATAACCAATCATTTTTTTTTTATAAAGCACGGAGTTGATAGATGTATAAGAAATCGAAATGTAAAAAAAGAAAACTGCTTCTTCCATGGTCTTATTATTGATTTAACGTGCTTTTCACTGTATCTAATTCTCGACACGGGCAAAAAACATCGCATGTTTTGATGGTATTGAGAATGAATTTTGACATTTGGAATCAGACAAACGATATAATTGCATCGAATTAACGTGATAACAAACTCTTCCAAATCGCGCCATTTTAAAAATGCGACACTTCACTAGCTTGCCCATGAAAAAGATTCTATAATCATAAATTTCTGCCGGTAGAAACATTTTTCATGCAATCATCATCTCCCACTTTACTCATTGACAACATGGTGAGGCAAGATTTTCATCTTCGTTTTGAATTCGCAGAAGTTGGTAATATAATCCTGTTCTCCCAATGTTTGTCCTGAACTTTTCTCGCCTTGCTTGGGCTCCCAACTATTGACAGGGCAAGTCCTTAGATTCTTTAGCAGAGAGTTGACATTTCTTAGCGGCTGGGAAGTCTGTGGGGCCGTGGTCTTGCAATTGTTTCTCGTGCAGCCTTCCACCTGACAGGGGTAATAAAGATGATAATAAGAGAAGTTCAAAAGGTCATTTGGATAGAGACAGATAGACAAAAAGAACATGTCTTTCAGAAATTTTCTAAAACATTCATTTGGGGCGCATTCTTTTTCTTTTGATTCCCCTTGTATTTGGAGGCGATGAGAACTTGTAGGCTCAAAAGGAAAACAGCAATTTTAAGACCATAAATGAATTTTTATCACATTATCAGGGAATGAGGTCCGCCCTATATAAAGCCTCAAGGTCTCTATGTATCGGCATTTGTCCTCATCCTCATTATTTTTTAAACCTCTGAAATGCATTGTAAGTGAATACTAAGCATATTTTCCGTGAAAAAAGCATTTTAAATGCATCCCATGTGGATCTTTACCATAATCTCTTTCCTCGCATCGTTTTCATAACCATTTCTCGAAGTCTTCGATATCATACCTTTCGAGTAGGTTTCATTAAGCATTTAGAAAGCTGGTCTTCATTTCAGCTTATGCCACGCAAGTTGGCTTGATTTTTTAGAAGAGCACAGTCTCATTAGTTTCTGAATTTATTTTTACCTACGCTGTCAAAAACTCTGTCTCAGTCGATGAAGTTGACAATTATTGCTAGGTCCCACACTACTGACTGTTCGACGCCCAGTGTTGCTACGTAGTATACCATTTGTGTTTTTTTTTTATATCACTCAGAATATTTTTGTTTTGTTTTTGACTATCACCTATTTAGTTCTCACGAGCATGATGCTGCTGACCAACTTATTTGTACTTGGTTTAGAAAAGAGTGTGGTATACCTAGAGTTTTGGAATTAATAAATGTGTTTTCTTTCTTTCGTAGCTAAACCAAATGCCCATACCAATTCGCTTTTACTTCTGTTCAAAATTTTCCGAAAAGAATGAAAGTTTTTGTTATAAATGGGGATATTATACTTTCAATGCTTCTAGAAAACGTGATACGACGGCACACTCTAATAAAACTTTTTGGAGATTTAATTATGTTGAAGATTGTCAGGACGCGGCCCATTCAAGATTCACTCCAAATGTTCATTGTTATCATTAAACGAATACTACATTCATTTGCCGACACTTTACTGATTTAACATAAAAGGTCGATGTTATTTGGTAAGTACAGATTTAATTCTTATCGCTCCAGCTACCTCAGACCTTTCAGCTTGTACGTCCAATTGGACACTTTCCTAACTGACTTTCCCCTTTAGTTCCCTTTGAAACCTTGTCAGACATACTTAAGTTAACTTGAAGTTATTTGCGCTTTTGAATTTCGTTCAAGGGTTCATGAGAGATCCAGTCAGTGATAGTGTTCCTTTACGACCCAAAATTATGAGACAGACTGATGACAGGACAATTTTGATATCATTACACTTAAAGTGAATTTTTGGACGTTTCATTTTTATAGGCCCTTGAATTCTTGACTAATCCTATTCACTCTTTTTCTTGTTTAATTTTTATTTTGCATTGGATTAGCGTGGTGTTTCAGGCATTGTTTACTTTTTGGCCAGCTGGGGATTACTTTATCTAACATCAGATCCTCCCTCTCCTTGATTTGCGAAGATTGATTAGGTTTCCTGTCTCCTCAATTGGCGTTCGCTCATAGATAGTCTCCTTGACATTACTTCATAGACAATGTAGCTTCTATATTATTATCTATCATATTAAAAAATCTTGGAGACTTAAAGAAGGCTTATTTTATGTGTTAGATAAGAAAAGAGACGAATAGTAAGCAATCACACTAGATTGTCTTTGTCCCACCTAAAATCTCTTGCCAAAGCCTCTCATTTTGTTTTCATTTCTTTTCATAACCTGTAAGTTAAGGCGTTGAATCTGGGTGGTTGCGACTCCTACGGTTTTGATAAATAATTTCAAATATATATTACAAAAATTTGGATTAAAAATTTTAAATTAATATGTGAATGAACAATGGGTGTAAGTTCTTTGTCACCGTGAAGACAAGAACAAGGAGCATGAACAATTGTTTCAAAACAAAATGAATGTCTCTCATCCAGCCCAAATGAGTCTCATGCAGCTCATGTCGCACTAAAAAGCAGTTGATGTCAAGTAAAATTTTTCTCTGTGCTTCTCAATGTCGAAAATTACATGACAATCTAAAAATTGCCTCAAAAGAAGACTGTTTGGAAATAGAACGAAGAAGGAATTCATCTATACTTTAAAGAAATCTAATACTCCCTGCATCCGACTCATTTGGGCCGTTCGAGCGACATTATATACTAACCATGAGGGTCAGTTTTCGTCTTTTGTCTGTGGTCAGCATCAGGCGTAGCCACTTTAATAGTCTTTCCCTAGTCACTAGGTCCATCGCCTGGCGCTATAACACATTAGTTAGAGAGTTGATGATTTAACATTAAAAAACGCCTAATCCACTTACACTTTATCCCCAGACTTGATTTATTACCAAAGAGAAAATGTTCAACCACCAAACAGTAATGTTATATGGACATCCCTTTCATCATCCTTTCGTATTACGAGATTGCATCATATCGTCTAACATTTTGCTTTTGTTATATATGATTTAATCATATGGAAATAGTTATAGTTATGAAGACTGCACGTTACAATAGTTCTCACAATCATAATTTTCTGTCTTTCTGATAATAAAACAAACCAGCAAAAAACACCCAAAAGAATTTTGAAATTAATAAAGACCAAATTGCTTTAAAACAGATATCTCAGATGCAGTAAACACATAGGCAAATGATACCACGCGTTTGCAGTTTCCTTTGATACGACTAGTCTCATTATTTCCTTCTTTTGCACTTTCATTTAAGAAAAAAGCGTTCGTATATTTTCCACGCACCATTAGGTTGAAATTTCCTCTACGGGTTGAGCCACTATCTCGCTCGAGTGTATGGAAAAATGTTCAGTGACTTTACTAACCAAGAGGCTGGAGTTACCTGCTGATCTGGGCGGTCAAACACATAAGCGCCTGTGATGATCTCCTGCCAGAAGCGCGAGGCTTCACCGAACAGGTCCCCATCCTCAGAGGTTAATAGAGACGCTTGGGACTCGATCTGGTATTACGGAGAGCACGTAAGTGAACCCACAAAGTCTTAAAATATATCGTTGTGGTCCTGCTTATTCATCCGAATGTCTAGGATCTCGCAAAGACGTAATGTTGCAAATTTACCCTAGCCCAGGGCACTTTAAAATTAGTATAACCTTAACCTTGACTGCCTCTCCTAGCGAATAAGAAGCACAAACTTATTATTTTTTTGTGTGACCCTTAGATGCTGTAATTCATCGGAAAACTGGACATAAAGTCAATATCAATCGAACCAAATTAAGCAAAAGACGGCACAACAAGAAGAGTTGTAGCTTACCACACTATTCACTTTGTCAGTCGGAAGAGTTTCCAAGGTCTTCTCGAAATCCGCCAGAAACTTGTTCATTAAATCATCTATATGTTTCATACTGAAAGATTCGTGACAAGCAAAAACATATTCTTATGCTAAGAAGTATTTGTAGAGGTCTCTACGAGGGATTTACCTCCAAAAAAGGTAAAAATGGACATAACTCGAAACCTATTACATCGATTTTCATTCTGAAAACGTTGTAATCTGGTTCTCTCAATGCACTTTTGAATTCTGATCATAGTAGGTCCAGTGCTTATCTTTCAAGCGAACAGTTGTGTAAGCTAATGCATGTTACCTTCACTGTGATATCCAAAGAAAAATACCAAAGAATTAAAATTGTTTTTATTTATAAATTTATGAGATGCCCTTTAACAGTAAATTTCTGCTGATCTCCATCGGTTGATGCGGGAGGAGCCTAATAAATTAATTATGATCCTGTGGATAAAAACCAGTGGCAAACCTAAACTTGTGCGCCTGACTCTCCACAACTATCATAAATCCAGCTACGGCGTGTACTGACGCAGGCTGGCAGAAGACACTGTAACCCAACTGATGTTTGGTGCGGAGGTTGTTAAACAGAGGCTCCATCATCAACGCCTGGAGGAAAAATTATACCATTTGGTGATATATACAAGACAAAAGGGCAGACTTTGACTATAAGAGTCCAGAAAAGGCGAAAATAGGTTCAGTTCAGTCAAAAAGAAACAAAAAAAAAATAGCGGCATTTTTTTTTATATCAGCAAAACGGGCAAATGCTTGTAAAGAATATACCAATTGTCGTTTTAGCTTACGAACAAGCTGTAACCTTTGGAACAGACTTGCCAAGAAAGATCTAATTATCACCTTAAAAATTGAGTACTTAGAGATAAATTTAACAAGAGCTCTAGAAGACATACACTCATAAATATGGATTATGGTTTGTCGAAAAGGCATTTTGTTAATTTAGATCAGAGCTGATATTTGTGGTTTCTTGCTGGTATCCATAATCTCATTCTAATATTACACATTGATTAATATCCTCGCGCAAAACGTTTTATCATTATGACACCCAAGCAATAAAAGAGAAAAAAATGACCTGAAGATCCTTACAGATAGAAATGTATTTTGATCGAAATTTATATTGCGAAATTTACCAAAATATTTGCCCTTGGTCCATTTCTTGGGAGTTAATAGCTAAACTTCGGTTTAATTAGAGCCCATCAGATGTCATCCAGAGGATTTCACCTAGATACAGTCTCTTACGGGAAAGGCGTCTGCACTTACAGAGAGAATATCGTTGAGGCAGGTGGAGAGGAAAGTACCAAGACCTTGTTGGAAATAGTGCACAACACAAGAATTCGTGTCTTCCTTGTTAATGGCAGGTATAAGACACTTGAAGTCTCCGACCGGAAGCTCCATCACGCTCGGCTGAGGTGTATCAAGCATCACACAGCGTCATGAAAACAATCAACTATGTCGCAATTCAGCCCAAATTTTTTTTTTTTTAATTATAATTTGAAAAACCACATTTAGTCTTTTACATCTTTTGGACATATTCTTAAATAACATTTCATAAAAAAAATCTAGTGCTTCGTGACAATTAGAATATTGGCTTCCTTTTTGGCCTCTTACGTACTGATCTCATACACGACTGAAACAGGTCAAGATAGCCTACTTCACTTATTTTACTACCAATTATTATTATGAATTATGAATAATGAAGGATGCCAAGAACAAAACCATTGTGATAAAAAGACCATCCCCCTTTCGTGATTTCTTTTTTATGGGCCGTTGAATAGTTTACTCTAGACAAACAAATCCCTTAATAAAGAGACCCATTTTTTAGACTTACTTTTCCGAACAGTACAAATTTAAAACATCTTAAATGCAGGATTTTTCAGTGCTGAAAGTTGTACTTTTGAGATTTCAAAAATAAATATTACTATGCCTTTCATTAATATTTACTGCAATGCATCGTTACCATTGGAAAATCCTTTTCAGCAAGTGGTTTCTTCACAAGTTTTTTCAGCATGGAACCTATGTCAATAGCATCCTGCAAAAGTTATCAAATAATAAAAAAAAAATAATAGACTGCGAACTGAAAAAAAATGTATGTGACTTTTAACACAAACCTATATAAACATTGAATAGAAGATTTGGTTTTTATTCCTCCAGTTTCTCGAAAATTTGTAGAAATTTTTAATTTGGTGTAACGTAACGCACAAAAACAGTTGGATGTTTTTTTAACAAGTTACGCCTTGAATGGTTCCCGTTTAACTTTCATACAAATGTAAAAAGCACGTTCAGATATACAGAAACTTTTTAATATTTTTATTGCTTCGCACATTTGGAGGGAAATTTGCTTTTGAAAATTGCTCGATTTATTCATAAAACAATGCAATATCTGCATTACATTTACAGCAAAATTTCAATTATAACCTCAAGTGAGAGTAAAAGTTTTACTCTATTGCTTTCAAGAAAGTCATACCAGCTCGTTTAGAAGCGGATAGTCCATTGCGCATTCTTGTTCAGGAATTATAGAATAATGCGTTCAAGAAATTTAGAAGACATACCATGTGCTCCATGATTTATGAGATGGACTTTTCATGTGAAAGACACTGCCCTTTAATCACGCTAAGATGAAGTTATGACAAGATTCAGAGCTTCTCAAAGTGAAATGAGCTTGAAAGGAAAAAATTGCTTCTTTTTTTTAACTACACTAACGAGAGCTGTAGCCTTTAACTCATTTCGATATGTCGCATATGAGTGCTTACACCCGCCAACTACGAAGCATATTGACATAAAGACAATATCACTATATAACTTTTAATGGACGAGTATTATTTTTGTTTTAACTCGTACCATATTCAATTGGATTACACGAATAAAGAAACACCAGGCATCATTTTTTTCTTTAGCTTCAAATTAATACACATATTGATATTGCTAAAAAAATAACAAAGATGCAACCTGCCCAAGTAGCTGACCTTTATCGAAAGGTTGCCCATGACCAGAGCCTCTACAAAAAGCGTCCGGTAGAACTCCGATATGTAGTCCTGGAGCATAGGGAAGGTCAGTTCATCCATCTGTTCAAATCTCTCGAAAATGGATGGGTCCTTATTCTCTAGCAGGGAGTAACGCACTGCTCTGTATCGATTATATTAGACAATTCTGAAAACGATTTTCTAAAAAATCCTTAAAAACATGAATTTGAACTCAATGCAGTATTTATCAAACCCAAATTAAAGAAACCCCTCTGTATTTAGAGCTATCTTCAGTTTCATTAATAGTTTGGAATACTCGTTTTATTTGGATTTCCTTTTTGTCACAGATACACAGGGCTTCAGGTAAATTATGTAATGCCTGGCTGATTCGGCAAAAGCGTAACGGTTCCAGAGTTGGTCAAAGGAATAAAACACTGGGTACCTTGCGCACTCTAGTGGATTGAGGAGAGAGTCAACATAGACCTGCTTTAGGTGAACCACAACAGACTTAAAAGCTTCCTCCTCCACTTCGAGAGACTGTAAGGCATGAATAGTGTCCTTGGTTACTGTCTGGAAGAAGACAAACGGAAGGAAAGAGAAAGAGGGAAATTTGATAGAAGGTAAAATAAAGATAAATAGATACATAGTTTTGAATAATAATAATAATAATAATAATAATAATAATAATAATAATAATAATAATAATAATAATAATAATGATGATGATGATGATGATAAAAACCGACATTTAATAACATCTTCGTTAGATGGAAAGAAAAACCCGGCTAAAACAAATTATTTAAATCATTTACAGTTTTGACTCGCCATCTTCTCTAGCTCCAGCCTTTCCACAAGCCTTCTTGATCTTTCCCTTTTAATGTAAGTAGATGATATAGTCACTTTTTTTCTGATGGAATTATACGTACATATCTGAACTTCCTTAACATCTTGTGGATTTTTCAGTATGATCTGCGTGACATAATGGGAATATCAATTGGGTGGACGAAGAAGAAATTATTACCTTGATCTTTTCTGAATAGCCTCCAACGATGAACATAATTCCCTCTGGCGTCCCCTCCACTGAGTAGCTATAGGACAAACATGACGTGATTTCTTCAAAAACAATAAGTGAATATGAAATGCTAGCCCATGCACACACTAGATAGTTTTGTTAAAACAAAGTTATTACCACATCAATTATATTAGCTTTGGTGAAAAATCATCCTCCATCTTAGGAAAGGGTAAAATAGAACATTCCAAGGACTAATGCTAATCTGTAGAATTGCAGCTTATTCATATCTTCTGGCAGAAACGTATGGTTGTAACAGTTTTGTACATCAATCTTTAATGTCTTTTACTAATTTAAATTTAAGTAAAAGCGCATGCTAAAGTGACCAACATTTCAAAGGACAAATATGAAAGATCTAAATCCGGATACAAGAAGATTATTTAAAAAAAAACCAACTAAGGATATGCTACTTGGTGTTTTATATTCCTCACGCATTATTTAAACACTCACTCATATCCCGCAAGCGTTGCATTATGTAAAGTCTCTGTAAGTGTCTGTAGCAGCATCGTCAGGAATACGTCACTCAGGGCCATACTTTTCAGAAACAGGAAAAGATTCCAAGTAATAGGGCTACTTATGGAGGAACAGAGAGTCAAAGATAGTCAAGGGAGGAGAGAGAGAGCGAGAGAGAGAGAGAGAGAGAGATAGGTAGACAGATTTAATGGTATATGTATATATATATATATATATATACATATATATATATATATATATATATATATATATATATAAAGATAGATAGATAGATAGATAGATAAATAGCTAGATAGATATAGGGAGAGAGAAAGCGAGAGAGAGAGAGAGAGAAAGAGAGAGGGAGAGGGAGAGAGAGAGAGAGAGAGAGAGAGAGAGAGAGAGAGAGAGAGAGAGAGAGAGAGAGAGAGAGAGAGAGAGAGAGAAAAGAAGGAAGATTGATTGTTCGTTAAAGAAATTTACCCAAGTCTGTAACAAATTGTATGAGAAGGGCACGTGATCAAAATCCCCAGTTTACCTCTCACACGTCTTGGAAAGCGTCGAGCTGATGAGATTGAAATGAATCGCTGCAGTAGGCAGAAAGAAGTTGTTATCCTTCTTGTACCATACCCGGCAGGACACCTCGTTCATCACTACTACTGGATACTGTTGGCAAAAGTAGGAAATTCTGGAAATGTTAAGGGATCCGTAAAGAACTGGCGGATCAAAAATAAACATTTAGAGAGAGTAAGTGATCATTAAAAATAATCTTTCACAGGTATCTTTGATTCTTTTTTTTCCCATCTGTTTCCCCTACCCTTCCTTCCTTAAAGGCTCTCTCTCTCTCTCTCTCTCTCTCTCTCTCTCTCTCTCTCTCTCTCTCTCTCTCTCTCTCTGTACTTCCATATCTCACTTTGCAACAATGTCAGACCCTCAAACATTGCAACATAAAATTATAACAGGCTATAATTAATTGTGCGTAGTTGTATGTCAATGTAGTAGTTGCAATCAATTTATCTCTATCTTTCAACTTAACTAACGTAACTATCTTTCACTTCATCACCTCAAACGATTTTATGCTGAGAAAGAGAGAAAGAGAGAGAGACAAAGAAACATTCAAGGATATAAAATACCTTAGAAAGGTGCACTGATTTGCGGAGATTCATGTTATTAGAAGGAAATATAAATAGTGTAGGATTTGACAAAATTAGGCGATTATTATTCTTTCAGTTTAATAAAATTTGAAACAAAATAAGGCACAGAAAAAACCTAAGTAAAAAGTGTAAAGCATCGTTACTTACCAATGTGGATTTCTTTGCCTTTACAAGAGCAAAGTTAGTGACTGCAACAAGAGGGAGGTTTATAAAAAAAACTGTAAGTTGAAACCGGTTGAGAGAGAGAGAGAGAGAGAGAGAGAGAGAGAGAGAGAGAGAGAGAGAGAGAGAGAGAGAGAGAGAGAGAGAGAGAGAGAGAGAGAGAGAGAGAGGGTGAGTTGGGGTGGGGAGAATGAGAGAAAATCTTTCAAAAGAAAATATAATTAGCTAAGTTGGTAAGTATCTTACGTTATCGTTTCTCTGACAGAACAATGGAAAAGGAGACAAATGATATGAAGGGGAGGAAACAAAATCAAACATCAGCCTTTCTACCTATGTAGGGATTTGGTTCTGGTACATGCAGATGTGGATTAGGACTCAAATCTGGAATGAAAGAAAAATGGCCATGCAAATAAAAAGTCAAGGGTTGAAGTATGTAACAAAAAAAAAAGGGAATCAATAAATGTATCAATTCCAAATAGTGAAAAAGCTAATGAAGCAACCTACTGTACATAGAGAGTGCAGTAGATATCTAATTTAGAAAACAAAATAGCAACAAAATTTGAATGATTTTTGGGTAATCTTTTGAAAGGAATATTGTGTTGTAAGAGGCCAGTTGAACGTTTTTAAGAACGTTGGCATGAATTTAGAAAAATTAAACTAATTCAGAAAATAAAAAAATAAATCAATATCTTTATAACAGCATTATGAAGGAATAGAACTTACTCATAAGCTTGGAAATAAGAGGAGCGTCAAAATCTGAAACAGGTAG
Source organism: Elysia crispata (assembly GCA_033675545.1). Classification (NCBI taxonomy): domain Eukaryota; kingdom Metazoa; phylum Mollusca; class Gastropoda; family Plakobranchidae; genus Elysia; species Elysia crispata. Next base: position 323,975 of record JAWDGP010004170.1, read on the forward strand.
TGTTTAAGTCTTATAACATAAGGAAAATGATAAACTCAAAAACGCATCAATAATTTCACACATTTTCTGTCATGCTGAAATAAATAATGTGTAGTTACATTCTTTGACGAGCATTTTTTGACCATCTAAAATTTATCTATATGCCTTTAATCATATATAAATATATATATATATATATATATATATATATATATATACACACACATACACGTATATATATTATATATATATTTATATATATATGTATATGTATATATATACATACATACTTCTTTGAAATTTGAGGGATGTAGCCCTGTAAAATATTCTCAAGAAGAAACTTTTATGCATATATATATATATATATATATATATATATATATATATATATATATATATATATATAGATATGCATCGTAGATATCTCATCTTTTGACACAATATGTGCGGATGATTGACTGATTTTGACTTAATATATTAACAGGCTGCTTCACCTCGCTCCGTATGTTTGTCGGTTTCTCTGCTGGATATTGTTGTGTTATCCCAAGATTTTTATATGCGCCTGCTCGTTAGACCCCAGTGCTTAGTTTGAGATAAAAATCATGCTGAATTTCTTTCTATCTTGTCGGCAATCTAACATTTTGTCCACTATCATGCTGGGCCTAGTTTTGTTCTATCTGACATTTTCTCACTTGGTGAGTTTGGCCATAGCGCAAAATGTAAACACCACAGTGCAAAAGTACTCGTGTGTAGAGTTACGGACCATAGGACAAGTTTTTCAGGTAACCCCGCCCCTCGATGTTTTGGCCAGGTGTGCAGGGTTGAAAATACTAAACAATAGTAGATCTAGATGTGCTACACCGACTGAGCACAAGAAAACTAGAAGAAAGAAGAGAGGTGGGAGGAGAAAACGCCATGTCATTGACGTCATTCGCTCAGCTAATTTGGAGCACTTCCTGACCCGTGACCTCGCTCATGAGTGTGTAGCTAATAATAGAAACGTAAACATAAACAATCTTGTGTACATTGATTGTTGCAACGATTTCCGAGAAAGGACGCCACATTTTAGAATCGGCTGCATCAATACGCAGACATGCTGCAATAAAACTGAAATGATATCCGATCAGTTGATTGAACAAGGCATTGACATCCTCTGTATAACAGAAACATGGCTTCACGAACAGGATGACGACCACATCTTGGCCATGCTACGCCCTCCGGGCTACGAGATCAAGTCCTTTCCACGCATCGACCAGAGAGGGGGTGGTGTAGCTTTCATCTATCGCCTGTCCTCTTTCACCATCCGTACATCAGAATGGTCATTAACATCTCACAAAACATTTGAGATCGCCACGTGTTCATTCCAGACAAGCCATAACAAACTGACCATTGTGTGTATTTATCGACCTTCATCACGCAAACTCCGGAAAACCAGCACAAACGGTGAGGAAACGTTTTTCACCGAGTTCAACGATTTGGTTTGCTCCTTACGTCAACGCGGACACCCGTTTGTTATAACGGGCGATCTAAACATCCATGTCGACATCCCCACTGACCTGTTCACCGTGCTGTTTCAGTCCATCCTAGATCAACATGAGCTTGTCCAACACGTAACAGTACCAACACATAAGAATGGTCATACACTCGATTTGATTATCACAACAAAGGAGCACTCTTTCCTCGTCGACTTGGAGATAATAGACAAAAGCACATCTGACCACTTCTTACTTCGAGCCGACATTGATACACTGAAACCTAAAAAGCTACAGCATACTGTCCAGTCACGTGACATCAAGCGACTGGACAAGGCGGCGTTCCTGTCCGATGCCGCATCTTCACTCAGTTCATCAACCATCTCTGCTGAGTGTCTCGTGTCCACCCTGCGAGATACACTGGATGAACACGCCCCCGTCGTCACCTGCACCATCTCAGTACGACCAGTCGCTCCGTGGTACACTCTCGACATCAAGGAGGCCAAGCGCAAGCGTCGGTAGACAGAGCGACGATGGAGGAAATCGGGCCTTCAAGTGCACCGGGACATCCTTGCCCACCAAAGAAACATTATCAACTCCCTTATTCGCTCTCACAAGAAAGCTTACTTCACCAAAAAGCTTGAAGAAGTTGAAACAACGAAAGAACTTTTCCAGACAACAGACCATCTCATGGGACACCAAACGTCGTCTTCCCTTCCACCCGGAGAAGATAAAGAACTCTGTAATCAATTTTTACTTACTTTCAATAACAAGATTGATAATATAAGAACATTTCTTGGTAACCACACACCACTGCCAGATGAGCATGAACCATCAACTGGAAATACTATGACTGAATTTTGCTATGTAACTGAAGAGGAAATTACAAAGTATATAAAAGCATCCTCCCCCAAAACGTGTGATTTAGATCCCATCCCAACATCTTTATTAAAGGAATACACAATGGAGTTAGTCCCTTACATAACAAAAATTATAAATGAATCTCTGGCCACTGGTGTTGTACCTGACATTTTCAAACGTGCTATTGTGACACCTCTTCTCAAGAAGCCCGGGCTTGACGAAACGGATCTTAAAAACTTTAGACCTGTCTCAAATCTCAATTTTCTATAAAAAATTCTGGAAAAAGTTGTATTAGGTCAAGTCCTGAAACACGTTAAAAGTAACGGTTTTGATGAAGTTCTTCAATCCGCATACAAGATGCACCATAGCACGGAGACTGCACTTTTAAAAGTGACCTCAGATATTCTGGACTTAGTAGATGACAAAAACTTATGTCTCCTTGTGCTGCTTGATCTAACAGCTGCTTTCGACACTATTGATCATGAAATTTTACTAAACAGGCTTTTAAGAAGTCGTTTCTTGTGTCGGGTACAGTACTTACGTGGTTTGAGTCATATCTTACCAATAGATTTTATTGTGTTAAAGTGAGAAATGAAACGTCTCAAAATCTTCCTCTCAAATATGGAGTCCCTCAAGGCTCAGGTTTAGGTCCTGTTCTCTTTACCATGTATACTAAACCACTGTCTGCCCTTATTAGGAAACATAGCATAAGTTACCACCTTTATGCTGATGACACCCAATTATATGGAGCAAGTGACACTGAAAACATACACCAACTTATACATACAACCACCCACTGCATACAAGATATCTGCTCATGGATGAACATCATCAAACTCAAGCTAAACGAAGACAAAACAGACATAATTATTTTTGGGTGCAGCAAATCCATCGATAGCTTGCCCGTGATCAAATTTGATCTAAATGGACATGAAGTACTATGCAGTAAGAAAGTGAAAAATCTCGGGGCTATATTAGACCAAGATATGTCAATGTTTTCTTTTGTTTCAAATCTCTGTAAGAATTTATATTTTCAAGTAAGAAAAATCAGCTCAATAAGAAAGTATATAAACCATAATGTTGCAAAAACACTTGTAACTACACTAATACTATCAAGAATTGATTATTGTAATTCTTTGTTAGCAGGCCTGCCAAAACAACATTTGCAACGACTACAAAATCTTCAAAACAATGCTGCTAGATTAATTACCTTAAAGCGTAAGAGAGATCATGTTACGCCAATGTTGATAGAGCTGCACTGGTTGAACATAAATGATCGTATCTGCTACAAGATCTGTCTTTTTTTGTTTTAAGTGCCTGAACAACATGGCACCAGAATACCTAACTGGCATGTTAAGAGTTTACACACCATCACGGTCATTACGATCTGCTAACGACCGAACAATTCTTGTCAAACCACATAAAAACTATGTTGCCTACGGCAAGCGATCATTTTCTTATGTAGCACCAACCATGTGGAATCGGCTCCCCAGATATATCAGAGAGTCTGATTCCATAGGAGACCTTTAAAAGGCAGCTTAAACACCATTTATTCACCACAACGTATTCCCGGCAGTAGATGATGTTTTACTTGTATCATATTTTTAAGCAAATGTATGTTATGCATGTTATTTTTTATATAATATGTATGTTATTCTTTATGCTATGTACGTCATTCTGTATGTTATGTATGTATGTTCAGGCCTTCTAGCCTGCTTCTATCTTATTCTTTTTCTTGTAAAGCGCATAGAGCATTTTAATCATTTGGATATGCGCTATATAAATGCACTTTATTATTATTATTATTATTATTATTATTATTATTATTATTAAACGTCCGACTTCGATAGGGCAATGCGACTCCCTATGAGCCAGGGCCAGAAAAACTTTGAAAAAATCTGGGGTGAACTCTCAACCTTTGTCTTCTGAGGCTAATGTCTATACCACAATCACTCTCCGGGTCAGTTCGGAGCAGTCCTCGGCACCCTGGGGTTGTCCGGGGCCGAAGTAGTCCAGATCAGTCCGGGCCGAGGTAGTTCGGATCAGTCCGGGGCCGGGGTAGTTCGCATCAGTCTGTGGCAGTCTGAGGTAGTCCGGATCCGTCCGGGGCCAGGATAGTTCGGATCAGTCCGCGGCAGTCTGGGGTAGTCCGGATCAGTCCGGGGTCGGGGTAGTTCGGATCAGTCCGCGGCAGTCTGGGGTAGTCCGGATCAGTCCGGGGCCGGGGTAGTTCGGATCAGATCAGTCTGTGGCAGTCTGGGGTAGTCCGGATCAGTCCGGGGCCGGGGTAGTTCGGATCAGTCCGCGGCAGTCTGAGGTAGTCCGGATCAGTCCGGGGCCGGGGTAGTTCGGATCAGTCCGCGGCAGTCTGAGGTAGTCCGGATCAGTCCGGAGCCGGGGTAGTCCGGAGCAGTCCGCGGCAGTCTGGGTAGTCCGGGGTAGTTCGGATGAGTCCACGAAACTCTAGGGTAATCCGGGGTGATCCGAATTAGTCAGCGGAACTCTGGGGTAGTCCGGAGTGGTCTGGATCAGTCCGCGGAACCTTGGGGCAGTCCGGAGCACAAATTAGCCCGACCTCTCCCTCAATTGCTACCCCTATAGGTATCCCGTTCCCATCATTTGCTAACTGAGAGCCTCTTTTTTGCCCTCACCTTGGCACTTGTATCTGGCACCATGCCACGGCTCTTGCGCCATATTGATCATGTTACTGTAAGATTTGTTGTACAGCATGACCAACATACCCTGAGGCCGCAGAAAGTCCAGACAGTCCAAAACGAGCTGTCGAGAAACGACAATAAGGATTAATAAAACTTAAAGAGTCATTATGCGAAAATGACTTAGAGAATCATAGCGCATGAATGGTTTTAATTTGTTGGATATTACCTTACTTGTCGTTGAAATCAAAGATGAATTTTTTATTTAAATTAAAAAAAAAAAAATATATATATATATATATATATCTTTTTTATATATAAAAATATTATATATAATTAAATAAAATAAAGAAAAAAGAAACTATGTTGAAAACAATCTGATTGGCAAGCATCTAGATCTAATTTAAATTTTTCCTAACGCCTAAAAATTAGAACAAAACTCTCTGTATTAATAAGCTTTTAATTCAAATTTCATTTGTAATAACTGAGCTAAAAAAATGCTTACTGCGTTTCGCTATTTTTCTTCTTAAAAAATCTCATTAGTAGCGTTATCTTAATTAACACGTAAACGACGTTACATCTCGGCGGTGTATCATGTGAGTAACAAACTAAAACAATTTGTTAAGTTTATCATAATTTTCTCTAAGATGCTAGAAGGTATACAATGCATGATTCGTGGCTAATGAAGAAATGAATTATTCATAGGGAAAGGAAATTTAATAATATTTCGTTGCGAAAGGGAAATGGATTGATCTGATTAGCTACTGCTAATGTCTGATTTCTAGACAGATTCCACTCTTTTCATTTTTTTTATTCTTCAGTAAACTAAAGTGTCTGTTATACCGAAAAAGTGCCCTCCAAACAGAAGAGTAAACTTAGAATATTTCAACAGTTTTCATAACTATGTCGGAAAACTGCTATAGCGATACACTGAGTATACATTGTATAAGAAAGATCAAAGCATAGGTCAAATCTCTCCTACTGGTAGTGGAACTTACGAATTCTTCTCTTCTAATAAATCATATCATTGTCTCAAGATGTAATAATAAGCTCATATCAATGTGCGGAACTTATAAAAATCCGATCATTACTTTGTTGAAAGAGGCATACAAACAATAATAAGTCTGCATTAACTTAGGCGGGATATATGTAGTAATAGATAGGCCTATGCATTATTTACATTTCTGATTTGCCAGAGATTGTCCCATGTCATAATAATCGTGAATTTGCATCACGAATCTGTTGGAAGCAGCATAAAATTCAACAGGAAATTATGAATTTACTAGAACTGGTGCACATACGAACTGTAAAGTTCATGACAAAAAGTTGGATTTGGGATAGATACGGCTTTAAAATTGCACAATGAAGTGTGGAAGCGAGATGCACACGATAGTAAATCTCCAAAATGAATTTGCATGAATTTATTGGAGGCAGCATAGAGATATGTACCATAGTCGCAACACGCGGGTTAACGTGCTTCTGTTTTTTATTTTTAGCTGAGATAAAAATATGTATGGCCATCGCATTCTTCGCAGGAAGAAAAAGATGTTCCGTTGCCAATGCCCAACAAAAGAACTAATAAATTATTGCCGCTCATATTTTTAACGCTTTCTTTAACCCAGAGCCGATATTCATCTTAAAAAAAACTCAAACGAAATAAAATAAAATTAAAAAAAAAAAGAGTATATTCTCCAATGAGCAGCAAGGCAAAAATTATCGATCTGTCCATGAAAGACTAACAGCTTCCCTAAATATTCCACATTTAGATTTCATAAAAACTGTCGTGCATTTATCCACTAGTGTTTTTATTTGATTTTTTCCTTCTTAAGAGAGCTATATAGGATGAATGCTAAAAATTACTTCACTACAATCGGTTTTATCCAGCATGGACATAGCATGTAAAGTTTACTCAGACCTTTCATTAAAAAGAAAGGGTCTCAATTATTACAAATTTCTTGTCTAAGGAGGAGAAGCAAAAAAAAAACAAACAAACAAAAAAAAACAGGACCAAGCCGCCTATTTATTCGCATGATTATGACAATGGCTGTTATGGGTGATTAATCTCACTTTTAATCAATTGCTCACCTGCTCATTGTATTCAAAGAAAAGTGTTCTGCCACAGAGGTAGTGCTCAGGGGGAAACATGTGCATATTTTCCGCAAGCTGCTCAACATAAGAGTAGATCGAGTCCTGACAAAAAAAATTGCAGTAACTAAATTGAATATCTCCAAATTCAACGTTTCTTAAAATTGCATCCTCTTTTGATAATCTCTTCTGGAAAACTAGTGATAAAACTTCGCAAGTGCAAATTACTAATAAAGAGTGATTTTAACCGAATTCTTAACCTAATAGCTTACAAAGTCCAACCACTTTAGTGAGTTTTCTAGAAAAAAATTCATAAAAATGCCACTCTAAAAATATCACTTTGCTATAGATTATCAGCTGATTCCAACTTAAATACTAAATATAAATATAATTAATATACATTAATAAGTTTACCTCGGTCATAAGACACTTTTTCCTTAATATCAAATGTCCAGACTTTTCAAAGTATGGAATTTTAATCTGGCAAGCCAACCCAAACTGAACACATCTCATCGATAGATTTTGAAAAAGTGGAAGGTTCCAAACCAAAAGCCCAAGGAATCATAAATAATCAAGATACCCTAGTGGGTTAAAGAGAGGTTCTATACAATCGGCCTGTGATTTCCACGAAGGGCTTAAATCTCCCAACAGTGCGAACAAACTCTGCTTGTCACCTGCTCATTAAAGATGTACTTTGTCTCCTGTATGTGCTGTTGTTCCTCAAACACATGGGCTGGCAATTTCTGCTTCAACATGTAGATATACTGGTAAATCACCGCGAGTACCTTTGGGAAAAGGTAGGGTCGAATTAAAATAAAAGCGGTACATGAACTTTACTATAGACCTTATTTTGGCAGATTAGTTGACTGGTGCAAAATTTTCTGTTTTCAAGCTCAGTTTACAGTAATGGTTATGACAGGACTTGCTAGAAAAGGAAGTAAAAAAAATAAGAAGTCCAAACAGGGTGTGAAAGAGAAAGGAAACGCCTGAGACACAAATTGGTTTATTTAAAAAAAGGAATTGTTTCGTTACTTTGGAAAAGTTTGGAGGTCATGAAAGTAAGAAAGTCAGTCATGTTTTTTGTGTGTTACTATGTGCGAAAAGAGAGGGTGAGAGAAAGGTACGGGTAAAAAAAGGAGTGTGGAAGAGAAGCAGCGAGAGACGAGAAAGTAAGATAAACAAAATGTGAGAGGAAGTAAAATGTTAGAAAGACAAAGGGAATCGATAAAAGAGAAAAAGGGAAATAATCAGAGAAGGATAAACGGTAAAGGACGAAAAGAGGGAGAGGGAGAGGGAGAGAGAGAGAAAGAGAGAGAGAGAGAGAGAGAGAGAGAGAGAGAGAGAGAGAGAGAGAGAGAGAGAAGAGAAAAAAAAATGGATAAATTGTAGATAGATGATTGTATAAGTTGTCAGACTTATTGGGAGAAAGAAAGAGTGAAAAACATACAACAAACGATCATAGAATAACAGGGAGACGGAAAAACAGACACCAGAGAGAAAGAATAAGTATCGGACCTCGTCATAGCGTTTGATGCCCTCTTCCAGCAGTTTGATGGAGATCATAAAGGATGACCAAGTTGAGTTGTGTGTGAAACCAGTCATGTCGTTGCCCACAAAAATGTCCAGTGCCAGCTGTCTGTTAGAGCACCCGGACATTGTCATTTGTTAGAAGTGTATGATGAAAAAAAAATTACATGTCAAGTTTGATTTAAACTGAGTCGAGTGTTTGCATAATATGTGAAAATAGCCTGGGCTACAATTATATCGTAGAACCATTAGGACATGCGAGAGCCCAGCAGTATAAGATTCCTTTTCCAATTGAACGGACGTGGTTTTTTTTTTACGTTCCGGATTATTCAATGTTTTTTGACATTCAACGAATCAATCTCTTGAAATTTGTTTTTTGAGCTCATCCCTGGATAGCTTACTTAGCATCGTCTAACTAGTAATTTAGCCATTAGCAGATTTAATTTTGCCTGTGCTCCTGTTAAATATATATATATAATTTTTATTTTGTTAGGACTTACTTTCGCCGAAGTGCGGACAAGATACTTCCCTTTCCTTCGTGACCCAGTAAAAGAGATAGAAACTCGATTGTCCTAGCTCTGGTAGGAGGAAAGAGCGAAAGCAATGCGCAAATCTTCTATCCGCAATATAAACCTACGACTATATCGTGCCAGAATATTGTGATCAGAACGACACACATGCACAAAAATGAGATAATGAAGAATGTATAACTTAGTTTAAAAAAGTGAAAGAGGAGGAAGAGAAAGTCAGAGGTGGTACTGAGAGCATCGGAAAATAAAGAGGAGAAAGGAAGAGATTTTGAGAAAAACAGAGATATAATGAACTCTACACGAAAACAAATGGCGAAAAGAATTTGGATAGAAAATGAAGAATGCAAATGTCGGCCACATTTTATTGCTTATTGATTTAAAGAAACGCGCGTGGAAAATGATTAACACGCTTTTAATTGGGCCTGAGGTTTTATAAGTATAAGCGATCCAGCTCAATCTGTCAGATAATTATTATGTTTACCGTTGTCCAAAAGATCTCACCTGTAATGCTCCATGAGAGGAGGTAGTGCCCAGATGACTTCCATTTTTTGAACGTCACCCATTGGAACCACTTGATAAATTTCATGGTATGTGGAAAAAGTACTTCATAAATCTCATAGGACGGGATACTCTTTTCTTCTGATACAAAAGGGTGAGCTGGCATTACACGACTAAGCAAATTTTCTAGCCTCTTGATGAAAAAGCTGCGTTTTCTTAAAGCTTTTTATACAACTTTCCTAAGTAAAGACACTAAGCGCTTTTAAACTTAATTTGAGGGCGGCGCAAGCAGGCGCATTTCCTTTCACTACCTTAAAATGAAACAATGCAGACCTAAAAGAGTGCTGTTTCGTTGCCATAAACTAGCCTTCCTTACTATCCCTATATGTGATGAACAAATTGATTAATTCATCGACCATAAAGTGAATTCATCTATAAATATGAAACACTTTCTTAAATATTTCACATTCTTATAGATGCTTCAATAAATGGTCCACCAAGTCTTGCAGAATGACGTTACAAATTATGCTTTTACATCATCTTATACAGGATAAGCGCTTACAGAATCAGAAATCACATACCCCTGATCAGTTTGTTGAGGCTTCTTTCTTGAAACGGCGGCTGAAAGGGATGCAGATTGTGATATTATTTGAAAGGTGGGGTTATTGGGCAGATAAGGCCAAAAGCAGAAAATAAAATGTATCAAAGCTTTAGAGACGGATTAATCTATACAGTTTCTTTTATTTGAAAGCGTCCAGATTATCGATCAGTCAAGTCGTATTTTCAAAGAGTGACTTCCAAGAGAGTTTTGCTGAAAAAGTACTATTTTAACATTAGTTTGTATTTCCTCATTTTGCGTTCTATTCTCTTTAGGCTTACCTTTATAAACATGGGTTTTGGAATTTCGCTGAGGAAGTTGAACCAAAAAAGAAAGGGATGTATTAAAGATATTATTTTTTTCCCTTCATTATAAAATTATTTTCTAATTGCTTTTTTTGTAAATATCGAGATATTCCTCTTTGTTCACCATTTCTTTACACATTCTCGCTTCACCTCTTATAATTACCATCTCCATCCTTCCACCTTCACCAAGACCTCTCGTACTCTTTATCTTCTTCTTTCGCCCTCTCCTTTTCCTTCATCATCACCCTCTCTTTCTTGTTCCCCTTCTTCTCTTCTTGCGATCCTAAGTTTTCTCCACCTTACTATGATTAATCTTTTTCTTCTTTGACTCCTTCTTTATTCATACTCCCCTCCTCTTTCTTTTACCTTTATTTTGCATGAATATCGCCGAAAAGTAAGACAGAATAAATAATGAAAACTAAAGAAAACATCAACAGTAACAACAACAACAACAACAACAACAACAACTGGTGAACTAAATGCCTAGGTCAACATAACATAACCATTAAAACAGTTAACATAATTAGGAGAAAAAATACTTGTTTGGAATCTTGGAGAAAATTTTCACCACGTAAGCTTCCATAGCGTCCAGAGATTCTAATGCGATCAAAGTAGATAAAGAAAGGATGGCTATGAACGACCTTGATACTAATTTTTATCCATATGCTTGTTTTATGTGGTCTATTAAATTGTTGCCATACGATCAGTCACGTGTTACATTATTTGTTGCCACTGAGGGCTGATCTCGATAGCTCATATTATAATTTTCTCCCCTACAACCATTTTTATGAGGTTTAAATTTATGAAAAGTTTATAAATAAAATGTTCACCATTCGCAGCTATGGTTAATCAATGACAGTAACTGATGAAATTCATAAAGTAGTTTTACTTGGTGATAGATATAATGTTACAGAAGTCTTCGACGTTTAAAGGAATAATATAAACAAAATGTGCAGCTCGGCGGCTATCTACACGAAATTTTTGCAAAGTAAATGAGCGTAAAAGGGAGTGGGGAGGGGGGGGGGGGGGGTCTTACCTCAGTGTGAGAACGCTTGAGCTCAATTCGTTGCCTTTATTTATCTGTTGTGTCATATTTATTTATTTATTTTATTTTTCTGTGGGTGGGTGGGTGGGGGAGAAATTTCAGTCTGAGCTCGTCTGACGAGTCTTTTCTTGGTTCTTGAGGACATCCAACAACAGTGATTTGTAGATGAACGGTTTTTGCCAAAATAAAACTGCGGATTAAATCCTACGGAGAACCGTAACCAATCACACACAAACGCTCTCTCTCTCTCTCTCTCTCTCTCTCTCTCTCTCTCTCTCTCTCTCTCTCTCTCTCTCTCTCTCTCTCTCTCTCTCTCTCTTTCTCTCTGTCTGTCTCTGTCTCCGTTTACCAGAAATAAGTGGCGTGGGTATCGAAGAGCCACTGAAAACGTCATAAAAATATCTGGAGCCAACTCACCGATCGAATGAACAACTAGTGTCATGTAGTGAGCCGAGTACATTCTCTTGTAGAACGCGTGCAGCTTGTCATAAACGTTTACATTCTCACGCTCTGGATCCTCCTTCAGGGATTTCACGTTACCTGATAATTGCGCATGGTATCAGGAAGTCGAAGTTGCGACAGAACAGTGAACAGTATGCACTCTATAATTTCATTTATTTCATATTTAATTTATGAAGGAGTCTTCGTTGCGACCTTTGCCTGAGTACAAGGCTGATTGACACAGCTTTTCAGTTCTCTAAAGAATAAGAGTCTGATATGCATTTAGATTTCGAATCAGTCATCCAAATAAGCCATTTATATTAGATTTAAAATGCCTGCAACTCCCTCAACCCACTACATTCTTTTCTCTCATAAGCAACCTGGTATTCTTAACCAAAATTAATAGGGTCTATATTCCCAGGAAATGTTTTGTGTCTATATCGAAAGCCACAAAATCATTATTAGGCTCATAAATATGAATTAAAATATGAAATATATTGACATGGATATTCACATCTTTGTCCTTCATTTTCCCTTGTTCCCGAGGTTTTAAAGGTTCAGCACGATACGGCAAGAGAGGCATATACGACCACGGTACGCTTTAATAAAGTGACTGAATATTCGTGGAGAGGCCAAGATTCTAAAAGTAAGAATCTACAGTCCCTGTTCACTGTTGAGCAGGAAAAGGGTAAAGACAAAAGACGCATACGAAAAGGAGGAGTAAGTCGAGTAAGGAGAAACAACAGGGGACAGCGACAAGGCGGATAATTATATAAAAATGCTAAAAGAGAAATTTGATAGGACAAGGACTGCAAGCAGGAAAAAGAGAAAGAGATAGATAGATAGATAGAGAGAGAGAGAGGGAGGGAGAGAGAGAGAGAGAGAGAGAGAGAGAGAGAGAGAGAGAGAGAGAGAGAGAGAGAGAGAGAGAGATTAAAGTAGAGAGATTTAATTATACCAGCCATAAACTTCGCCATAGGATGCCCCTTCTCCACCAGCTCGTGTGAGATGATGCTCCTGGCCCTCTCGTTGTCGTTACTGGAGACCATCCGACACTCTGGAGCAGCACAAGCGAATAGTGTTTCCGACATGGCGACAGATTCAATGGAAATAATAAATGCAAGCATGCTTGAAGTTAGTGTCCTTGTTTCTAAATAAATTCATTTAAAGATACGAGTGATTTCCATACCATTTGAGAAGGTGTATGAGAAAGAAAAACATAGGGGGTAGGTAGGTTGGGGGGGGGGGGGGGGCCGAGATAGAGATTAGCAGAGAGATTAAAAATGATATAAAGAACAAAAAAGAAATCATTAGGGATGTAGAGAAAGGCAAGGACATTTGCAGAGAGAGGGAAAAAGAGAGGCAGGAAGGTAATTGCTTCAGATGAATATAGCTTCATAGGAAATAGCCTGTGTAACAGAAAAGCGTTTGCAAAATGAGTGTCATTGGAATTGAGAGATAAAAATAGAAACTTGAGGAATATTAAAAATCCATTGTAAAAGTTTGTCTCTTCGTACACTTTGAGAGAGACTTGGCAGGCGTCAAACAACATAGAACTACTGAATTTTAATGAGATAAGGAAATGCATGATAAACTGTAGAAATAGATGTACAAAAGGTGTGTCTACAGTTATCTTTAAGTTTCTCATTTCTTCAAACTCAAACATGTAAGTTACAAACTCCCTGGTGTAACCTCAACACGATAGCTACTAGATATAAGCACCATCAGCATCCATGCACTTGCGTATTCAGTTTAATCAGTTCTCAAAGGCAGCTTGTTTATATCACATCGTCTATTCGAAACACCTCTCACTTAGATTGGAACTGTTTGAATCGAGCAGCTATGCCTTCACAATGAGGATATCCGGGGCGATGATTGAAGGTACTTATCCAAAAGGACAGAAAATGTAATGATCACACTGGGTGCATCTTCAGGGTGACATGCGTAAGTTTTCAGCACTTTTTGCCGATCAAGGGTATAACGTTTTGGTGACAATCTTCCTACTAGTTTGATTCGGTTCAAATAAAGTCTTAAGATTTTATCAAGATATTTTCAAACTAAGTTGAATACCTCAATTTACCTAGATTTTACAAAGAGTTACGACAGTTACGAAAAGCACCTTGTGCTCAAGGTGGAAAGAGCTTTTTTCATCTTGGAGAGATTAAATATTGATATTGGTTGGCTGAGAGTCTTTATTTGCTCCCTTTTTTGCTTTATATCAAGTTCCAAATCTCGGAAGTAGGTTCGTCAGTGGTGTAAAAGCATTTTCCAGTGTCTTAGTAGTTTGGTTTTGTCTTGAAAATACAATGATTAATTAAATCAAAGAGATACTAAGGGAACGATAAAACCACCAATTGTGTGACCAGTGAAAAACAGTGGTTAACGATAATTATTCGTGATGTAAACAAACAAATAACGTTATTAGAAAAGTCATATTACCGTTATCAACAGCCATGATTTCTTTGTCAACAGAGTTTTTATTGAAGAGTGGGCTGATGAAAAACTGGGCGAATATGTCGATCGCTTTCTTGAAAGAGTTCACTGGACAGACAAAGTAGAAGCATGTCTGAGGAATTATGATGAAACGAATGAAAATATATTATAACATCAGTGATTCTATGAACTTCAATGTAATCAGTCGTTGCTACTTCAGGGCATAGATTTTTTTCACGAAGATCCAACGGAACATTTTTTTTTCTTTTTGTGTTTTAACTTTGTCTCTTTGTATGGTTTTCTTGCATACTCATAATTATAGAGAAACTACCCAATCGGTATCTTATCAAATTATATCGTGATAGGGACCAACAAAGAAAAATGCGTTCTTTTTTGTTTTTATTCTTAATGATTTCTCATGAAATCACTGTTTTCCAATTATGGAAAATTGTATAATCTCTTTTATGAAACAACTTTCCACACACGCATATTTCAGATAGCACAATGACTAATTATTTAAATTATTAACCCAGACCAACTTACCCGTTCACAGTCTGTCCAAGCATTCGACTCCCCTCCGCATTTAGACAGAAACGCGTCCCAGAAGTTTTCCTGAGGGAACTTGCGGCTGCCCATGAACACCACTATAGAAGGGGATATGGGAATTTAAGGTCATATTTGGTCAAAAAAAAATACATAAAAATAAGACCCGATCGTGTTGATATATTTAACATAACCAGTTTAATATTGCTTGCATCTTGAGAGCAAGCTTTAACAGTCACAGGTCATGTAGCTCTTCCTCAGCCGCATCCGTTACAATCAAGAGGACTCAACCTGAGCCTCAGCAACTCTGTTACCGAATCATCTCAGCGCTCAGTTGGTCAATACCGATTTCCTTTCTCATGAGCAGAATTTTTTTTGTCTTGTAAGTCATCAAAAAGGTTTTCACACATTTCAGTCTACAAGCACTCGATGCCCATGAGTTCTAAATTCTATCCTGATTTATTTTCGAGCATTTTCCTGTGTCGACCATACGATTCTCAATAGCCCTTACTTCAACATAGCCCTTATCGTAAAATATTTTGTGTATTTCAAGGTCCTTTCGTTCGGATGGCAATCAAGCCTATGGTTATAAGTTATTTCCTCTGACAATCTACTCACTGTGCTCCAAAAAATGAGCAAAGCCAGGAATTTCAGGCAGGTCTGAGAAACTTCCCACACCGATACACAAGGCTGCGGCAGCCTGAGAAAATAGATCGCTCGAATATTTTTTAAATAAATAGTGCCAGTGCTGCAATAGTTAAAGAATTATTATTTATAATTGCTAAAGAGGTCGATAAAACAAAGTGATCGTTTTCATCTCTAACAAATCTAACGTAGCGTCTTCGTCTTATTATAAGTGTCATACTTAAGTTGTTCTTTTCTTTTTGGTATTGGGTTGTTGGTTTTTTTTTTGTGTGTGTATGGCCTTTGAGTAATAATTTTGTCTGAGATGCGCCAAGTTGTTTCAAATTAAATCTTGGTGTAGATAAGACAGCCTAAAGAAAATGCAGTTGTACTGAGTTTGCATAAATGAAAAAAGAATCATTACTGTTTCTGCTTACTTCTGAGATCTCGGAAAAATTATATATAGATAACAGGATTTATATTCTTTTTACGTGGTATCTTAATTACACAAAGTGTACAGTAAACATAAACATGTTCTATTTTACTTTATTCGAAGAACTTACGAAAGAAAATATTTTAAAGCTAGGTAACGATAAAAAATACGTTTACACTGAAATCGCGTAGAAAAAGAAAAATTCCACCAATGTAAATTCATCATCTCAATTCGACCCTTAAAATCGTGCGGCTTTTCCACCATGAAAAATATCGACATAATACTGCAAAAAGGGAAAAAAATATCATTTGTACAATTTCTGGAGTTCAAAATATGATAATGGCTCATTTTTCTCAGTGCGTATTCTACAGACAAATTCATATAAATCTAGTAATGTCCAATTTCTCTATCATGTTAAAGGTGCAACAGTATAAAAGCTCAATTTGCTTTTGCCTACTCTATTGGAAAGAAGGGTAGCGCAAGGAAAGTTGAAAGAGAAGATGTCAACGCCTAAAGCGTAATGAAACTATATAAAAAAAAAAAAAACTCTTCTGTGTGAAGATTAAACTAGAGTTAAAAATAAGATTTTTATTACTTGATCTAGGCAACTACCTCTTGAAGCTCGTCATCCACTTCCATCATATCTGTATCGTCTTCTGAACCCTCTGAGATCAGCATGGCTGTTATTCCGTTGGGAAGAATAACAACCCTATGAGGACAGCAAAATGAATATAAAGAGTTACAAGCCTTAGATATTTTGTGCTTATGATTCAATATGACTATACTTTTGAAACATTTTATGAGTTATTTTATTCATAAAGTAATTAATGCCAATGACTTTAAAGCTTTTTGTCTATCCTTCGATTGGAATGCTTGAAATGGCAAGTGAATTGCAGAAACTAATTATTTAGAGACTTCTCCGAGAGTAAGTGATATTTCTCACTCTCTGTCTGCCTATTTCAATATATATATATATATATATATATATATATATATATATTGAATTGGTTAACTGATTACATGATAATATACATGAACTAGATAAATTATTTCAATGAAGCATGTTTCTTAATTGCCGAGCACTTTTTTCATTGTATTGTTTTATAAATGTATGTGTGTATGTATACATATAGGCCTATGTTTAATTTCTGGGCTGAAATCAGTCTAATTCAATGCTTGTTGCTCTTTGAATCTGCTGTAGGTTTAACTGATACATTTTTTCATCACATCATCAAGCCACGTAAGTGAACGATATGAATTAAATTGCGCTATTTTCATTTCATAAATTGTTTCAGACACGTAAAAATTAAAGCAAAAAAACAAAACAAAACAAAACAAAACAAAAAAACAAACAAACCACAGCTGCATAATTTTCAAAGTTATGTGCCCATCAATTTTGCAATTCGTAGTCATGCTTTTTGCATATTCCATTCTTATAAACATGCCATTTAATCCTTTGCACATGAAAGTTTCAACAGGATATAGTAAACTAAATAAAAACAAATTTTTGTAATAGTTACATGAAGCAAAGGTCTCAGAGATGAACTCATTGAATCCTACTGTACAACCTTTCTCTTTTCTAAATAACGACTAGCTACGTTAATGTTAGTGGTAGCTTTCCCTGTATAAAAACTAAAAGCGACTAAAAGCGGCTAAAGCGATTTGATTAAAGATCGTTTATGCGTTTCACGGCCCATGGTAACCTAATATTGGTTGCCGAACTGCACTCAGTTCTCACCGATATGACCTGTAATCGGTCGGCGGCTTGATGATCTCAATCATTGTGGTAGCTCGAGAGTTATCACTCTTTGCTCTGTAACATAATAAGGAAAATTCATTGGCTTTGTGTACAATATGGACAACAGGTATCGAATAAAATTTAAACTTTATCACTTTTTGATACTTATGTAGGATAAACTTCAAACATAATCACTTATTGATACTTGAGTAAGATAAACTTTTAACATAAAGTTTGTTGATAGATGAATAAGGAAAACTTTAAACATAAATGCTTTCTGATACTTTTCTAATATAAACTTTAAACAAAATCACTTGTTGAAAAGATATATTTTTTCTAAGAATTCCAGTTCTTTGACAGAACAATATGGATTTTTATTATTGAGCGATTCTTGAAATAGTTTCATTCAAAAATCTTTTAAATTGTCTTCATTGAACATTAACAAAAAATGCTGCTGATCTTCATATGATAGCATTTGAAACATACCTGCGCGATTTCATCCTCCAAAAAAGCTTACTGGAACGGTGTGACTTTGTCTGGTAATATAAATTGCTCTGACAGAAATACAGGTTACAAAATCAACAGAAGAATATTGAAAGAGACAGATGTGAGCTTTGCACATAATGTAAAAGGGAAATCATGTCTATTACCTAGAGAAAACGTAAAAAGAAAGTCTGCTTTGTCTTTTCTCTTATAAGCCATACTGTTCAAACTTTAGTATCGTATTCTCCTTCGGCTTTTTAGATTCAAACACAGCTCAGACATCGCCGCGTTATCTTGATGTCACGGGGCAAATCAGTTTTATATAAATGCTAGTAAAAACAACATTCGCAGTAGTGCTAGTCACTAGAAATAATAGTAGTAGTAGTAGAAGTAGTAGTAGTAGTAGTAGTAGTAGTAGTAGTAGTAGTAGTAGTAGTAGTAGTAGTAGTAGTAGTAGTAGTAGTAGTAGTCGTCGTCGTCGTAGTAGTAGTAGTAGTAGTAGTAGTAGTAGTAGTAGTAGTAGTAGTAGTAGTAGTAGTAGTAGTAGTAGTAGTAGTAGTAGTAGTAGTAGTAGAGGAAGAAGAAGTACAGTAAAAATAGAATTACTAGTAATTTTAATATTGATAACGGCGAAGTATAGAGTAAGTGGCATGGGACAGGTAGGAGTGGCGGTTTTTTATTTTGAAGAAGCCAGGAAAATGAAACGTAATTTTTCCTTTATGAATTCACATGTTTTGCGCCGTTTCGAAATAATAAGAGTATCCCGGAATAATCCTGTAAGATGTTGCGCAACCGAAGTTTTTGCACTGCAAAAGGTTCAAAACTCAGATTGAAAGATAAGGACAGAGCACTCACTAATCAGATAAGTCTGACGCATTCCTCGATCAGTTAAATCTTCCAATATGATATGAAACATGGATTGTTGTCTCAGAATTAGAGATAAATGAAATACACAAGCTGCAGAATTTAGGTGCTCTAGTAAGATTTGAAGCATCGGATAAAGACATTACAACAGAAATGAATGAGGAAGCGAAAAACAGTATGACGTAGGCCTTTCCACCTTAAAGGGATATTCTAAATACTGTGAAAAAAAAAATAAAAAGTTAAAAAAAAGACGAAATTGCCGGACATTATAGGCTACATAGATTATCAGGACATGAAAAGATAATCATTTAGGGCGCAGCACATGCATGGTAAACGAGGGGTAAGAGAAAAAGGTATCAGAACAGAATGGATAGATTGAAAGTATGATGAAGCCCTACATACACAAAAAATGAATGAATGAAGAAAAGTGATTCCTTGGTTCCCCAGCAACTATCTTGATCACGAGACGAATAAGGTGAATCAGTTGACGTTATGCCAGGTTATATTGTGTTAAGGAATAAATACGTTACAAGATCATGAAGAAAACCCAATTTTTTCAGTTCTTCATGTCTCTTTGTCCGCTTGTTTTTCTCTTTGTAACTGATTAGCCTTCAAAAGGAACAACCATTGAATGGACACAACAGAGGAATGAATAGATAGCGATGAAAAAGAAAGGCAGAGAAAAATGAGAGAGATACTAGAGTGGACTTTTAAAAGTATAAAAAAAGGTTAAGTGAATAATCTTTTTATTGACCTATAATTCTCAGCTATCCAAATCTAAACTCTCATTCTGCAGCTTTTCGCGAATCCGAAAGACACAGAAAAAGAAGAGAGAGAGAGAGAGAGAGAGAGAGAGAGAGAGAGAGAGAGAGAGAGAGAGAGGGAGAGGGAGAAATCTTTTTACACAACTTAATTTATAAAAATTTTCTGTCAAACCTGTCACTTTTCCTAATTATGCACTCTCCATTGGCAATCAATATGTCTATTTTTTCCTTTTTTAAATTAATAACCACAAACGCAAAAGCTGCGTTTTCTGAAGTCCTGTCGAGATAGGACATGATGCAGGCGCGGTATAACTGCTGGCAGCCTTCAACCCAAATCGGTCATTTTTCAGTTTTAAAAAATCGGCCTGTCGCTCTTCCAGCGCGCCCACACCAGAACGCTTGACATCTTTTCCTTTAGAGTTTTAGCACAACAGAGATATTCACGGATAATTTGATTCACCTATTAATATCATTACAGAAAACTATAGTAAACCTTATTCACGGCTTGTGATAGTGTTGTTTTTTTTTTTTTAATTCACACGTAGGGCATGGCAAATCTTTTCCTACATAAAGAAAAAAAGAAACAAAAAAAAAAAAAAAAAAAAGAAAGAAAACAAACAAACAAAAAGTTACCAAAAAAGACAAAAAAAATTTTAATTAGTGAAAACTTATTATGTACCTTGATAAAATAAGTTTCACACAAAATTTTAGAAAATCATGTGATTGCGAATGGTTTTTTCCCTCTTCTATAGATGAAACAAAGTTGGGCAGGATTATTATAAAATTAATGATTTATAATGCACATTAGATCTAGATTCGACATAGAATCTATTTGTTGTCGATGCTAAGTAATTGCCTTGTGTTACTTGATTTTTTATAAAGTTCTGCAATAAATTGTTATTACTTCAACGACGTAATGATTGATAAAAATTAAACCATTCTTGGTTTAAATCTAGATTTAAGATCACGCCTTTTTTGGACTTTCATTTAAATTCTGATTATCGCCATAACAGATTCAGAAAGACATTTGGTGTTAAATGGTTGAAAAGTGCTGAATTTGAACAAACTGTGAATGTTGATAAAATTGCAAATATTATAAAGAGCATCATTTAGGGCTATCATCTTACAAAATGTGGTACTTACTTTAGGAACAGGACTAAGCGCTCTCGAGGGTTTCAACCATCTCTCAAAATCTGTCATGTGTTCATTAGAAAAGTTTTTGGATTTGATTTCGCTTGTGGCTTTTTTTTTTACGTGAATATTGTGCGATAGATTGAACTAAAGCATTCCTCATGTTCATTTAAGCCAGAGCACAGAAGGCTCACCTTATGCCTTTCGTTTTTCTTCTTAATTTTTGATGTGCAAACTATATGGTCATGTTGATCATTTTGTTTCATTTTTACATTGTTTTTGACAATAAACTTACAAAGCGTTGAGAGCGTATCTAAATGTTAACATAACAGTGAACAACTAAGTGCTTTTCATTTTCTGTTGAGGCGGAATATAAAACTTGATATTTTTTCTTCTTCTGACCACTTCGTATTTATTTTACCCTTAAATCGTTCTGAATTGAGGCAACTTCAATATAATTGTTTAAATTCTAGTCTTTTCCTACTCTTGAAATTAAGGAGAACCCATGTTGTTTTCCTTGATATATCTTGTGCTTAAGTTATAGGTGTTTTTTTAATCCGGAGTCCATAATAAACGCCAAGTGACCAATAATGAACGTCGATCACACGATCCATAATGCTTTATTAAAAAATTACTAATGAGCTTTACTGTGTAACATTCATTATTATTATTATAATTGCTGTTGTTATTGTTGTTGTTGTTGTTGTTGTTGTTGTTGTTGTTGTTGTTGTTGTTGTTGTTGTTGTTGTTGTTGTTGTTGTTGTTATTATTATTATTATTATTATTATTATTATTATTATTATTATTATTATTATTATTATTATTATTATTATTATTATTATTATTATTATTATTATTATTGTTGTTGTTGTTGTTGTTGTTGTTGTTGTTGTTGTTGTTGTTCAATCAATGCATTTCACCAACTATGTTTCATCACATCTAGAGACGCCATTTATTTGAATCGCTGTTTGGGATGTTTCAGAAAACGTTTTTAAATAGTTATAATGAATTACTTTGGATTATATTTATAGTTCATAATTATAATCCTTTGCTTTTCGATCGAACCATCAAATGGATAAAAATGAACAGCCAAAATCAACATTGTTTCTCAGAGCTATCAAGACTCGAGCTAAGCAATATTATAAATTGACTATTACTTACTTCTTATATTTTCAGACTGTGATTTGATTTTCGATTATCCCTTATTGTCTATCATTTTTTAATTTGTTCAATTACGCTGGTCTTAAAGGCATATAAACTGACCGAAATTCTAAATATTATGTATAAATCCAGATATTGTAAGCAGTTTTTATTTAAGCTGTGGTAGGATCAACATTTGAATCCCGATTTTACTGTCTTAGTTTATGACAATTACATTGTTTACAATTTATGATTATAAACTATGCTTCATTAAATATTTCATTTATATCGGAAAACACGACCATCCAAGCAAACAAGTCTTAAGATCAGCATATGACTGTAAACCATGGTAAACCTAGTTTTAAAAGATCGAAATCTTTTTTTATAACACAAATGTCACAATTGTATCTTTCCACTTTCATCATTACAGAATCTCAATTCAAGGCCATTCAATGTATTTTAGAACCACTATTTGTATTGCCGAAATAGAGGGTTTATTTCAATCTTATCCCTTTCTTTACGACAGTAAAAGGCTCAAAACTTTATGTATATAAACTTGCAATTGATGAAAAGTCGCAAATCATCACTGTTTGTTATATTGACGCTACTTACAAAGTTAATGGTGATGATCATGATTTTTATAATTTTTATGACAAGCATAATGGTGAGTATAAGTTATTCATATTCACCAAGAAAGATGAAAAGAATTAGCAGAAGAAGAAAGAAGAAGGTGAAGAAGAACAAAGAAAGGAGAACCAAAAGAACAAGGATAGAAAAGAAAGGGAGAAAAGGTTGAATAGAGACGGTAGGGAGAGGGAAAAGGAAATTAGATAGATACAAAGGAAATGATATTAGATACAAGGTAAAAAGAAGAATGAGGAGGAGGAGATGAGAGAACATTAAGATAAAGATAGTTCTGATCAGTGCAAGGTCTATGTCTGGACTTCTCAATATTCAACCGTACATACTGCTTTGGCCGATATGTTTTTATCTCACTCTGCTTTCTTTTTGTTCACAACTTGACGCGAGCAATGAATTAAAAAAAAGAGCTTGTTTAACAGTTTATAGAACGTAATGTCTTCTTTTTATATTTAAGACAAAACAGATTCAAAACAGCTAAATTATCTAAAAGCAGATATGTCAAATCACAGCAATCCAATAAGAGGGATGACAGTCTAGGACTAAGACACTGGTAGCAACCTGTTAGTTACCAGGTTAAAAATACATGTAACCGGATCCGTCACAGAGATCTTCATGTCGTCTACGAACACTGGGCTGCATAGTTACCATAGCAACCAAGATGTTTTAGCTATTACAATTAGTACCTCTAATACCAGTGTTTTTCCATCGTGTGTTTAGGAAAGCAGCGACTTTAAAAACATTCATGAGTGAAACTGTCAGGACGAAATAGCTCTGATCACAAAGAGGCATAGTATGATAACAATGTACGTAATTAACATTCTCTAAATGTTCGAAAGAACGAAAAAAATTGATAAACTTGATGTGAGAAAGAAAAAAAGATTGATAGACAACGACAAACAGACAGATGTATTGAGTGTCTGTTTGCCTTGAAAGTGATTTGTGTAACTCACTGGTTTTAGCTCATTAGATGCGGAACAAGAGAAAATTAATTCTTCACACAATTAGTTTAAAGCCCGTTTTTCATAAAAAAATTTTTTAACATGTTACTGTAAAAAGACAGAATCTGATGCGTAAATGCCAACCAATTAAGTGGTGACTTCCATCTTCATTATCGATCGAATGGTAGAATTTAAAAAGTTTTTGGTATAAAATTCAATAAAACAAGCAAGCACCGAATTAACACGTCTGCAAAATGCGCCAAATGTGTATTCTAATTCCCTCTTTATTAAATAAAGAAAAAGGGTAAATGGAACAAAAATCACTTCAACAGGAAATCAGAAAGACGAAAAGTGCAGATGTCCTGAAGATAGTCGATAAATGGATACTAGCAATGAGGCGTAAAATTAAAGCTTTGTTTCATCTTTCACATGGACTCTGCACCACGTAGTGCTTTCCTCTAAAGGAGAGGAAACTAGGAAATTTTCGGATTCTTTCTGGTATGTATACCACAGGTTCTCCCGTTTCTTATATCGCCCTACCTCCTCCTTTTCCTACAGCTGGGTGCCAGACATTCTATTTCTGACGCCTTTGTCTTGGACTTTCTCTGGGGGGATTCTCAGTTTAGTATTACGTTTAAATACTTGGCGTTGTTCTAGATAATAAACTTACGTGGAAAGATAACACAGATGTAATTGACATTAAAATTAAAACAAGAATATATTGTTTAAGGAAGCTCAGATCTTTAAATATCTTATTTTTCAATGATCTGCAGTGTTTTAAGTTTTGCCCTATCTGTTACAGTTGTGGAGGTAACATTCAATTACAAGTCAAGGACAGACTGACAAAATAGTATGAAAAGTAGGGGGGGGGGATAGGAGGTAAAAATACAGGACGACCTGGACACATTGTTCCAAAGAACAACGACAAACGAAATCATAATAGATCCCACGCGTGCATAAGAGTATGACTGCAGACAGATAGAGCGTAGAGGTAGGTAGAGAACACAAAAATAGAAAAAAGAAGAACAGCCTGACTTACGAATTCCTTTCTGCCAATATCAATTACACTATTCAATTATAAATATAAAAGGCGAAGACTGGACAAGACGTGTGTAAATACTACTATTAGGCCTACAGAAAATTTAGTGCACTATCTCTTTCATATTTTATGTATAATATTATTGTTTGATTCATTATGGTCTTTAAATTTTAAGATGAGATTTTAAATCATTTTAAAACACTTTATTTGTTCATTATAATCTTTACAAGGTAAACTTACTCTATATAATATATTAGCTTTATATAGAAACATAAATACATCTAGCTTTTATATATGTATATAATTTTTTGTTTTCTTTATATATATATATATATATATATATATAAATTATGTATATAAAAATTATTTTATGTATTTGGGTCTTTTTTATGTTGATGGGCAGGTAAATTTTGTATTTTGTATTTAAATTATGTTATCTTATCTTATCCTATGACATATCCCATCAATTGTAAAATTACATCGCATATCCATCGGTACATTTATCTATCTATCTCTCTATCTATCTATAAATCTTTCTTTCTATTTATCTATCTATCTATCTACCTATCTATCTATCTATCTACCTACCTACCTATCTATCTATCTATCTATCTATCTATCTATCTATCTACCTACCTACCTATCTAACTATCTATCTATCTATCTATCTATCTATCTATCAGTCTATCTGTCTATTTATCTACCGAAAACAATCCCTCTATCGATCTTTCCATTTATTTTTTTTAAAATTTGCTTCTTCCTTTTTCAAACACTATGAGAAGTATGAAAAACAAATAATGTCGTGAGCCATCTTCTCACATACCTATCTATCTTACTATCTATCTATCTACTTATTTATCTATATCTACCCATCAACCTATTTCATTATTTTTTTTTTCTCAATCATTACTAGATTAACAGTTTATTGCCCCCCCCCCCCCCCTTTTTTTTTTACACTAAGCGTGATGTTTAATTTTTTTATATCTTCTAATATATTTGTGGGTTTTATTTATTTATTTATTTTTAAACAAATAATGAGAATAAATATTGTATTGAAGATAATATCATGAATCTCCTCTCATAATAAAAAGACGCGAGTTGTGATTAACACTTCGCGCTGCATGAATCAGTTAACCATCTTCTGCTTCATATGTTCTCTACCACTCATGGCTATTTAATTTGATCCATCCTACAACTTTTGTTTATGAGGCTATTCTTGTAACCGCAAGGACAGAAATACCCACACGGCGACAGAAACC